>JAKSZT010054011.1:2523013-2712221 GCA_026826555.1 Tolypeutes matacus
ATGGATGGATGGATGGATGGATGGATGGATGGATGGATGGATGGATGAATCCACAGCTCAAATAAAATTTGCTCAATGTGAAAAATGACCATAAAAATTTACAGTCAGGTATAGGAAATTGTTATATCTTACAAGAACCCTTTCATTTACTTTCTTTAATATTTTGATTAATGCCTTCCTCCTTTCCCTTTTCATGTAACCTCCTCACAAATATTTTTCATGTTTTAAAAGAAGAGTCTGTTTTATCATTTAATAAAAGATTCTAATTTTATCTATGATAGTTCTAAGTCTAGGGCTTATAACATTTGCTATCTTTGGGTTCTATTAACGAAAGGCTAAAATTCTATATTGGGGCTATATAGACTCCTGGTGAGCCTGTTGCCCCATATCTTTTGCTTACCTTCCCTGGAAAATTGTTTTTCTCTTCCAGGAAAATGGGTGATTGATCCCTCGGAGCTCACTTTTGTGCAGGAAATTGGCAGTGGGCAGTTTGGGCTAGTGCATCTGGGCTACTGGCTCAACAAGGACAAAGTAGCCATCAAAACCATTCGTGAAGGGGCCATGTCAGAAGAGGACTTCATAGAGGAGGCTGAAGTCATGATGTGAGTGGTCAAAACAAGGGTATGCAAAGAGGCCCAGGGAGGGTGGTCTGTACCGTGTCTTTTAAATAACATTCTAATGCCACGTCCCACCACTTTCCTGCTCAAAGCCCTACAGTGGACTCCTACTGCACAGAGAATAGAACCCAAACTCCTCACCATGGCCTACAAGACCCTCCATGGTGTGCCCCTCCCCCATCTCCTTCCACCTCTTCCTCTGATCCATGACATGCCAGTCCCACTATCCTCCCTTTGTCTTCACACACACCCAGCCGACTCCCTGACACCCTTCCATTCCCAGCTCATGTCATATCCTCTGAGAGGCCTTCTCTGACCAATCTGTCACTCCAGACCTCCATATCTGAAATACTATATATTTTTAGCTATGGTTATTTTTTCTTAATTATAAACTTTATTTTTAGTCCAGTTTTAGGTTTACAAAAGAAAACTGCACTGAAGGTACAAAGAGTTCCCATATACCCACCCACACACAGTTTCTTCTATTATTAACATTTTATATTAGTGTGGTACATTTGTTACAATTGATGAACCAGTATTGATTCTCTGTTATTAGTTAAAGGCTATAATTTAGAGTTCACTCTTTGTGTTGTATAGTTCTACAGATTTTGACACATGAACAGAGTGGTTGCCCTAAAAATGTCCTGAATTCTATTTACTCATCTTTCCCATCTTCCCCCTTCCCCAAAACCATGTCAACTACTGATCTATTTACTGTCTCTATAGTTTTGCCTTTTCCAAACTGTCATATAGTTGGAGTCATACAGTATGTAGCCTTTTCAGATTTGCCTCTTGCACTTAGCAATATAAATTTAAGTTTCCTACAAGTCTTTTTGTGAACTGATGGCTTGTTTCTGTTTATCACTGAATAAGATTCCATTGCATGATACAGATGTGCCACAGTTTGTTTATCCATTCACCAACTGAAGAGTATCTTGGTTCCTTCCAATTTTTGGAGATTATGAATAAAGCTGCTATAAACATTTATGTGCAAGAGTTTGTGTGGACATAAGTTTTCTACTCCTTTGAGTAGATACCTAGGAGTACAATTGCTGGATCATATGGTAAGCCTATGTAGGCAACTGTTTTGTAAGCAACTGCCAAACTGTCTTCCAAGGTGGTTCTACCATTTTGCATTCCCACCAGCAATGAATGAGAGTTCCTGTTGCTACTGTGTTTACTTTTTATAACCTGGTTTCCCACTAGATAGTGAACTCCACAAGAACAGGAGGTTGTCTGTTCTATATATCATGTCCCTGGCATCTAACAGGAGTCTGGCATATAGGGACTGCTTGGTATATAGTGGTTGAATGAATAACATCTAGGAAGGGATTTTATGAGCCAAAAATGTAACAAAAGTGAAGAAAAGACCTCGTTGTTGGAGTCAAGTTGTTCTTGATGCACTTGGTACACAAGTAATGATAATAATCACTAACATTTGAATAATGTTTTATAAATTGCAAAGATCTTTTCACAAACCTTTTCTCACTCAATCAAATCCAGATTTGACATTTTGGACCAGATAATTATTGTGGGGTCTGTGTGATGTAGGATGTTTAGCAATATTCCTGGCCTCTACCCACCAGATGCCAGGAGCATCCTTGGGATTCCAGGAGCATCCTCCTCCTCAGCTGTGACAAACAAAAATGTCTCCAGACATTGCCAAATGTCCCCTGGGGGGGATTGCCCCCAGTGGAGAATCTCTAGTCTAATCTATTTCTCACAGAAGTTCTGTGAGGCATGGGTTGTTATCACCTCCATTCTATAGACTGGGAAGCTGAGATTCAATTCACAGTGGAAGGGAATCAAACAAAGGCTTTAGGAGACATATTCCATGTTCTGCTCCTTATATCTATGAACCCACATATCTCAGTTTGCTGAGGACAGTCCAATTTATGCCTGTTGTCCCGAAGTATTGATAGTGTCCCCTTTCATTGTCAAAAGTGTTCCAGATTGGATGCTAAATTATATGGCTACCTCAACTATACCCTACAGGAGATATTGGAAAGGTCTAAAGAGACGAAACTATTTTTTCTTATTGCTAGTAATGATCAGTCCCATGCAATGCAAAGCACAGAACCACTCCTTCAAATGCCCAGTTACAATGAACACACTCCAGTGATTTTGGATTTTGTTTTAGGGAGGGAATAGATTTTGTTTTCAAAACCATGAGTTGGATAAAGTGACCATCCGGTATTTGGATACCATAAAGTGTCCAGTACTTTCGGGAGACTGTATTTGAGCCATCTTACCCCTTGCCTTTTCCTCCAGGAAACTCTCTCATCCCAAACTGGTCCAGCTCTACGGAGTGTGCCTGGAGCAGGCCCCCATCTGCCTGGTATTTGAGTTCATGGAGCACGGCTGCCTGTCTGATTACCTGCGCAGCCAGCGGGGGCTCTTTGCCACGGAGAGCCTGCTGGGCATGTGCCTGGACGTGTGCGAGGGCATGGCCTACCTGGAGGAGGCGTGTGTCATCCACAGAGACCTAGTAAGAGGGTAGGGGAATGGGCAAACACCTACAGGTCCAAGAGGAAGGGGCGAGGCCCCCTGAAATGTAGCGCTCGAAGGCTGAGTATGCATAACAAATAACAAGGCACAGACCATCTCTCTTCCCCTGTCAACTTCTTCCTTCCTCCACATATTTTGGAAAGTGCTAGTGGGAAAGCATTGCATGAGGGCTCAGATCTGCTCTAACCCGGCCCCACCTCTAGCTGTGTGCAGTCCCTTTCACCTTCTGAGTTTCACTTTGCATTCTTTTAAAATGGAGTCCGTCAAATCTAAAAGCTCCTCCAATGCAATGCTCTGTGATACTAACTAGGGGCCAGGCAGTCTTGCTCCTGAGGAACTGTTTTAAGAATAGTAAAAACCTCCAAACAAATGGGAGACACTTTCTTCATGTCCATCACTAATGTTAACCTTTTCTATTAGCTGAGGTTTCATTAGAGAATATTGTGGGTGAGACAATACCATGGATTGCTCTTCTAATAAGGATCCCAGGAATAAAGATAAAAGACCAAACTTACTCATCCAGATAAAGGCTCGTACACATTCAACTTTCTAGCTAACTTCCAGCAGGCACTTATGAAACTTAATTCATGTTTGTAAAGCTCCTTGATGCTCTTGTACAACAGCCCATAGAAAAACAAAGGATTGTGATTGCAGGAGACTCCTTAATTACTGGTTATCCACCAACACTTTTCCTTTTTCTCTTACCCGCCTGTCTCCTCTCCAGGCTGCCCGGAATTGTTTGGTGGGAGAAAACCAAGTCATCAAGGTGTCTGACTTTGGGATGACAAGGTAATAACAGGATGTGGTGCCAGCAAAGTCTGGGAAGGGGAACTCGGGGCCCTGGACATGACTTTCCTCCTCCACCCTCTTCCCAGGTTCGTCCTTGACGATCAGTACACCAGTTCCACAGGCACCAAATTCCCAGTCAAGTGGGCGTCCCCAGAAGTCTTCTCTTTCAGTCGCTACAGCAGCAAGTCGGACGTGTGGTCGTTTGGTAGGTGTCCTCCTGGCTCTGCAGCCACGTGATGCGGGACGGTGTATGGGTGAGCTGTTTCCTTTGTCAAATGCAGGCAAACCCGCTTGCCCTGAAGGCACGATCTTGAGGGCATCCCACTGAGAGTCTGGGTATAAAAACAGCTCTGAAAAGTATGAAGGGTCTCATTCTAGTACATATTCTTAGAGATCTTCAAATTAGGAGATGAAAATAAAAGTGGAAAGTTAGAATTCACGTGGCTGCTGTTGTAAGGTCAAGAGCCAGGGGAGTTACAACATAAGAATATGAACTCCCTGAGGACAGGGGCTGTGTTTTGTCCAACATTATATTTCCAGGCCTAACCTCCAATGAGCATTTTATGCATTCCTTTCACAACGATTTATTGAGCATCTCCTACAGGCCAGGAGCTAAACTAGATGCTGAGGATGCACAGGACAGAAAAGACTGACTCCTATTCTCCTAAAGCTAAATTTTAGGGGCTAGACAATCACATAAACAAACCTTGAGATAGACATATAAAATAAAGCCAGGTAGTGATAAATAAGTGCTATGAATAAAATAAAACATAGTAATGGGATAGAGAGTGTCTGGGATGGGGGGAGGGCCTGTTGTGGTCTGGAAGGACCACTCTGAGAAGGGGATTCTTGAACTGAAACTTGAATGATGAAAGGGAGCCATCCACATTTGAAGACCCAGGGAACAGTGTTCCTGACAGAGGGACCAGCAAGCTCAAAAGTTTGGTGTGTCCAAAGAATGGGGTATACTGACTTAGTGAGAGAGTCATAGTAGGCAAAGAAGTTGGCAGCTCATGGTAAGGAATTAGAATTTCTAATTAGTGCACATAGTGAAGGGAGGAAGGGAAGGAAGGGAAGGAAGGGGAGGGAGGGGAGGGAGGGGAGGGAGAGAGGGAGGGAGGGAGGGAGGGAGGGAGGGAGGGAGGAAGGAAGGAAGGAAGGAAGGAAGGAAGGAAGGAAGGAAGGAAGGATTGGTTGATGTCAGTGTGGCAGAAATGTTTCATGTTCTTGCTGAATTTGTCATGTCATCCTTAGCCATAGTTCATGCATACTAACGTATGCACAAGGATATACTGAACAATCTCTTTAATTTGGATTGCAAAAAGGGTTATCCTTTGAACAGGAACTGGTTGTAGTTTGATTTTGCCATTCTATATGAAGGGAAGGGTTTACTAAGTATATTGACTAGTAGTAAAAATCAGGGGGAAGCTGCTTAATTCAGTCACTTAGGAGAGCTAGTTTTAAAGTCTTCTCTGGAATTTTAGAATATCTACTTCCAACAACCAAATCATCTATTAATTATGAATCCTGATCTGTTCCCTAAAACAGGGCCCCCTATTCACCAGGCAAGCTACAACTTTGTTAGCCAGGTTTACATTACAGAATGAACTTGGAAGAAATAAAGCTGCACTTACAGCATTCTGGGAAGAATCTCCTTTCCCCAGGCTAGGTCTGATGGGCGGCCATCTCACTGTGGGTGACAAAGCCAGTCATACTGCACCCAACCCTGGGCCTCATAAAAAGGCGTTTCGAGCAATGGCCACTTTGACACATTCACTCTCTGACTCTTAATGGGTTTATTCTGCACCAGCCTGGGAATTTTCTACTGCAGGTTTTAATTAGAGGGTTGGGTTGAAGTCCATCCCTGCCTAGGATGTGTCATTTGAAGAGAGTCCAGAGATGAGGTTGACTGATGTATATAGTACAGAAAAGGTTCAGTGAAGAAGGTGTGAGAAAACTGGAGACGCAAGTCTGAGAAATGGAGACACAGATGAGCTGGGAGTTTAATATCTGCCTCAAGGCCATTGGGCCCTGTCAGACTTTTTTTTAAGTTTTGCCTTAATTGACCAAAATAACCTCTTTGGGGCCTCACTCGGTTTTGTCATCTATACATTAGAAGGTTTGCATTAAAGCAATTGTTTTCAAAGTATTTTTTAGCAGCACAATCCCCTTTTCAAAAGAAATCTCACTAGCTTCTGGCATTTTGGGGGGCTAAACAGTTTACCGTCAAGTTCTAAATTTCCTGAAAAATTGGAATTTGGTAGCTCTGGGCTGAGGCCCAGGAATCTGCCATTTTTAACAAACTTCCGAGGTGATTTTTATGCAGGTGTTATGGGGGCTCACACTTTGGGAAACTAAGCCTTACAATTTTGTGGATTATACCTTGAAGTCCACTGGGTTAGTCCATTGCAAGCTCTCTTCCCGCCAACATGCTATGACTATATTAGTGTATAATGAATTTGGGTGTGGTGTTTCTACTAAGGGTAGAAAATGAAAAAGGATTAAATCAGAAGTAGAAAATGGACAACCTGAATATGTGTTTTTTTGGTATACATATTTTTTTCCTCATAAAAACTTAATAGTTTATTTTTAGCAGCAGTTTTATTTTACAGAAAAATTTAGCAGAAACTACAGGGAGTTCCCAAATACCCCCAGAAACATACTTTTTCTCCTATTATAAACTTTGTGCATAGGGTGGTACATTTGTTACAATTAATAAGCCAATATTAATACATTCATATTAACTAAAGTCCATAGTTTATATTAGGGTTCACTCTGTGTTGTACAGTTCTACGGGTTTTGACAAATGTAAAATATCATGTATCTATCATTACAGTTCATATAGAATAGTTTCAACTGCCCTTAAAATGCCCTGTGCTCCACTTATTCATCCCTTCCTCGACCCCAACCCCGAACCCCTAGTAATTATCAATCTTTTTACTTTCTTTATTTCACCTTTTCAGAATGTCATATAGTTGGAGTCATCTAGTAAGTAGCCTTTTCAGACTGGCTTCCTTCACTTAGCAAAATACATTAAAGGTTCCTCCATGTCTCTTCTGGGCCTGATAACTCATATCCTTTATCGCCAAATAATATTCCATCTACGTGGTATTCTCCAAAATCAAAATTAGTGGCCAAAAATTGAGTTCACATTTTTAAACTCTCAATTTCTGACTTCTTTTTAAAAATCAGAAAATACGGCAATCCTGAGGACTCATTCCCTTGTGCCATAAGTTGGATGGAGCCAAACTGCAGCTGTCCCCTAAGATGGAACTTCTGATCTGCAGTTCTCCATGCTCCTCACCAGTCCCTATCATATCACACCTCACCCACTCCTTTCATTTACATCATCTGCGGTTTATGTCCCTGCAACTTTTAGTTGTAGGCATTTAAGTTACAGATAGCAAATGGCCAAGCTTGACCACAAAGAAGGCTGGGAAATCTCAGTTGTTCAGAAACAGGTAGGCTTGATATTGCACTCCCTTGAGGGAGGGGCAAGAAAGGTAATGCCAAAGAGTCTATGATTTCTAGAGGTTCTCTTGTTGATTTACCGTCTGTGGACTTTATCGTTACCTGCACTGTGCTCACTATTTCTCGTAGGTGTGCTAATGTGGGAAGTCTTCAGCGAAGGCAAAATCCCATATGAAAACCGAAGTAACTCAGAGGTGGTGGAGGACATCAGCACCGGATTTCGGTTATACAAGCCCCGACTGGCCTCCCCACATATCTACCAGATCATGAATCATTGTTGGAAAGAGGTCAGTAGAGGAAGTGGTTTCCCTCTGCCTTATAATCTATGTGTTCAGGGCCTGCCCCCTTCCCTGGAGAAAGGAATTCTCTATTCATGTTTTGTTATTGCATTTCATTTTTGTGTGATTGAACACTTATTTTTGTGAACTCAGGGTAAACACATGATTTTATTTAATTCTCACAACAATCTTATCAGATAGATACTATTATTATCCTATTTTACAAATGTCCTAACTGAGGCTCAAAGAGGTGAAATAACCTGCTCAAGGTCACATGCTTATGAGTTTAAAGCTGAGATTCAAAACCAGGGCATCTGATTCCAGAATGCCTGCTGTTAAAAACTAGGACAAAATGCCTCCGATATAATATATATATATGGAAACATACTTAAAAATCAGCAAAGAGTATTGCTATTGAATTCTGGTTTGTTTTTGGATTTAGCCATGACACATAGGTACAAGGAACTCACAGAGCTCTTTTCTTCTCTCTCCAGAGACCAGAAGACCGGCCGCCCTTCTCCAGCCTGTTGGGTCAACTGGCTGAAATTGCAGAATCAGGACTTTAGCAGAGACTCAGTGCCAGGCCATGGGCCGCAGACCCTGAATGGGAGAGAAGTCCTCCCTCCACAGAGCACTAACACTGCCAGAGGCAGCCCCACCTGTGAGGCCCGTCCTGAGCGGCCACAGGGCAGCACCCTGTTAGAGGCTGGCAGCCCGGCCATGGGCAGGACAGTCGGCCACCGAGTGGGCAGCAGGGCCAGAAGAGCAGCGACGTCTCCATCTTCCCTCTAGCCTTTGTCAGATGTGGTGCACAGACCTCAAGCTGACCGCTTTCGGTCAACACTTCTTGTACTTTTTGGTGAGAGGGAGAGACAGGGGTAGGACCCAGATTGTTATTTTTGTTATTATTTTTAAACATGAGTCTAAAGTTTATGGGCCAAGGGAACTTTTAATTTGACTCAATAACATAGTATACCAGGATGTGGGGGCCAAGGGAACAGAGGGCAACTCCTTTTCTAAGAAAGCCAGTGGCTTCACTGAGGTCAGAAAGAGGGAGTTCTGCTGCAGTGATGCCGGCAGACACAGCTTCCTGCCTCAGAGGATGATGGAACTGCCTCTCACACCAGACGCCGGATATTCTGAGAAGCAGCTTCCTGCGGTTTGTAGCATACACTACCACCTCTCTTCCTGAAGGGGGCATGGTAAGCGCTGTTGGGTGGACTGGGGTAAACAATTCAGATTCTGCAGCTGGGGCGTCGGGTAGCTGGTGTCTGAGTAGGAATGCAAGAGGGCGGCTGACGGTGGGGAGCCAACTGGTACAAAGAAAGGCCTTAGGTTATCACCACTCCGACGCTCCCCTCTGGTGCTAAGCGAGGCAGGTGACTGTGCCTCCCCCTCTGCAGAGAACTCTTCTGCAGAAGGAGGAATTGGTCCCTAGCGAATCCTGACTCAGGCTGAGGACTTGAGCACCTTCTTTTCTGGCCCCCAGGATTCAGCCCCCTCTCTCCGCACTATTCTACCCTCATCAATAGAGGGCATTGTCGTGCTGGTCAGTGCGGCCTCCTTGAATAAACTTGTTTCGCCCCTAGGGTTTTGCAGTTTTAAAGTTGAGACTTCAAGGCTCCTAAAATTCTAGGATAGGAACAAGGAGTCTGTTCTTGCTCAAGCTGTCCGGATGGAAACTGAGTCAGGCACTCAGTCTGGCGCTCCTAAGACGCACAGGATGCCTACCGTGGGTTGAGCACTTAAAATATGGGAAATGTAAATATGCTGCGCTATGAGTTTTACATGCAGCATCTCAGTTTACCCTGAGTTCGCATTAATCCTGTGAGACAGTATTAATAGTCTCACTTTATAAAAAGTAGAACTGAAGCTTTAAAAAGGCAGCACACCTCCTGAAGTCACAGGCTAGCAAGTATAGAGATGGAATTCTAGCCCAAATCTGACTCCAATGCACAGATTCTTTATACCTACTCAGTGATGCCTCCTACTGAGGATGAAAGAGGTTGCCAAGGAGATAAGGAGAGCAGAGGGAGAGGGCACAGAAAGCCAACAGAGAAGTCAAAACAGCACCACTAGCGAGCAATGTAGCTCCTGCATGCACCCTTATGGCTGGTGCTCTGGCCCTCCACTTGGGAGAGGATCTTCTTTTATCCTCATCTGTATCCTCATCTTGTCATAGTTATTGACCTTGGAGTTACTCAGTTAATTAACCCTTTGATCCTCCCAGCCCAGAGAATTATGTTATATGAAGCCATTTATAGATGAACTTCAAAGCAGCTTGAAAAGATTCTTCTGCAGATCATAAATGCTTCCTTTTGTTCATCAGAACAACATTGAGCTGTGATCTTCTTGGATACTTTGTGAGGAGAGGTATTCCCTGATATAAGGGGAAATTAATTTTCCTAGAGTGTTCAGATAAAGCTTAAAGAAAAATTATCAGATGCTGTTGCAATAGGCTCTTTCTAACTCATGTGATATTTTGACTATCTTGAGGCTCAAATGTATAACTGTTAACCATAATTATGGTGAAACTGGGAGCCTAAGATAAAACTCTGTCATTCAGAAGATGATCTTACTTAACCCATCCAACATAATCCCTGTTTACTTTTTGGCATTTTGTACATTCTTTTTTGGAGCTCTTAATTAAAGATGATCTCTGGGATGTTCAGTCTAGAAAGAAACATCAGAAGTAACTAATCTCTGTGGTCTGGTTTGAAAAATTCCCCTCCATATGGCATTATCCTTTTCGAGCTTAGATTCATTGAGGCCTTAACTGAACACATGCAGGCAGTTCAGCTTCCAGTGTCCTATTCCACAAATATGGGCTCCCTTCCTGGTTTCCCTCCCCTTCGTTTTGAAAACAGTGCAGTGTGTTCACAGAGAATTCCCTTACACACGTTTCTGGTTCTCATCGTGTTGTGCGGATCTTGCATTTTGCATCTTTTGATACTGTATTTATATTTGGTTAGGATGAACTATTTATTAGTGTATAGTCATTGCTAATGTACAAAATTAAAATGTTACAAATATCTCTTCCCTTTTGTAGAGTGCATTAAATTAAAAGTTGGGTATAGCAAATAAAGGCTGTATGTTTTAATAAATATGGAGGATGTAGCCTGGGTTCCATATTTATCTAAATATCAAACTCCCCAAACTTTTCCTTAAGTAAAAAAAATGTTTACATGGTGTCATCTTCCATGAAAAGTCATGTAAAGACTATTTATCATTCAATAGCACTCTGTGAACAAATCAATATCAAATGATTCCTGTGTGTCATACACTATGCCAAGTTCAGTAGAAACAAAGATGAAAAAAGCACAGGCTTTACTTTGTCGAGTTGTGATGGCAGATATATAAGCAAGTAAAATCATAATTTAGCAATTAAACCAACAATAGAGATGTATTCAAAAAAGAGAGCAGCAAAGAGAAAAATGGATGAACTCTCTCAGGGGAAGGGTGACATCAGGGGAAACATCCTAAAGTCCTGCTACTGAAAGTGTGGTCCCTGGACTAGCAGCAGAAGCAGCAGCACGTGGACTGGCAGCATGACCAGCTTGTCAGAAATGCAACTTCTCAGGCTTCCCTCCAGACATATCGAATGAGAATCTGCATTTTTAACAAGATCCATATGAGAGCATATGTGCATTAAAGAAGCACTGTCATAGAGAATGTAATGTCTGTCTGAGTTTTGAAGATGAATTATGTTTTTTTAGGCAATCAAGTGGGCAGGGATATGATAAATGTCTTTCAGGTAGCGGGAACAACATAATGTATTGGGAAGTGATTTTTTCAGTATTGTGAGAGAGAGAGGGAGAGAGAGAAAGAGAGAGAGAGAGTGTGTGTATATTCTTGGCAAAAGCAGGGATGGATAACAGGGTAGAAGGGATGGGCAAGATGACACTGAGGCTATATCTCTAGGCAAAGGCCAAGGTAAAAGACCAAGAATTTGGAACTTTACTCTTTAGGTAGGGAAACATGTCCCCACAGGGAGAGAAGGTCAAATTTGCCTCTAGGAAAATACTCTGGCAGCAGAGTGGTGAGTGGATTTTAGAGAGGCAAAGACGGTGGAAGAGAAACCAATTTGGAGAAGACTTTTGCCTTGTTCCTAGTATCAGATTATTGTCATACCCATTCACTGTCATCTGCTCTATGGGTAACATGTGGGAACTGTAATTTTGAGTTCTACAGATACTGTTGGGCAGCACCGAATAGCTGTCCCCTTTCCCACTAAAATCCCATGAAATAAAGGCCGGGTTATAGTTTGGGTGTGTTGGATACTTGCTGTATCTTTCAGCTCACCAAAATGCCCACGTCCACTGCAGGTGCACTTAATGCCCAGAGGACCACCAGGCATGGATAAGCAAGGCTTCTCAGGACTCCTCGCTGGGCTTGCCTCCCACTGGGGAAGCCTCTAAAGCAGAGCTGGGTGAACACATCTGCTTCTCAGAGGATTTTTCCTGCAGATCCTGCTCTCCCTGGAACCCCCTAACACCAGCCCACCATTCTGAGGAAGAAATACAACATACTCCAGTCAGCAAGATGGGGAGTGCATGTCAGAATGTGCAGAGGGGGCTCCAGATTCCCTAACTGGAGGGGTCGGGAAGGCGGTCTGCTCAGAAGAGAGGGTTAGAGGGTTGTTGCTGCATTTGCACAAAAGCACGTTTTCACTTTGGATTGTGTGTTTATTTGGGGCAGCTGTGAGGGAGATGCTGGGAATGTGGTACACCAAAAAACCCTCTCCAGAGCTCCCCCTTGGTGCCAGCACTGTGTGTGTGTGTGTGTGTGTGTGTGTGTGTGTGTGTAAGAATGTCTTCAATGACTGAGATTCTCCCCAAGGGTTAATGTTAGTTGGCTTGTATGATAACAGAATCATACAGATATTGCTAGAAATTTATATAATTTATATAAATAGCATAAATTTATATATCATAAATAGGTTACCACTCACCTATTATGTGCTTGGCAATATGTGAGGTGTAGGGTCTAAAATGATGAATAATATATTTTACTAGTTAGGGACCAAACTTGTCACACCCAAATTAGGATAAGGGGGGTTAGTTACAAAGGGACTATTTACAAAGGTGTGGGCAGGGTACAGGGGAACCATAGGAAGTGGTATAGAGGAAAATAGCAGCTGAGGAGCAGTTACCACCCTAGGCCTGAAAGGATGAGGAGAGGGAATGTTCTCTTGAACATGGAAGAAGGGTCACCTGGAGAGGAAAGGTAACTTTTAGTGAGGGACAGAGGAGGCTCAAGGTGACATCACAAGGAGGAAGTCAGGGAAATAAATACCCTGATCCCACCCTCCTCCCTTCCCCTCACCACATGCTGGGGTCTCTGAGTGGCAGAACCAACTGGAAGCCTGGTAGGGTGGTCCAGAGGCCAGTCTCCTGGGGCAGAGAGCAGGGTGAGAGGGTGAAGTGGATCTGGAGAGGCTAAGAGAAGGCATCTTCTGCAGATACAATGTTTACTCTAAGAAGTTCTCAGGCCAGTAAAAAACCCTGTACATATACAAATAAGTGTAAGGAGCCATTGTGGGTTCTCAGATGGAGCTATAGTTACAGTGACAGCATAGAAAGGAGTGAAAAACCTGAGGGACCAGGGAGGGCTTCACAGAAAAAGTGACATTGAGCTGCATCTTGAAGGCTAAATGGAAGTTCCCAAGGAGGACAGGGTCTGGAAGGATATTTCAGGCATAGAAACCAGGATACATAAAAACACATTGTATTCCCCAACCTCTCCCTCTAAGGTGAAGGCCCAAAGTCAACAAGTGCCGGCTACAGTCACAGGAGAGGAAGCTGAAGAAGCCAAGGAGATTCTGATTCTCCATCCTCTGGGTTCACCCTGACCCATGTCCATCTACATCCATCGAGAGCTACTAAGCATTGTCCGGTCCCTATTCATTTTCTCTAAGACTGAGTTTGAGTAGAAATGTCTATAAGCTGAGACAAGCAACACAAACATAAATTTGCCATCTGTTTTGTATTCTCCAAGTACTTTTCCAACTAAGACCATGCTTGATCTCCATAGCAGCTTTGAGATGTTAGTGGGCCAGGGATGGGTCGCACGTGACAGAGAAAAATAACAGCTGATGCAGAGAGGTTAACAGACACACCTGTTGTAACAAAACAAGTGAAATTAAATTTAGATCTTATTCCAAGTCCCGCATTCTTCCTACTGGATTACACCAAAATTCAAATCATGTTAATAATAATAATAACAGCTCCAATTTTTTAGCATTTATTACATACCAGACTCTATGCTTAATGTTTTACATTTCTTATTTCATTTGACCTTTATGAGAACACGTGCAACAGGTACTATTATTTTCTCAATTTCACAGATGAGCAATGCGGTACTCAGTAAATTAAGGATATCACTCAAGGTCTCACAATTAGTAAGTGAGAGAATGGGCACTTGACCCCAGGCCTGTTTGTCCTGCAAGGCCATGCTTTCAACTCTTCTGTGGACCGTTTATAGGGTCATTTATTTTAGCCTTGGAGAATACAGCATATCATCTTTGTACCTCAACCCCACTGTACCTCGGCTACATTATTGCATTCCAAACCCCTTTCAGAATATGCTATAACCCTACTTATCAGTTCTTATCCAAAACTATTGCAAATAATATTTGTTTAAATAAAGATGAAATGTTCTCTGCTATCAAGTTATATGTTAAAAGACCTGACCTTCAATAGAGGACAGTTCTCCAGAAGTTGTGGGAAATGAGCAAAGTGAGGGAAAGGTGGCAGAAAAGGGATGACATAAGTTCCAATTGACCCAGGATGGAGCTGCAATGTTTCAACCACAAAACAGTTCTCGATTTTCCATCTATAAAATAACAAAATCTTAGGATTTTGTGAGGGTAAAATGATGCCATCCATATAAGGTGCTTAGCATAGAGGCTGCCCCGCCCCTCCAAAAATTTCAGTAAATGTTAGTTTAAAACATATGCTGGGGACGGATGTGGCTCAAATGGTTGGGTGTCCGTCTCCCATATGGAGGGACCTGGGTTCGATCCCCGGGACCTCCTGGTAAAACAAACAAATAAACAAACAACAAACAAACAAAAACACATATGCTTTAAAAATTATTTCAGATTCAAAGAAAAGGATAGGCAAACCAGTTTCCCATGGAAGGACCTGGGGTCTGGGCCCAGCCCTGCCTTGGGAAACTCTTCCCCTTTCTGGGCCTCAGTTCTTTCATCTGTAAAGTGAGGTAATTCTGAGCAATTGGTCAGATTTTATCTAATGGATCAATTGTGTAACTCACCATCAAGTTTCTCTTTTCCTGCTAACCACAAGAATGTGTAGAACCAAATGTGTGCGCTTATTGTAGCAAGCATATAGAGATTTTTTGTATTATTCATTTTTCTTCCCATCTCATATTTGAATTTTCTTCCTTCATCCTTTTTGCTTTTAATTTCTTACCTATTTTTTTAAAAGATTTATTTTTATTTATTTCTCTCCCCCCCGCCCCCATTGTTTGCACTCAGTGTCTGCTGGTCTTCTTTTTAGGAGGCACAAGGAACCGAACCCAGGACTGGGAGGGAGTTGCCCAATTGCTTAAGCTACCTCCACTTGTTATGTCTCTTATTATGTTTCCTCGTTGTGTCTCCTTGTGGCATCATCTCATGGCATCATCTTGTTGCATCAGCTCGCCATACCAGCCCGTTGTGTCAGCTCACTTTCTTGCTCATCTTCTTTAGGAGGCACTGGGAACTGAACCCGGGCCCTCCCATGTGGTAGGTGGGCGCCCAACTGCTTGAGCCACATCCACTTCCCTTCTTACCTATTTTTAACATTTAATTCAGTGATCCTTGGAAATTATATCAAATATATATATATATATATATTTTTTTTTTTTTTAAGATTTATTTTTATTTATCCCCCCCTTGTTGTTTGTACTCGCTGTCTGCTCTCTGTGTCCATTCGCTGTGTGCTCTCTGTGACTGCTCTTCTTCTCCCCAGGAGGCACTGGGAACCAAACCTGGGACCTCCCGTGTGGGAAAGATGCACTCAATTGCTTGAGCCACCTCAGCTCCCTGCTCTGTTGTGTCTCTCATTGTGTTTCCTCTTTGTTGTATCATCTTGTTGTGTCAGCTCACCATGCCAGCTCGCTGACTTGCCCATCCTCTCCAGGAGGCACAGGGAACTGAACCTGGGACCTCCTATGTGGTAGGCGGGAGTCCAGTTGCTTGAGCCACATCCTCTTTCCCAAATGTATTTTTGGAAAAAAGTGACATGTTGATAAACACTGTGATTCAGTTTGGAGGAAGGGAAACGAGGATGTTTGTAATAGCAGGTGAAAGTATGGGTTTTGGTTTCACTACCAGGGGCAAGTTATTTAGTTTCCCTTAGTTTCCTCAATTATAAAATGGGACTAATGATCATACTTTCCTCATAGGATTACTGTGAAAATTAAATGAGGTAATGCATTTGGTATATGTTAGCAATAAGTATTGTTATTTATATTTTCTCTCTCCAGAACTTCATGTCCATTCCAGATACTCCACTACTGATTTCAATGAAGTAGGGTCTGCTGATGGTTTTTAAATGAAGATGATCTACAAGTTCTAAGGGATGTGAGCCTTTTCTAAAATCAAGGCAGTGTTGCTACACATGGAACTACAACGCATGGGCTACAGCTTTGCAAGTAGCCAAGCAATTCTCACCTTGTAGCTGCAATCCTCTCATTGTCACTGGTGCAAACCAATGTAGGATTCAAGGAAAATCAGAAGGCATTAGACAGACAACTACAAATTTCCCTGAAAAAGTGGAAACTAAGATTTCTTCTCCATTATTCATTCAACCCATTTTTATTGCACTCCTATTATCTACCAGGCTCTGTGCTAGGCTCTGAGGTGCAGTGGGAGCGAGACAGACACAGCCACTTGTTTCTTAGATTTTACGTTCTAATGGTGGGATGCAGGCAAGCAAATGAACAACTGTGACACAGCATAATAAGTGTCATGACAGAGAAGCCCAGGATGTTATGTGAAAATAGATGAAGGACATCTAACCCAGACATGGAGGGATCATGGATGGCTTCTCAGAGGAGGTAACATCTATGTGGCTACTCAAAGGATAAGTAAAAGTTAGATAGGCAAACTGGGGGAAATTGTAGAAGGGAGAGGGAAAAAAGCGGTCCAGAGCATTCCAAGTAAAAAAAAAACCAAGCTCACGCAAAGGCAAAAGAGAACACAGCAAGTTTGGGGAACCAGAAGAGATGCCTTTTAGTTGAAGTATAGTGAGCTTGTTCACAAGTAGAACAGACTAGAGAGGTAGGAGTCAAATCATGAAGACCATGGTAGACTATGGCAAGGAGTTTGGGCTTCATCTTAGAGCAGTGGGGGTACTGAAGTGCTTTAAACCAGGGAGGGATGTGGCCTTGGTTTGTTTGTTTGTTTTTTTCTTAATTTTTTTTCTTTATTTTTATAGGAGCTTTAGATTACATAATGTCCTTTGTTTTAACTCATGCAATTTTCCACCTATAGGGACCCTGCAGCATATCCATGCCACTGCATTTTATAGGAGAAACAGGTCACTCTTCTATTAGTTGCAAAACTAGAACCAAAAAACAAGTCTCTGGATTTCTAACATAGTGCTTTCGACAAGACCATATGGCTTCTGCTTTATAAGTAAATAGAATTCACGGGTCAGGGAATTATTGTTGCCTAAAATCTAACCAAATATGTACGCATTGGTATTTTTTTTGTTTATTTTTCAACAACTTGCTCTGATTAGTGAAAAGACAGGGAAGGAACAATAGGGTGAGATGTGTCTTCCAGAAAACTGCACCATCCAAAATAATATACCTTTGAGAATGAAATCCGATTTGTTGGGACTTTCATTGTTAAGTATTTATAATCACTCAAAATCACAAGGATCAAGGTTGAAAAAAAATTTTTTTTTTTAAAAAGAAGCCCCAGTTCTGTTCTTAAAGCCATCGTTCACAAACACACCCACAGCTTTCTCACATGGCACCAGCGACAGAGACGTATGTGTATATATATGTATGTAAGTCATCCTTCTGAAATAGGAATTTAAATTGGAATAAGTGATGTAACATCCAGCCACAGAGGATCATGAATTCTGTGCCTTGGAAATTATGTGAGATGAGTGAGAGCCAAGGCTTCCACAAGGTCTTGGCAGAGACTTGAATTATGTGGCTCAAGTGGCTGAGCACCTGCTTCCCACGTGGGAGGTTCCGGGTTCAAATCTGGACCCCAGAACCATTTTTAAAAATCCCTTAATAGTCATAGCAGAGTGGTTAAGTATAAATGTGTGAGTCCTAGGCAAACACGGAAGAACGGTTTCCTTGACAGGGACTTTATCCCTTCTATCTGTATACGCTTTAAAATGTCTCAAGTGAGTTCAAGTTACTTACCATGTGAAGTAGGAAGGGCATCTCCTGACAGTCTGGAGTCTAGCATGACTTCAGTCTGATCAGAAGGCCCGCCAGGCTGCCTCTCAATAAGAATTGTTTCTCTGGAGAGCCAGAAACCTTATGCCTTGAAGAGAAGGGTGAATTTTATTTCAGTTCCTCCTGGGCCCTGGGCATTGCTTCCTGTTGCCATACATTTTCCTTTTTGTTCATTAGTCAGTTCTTCCTAGATGAAGTTGGGGCAGGTCCCTGCTTAAGAGGTACAGTTTCAGGTATTCTGTCCAAGGGAACTGAAAGGCGGTGGGGAGTTTTTCTAGAGCAGACCAGTAGCATTAGGGACTCTCCTTAACTAGTGGAAGCGCCCCCCACTCCCAACTCCCAAGTTTATTTTCTATCATTTCACTCTGTCCCTTTTCTTCCCAGTACGTCTCCCAGACAACTTATGCCCATCTCTTCTGGTAGACGATAAACTCTAAGAGGACAGGGACCCTGTCTTTTGTACACCAGGGCATACCCAGCCCCTGGCACGGTGCTTGAAACAAAATAGGTGCTCAGTAAAGGCCAGTTAAATAATTGAGCACTTGGAAATAATGTGCGATTAATGAGATCCGAAAGGGGTCCGAGCTTCCGTGTTCTCCCACTGCTGCGGTGTAGGTCCCTGGAGATGGGGGCCATGGGGGAAAATCATCTTTCCCTTCTCCAACCCGAAGCAGGGCGGCAAGATGGCCTGGAGCGGGAGGCCGGAGTCCTGAGGGGTGCTTAGAAGACGCAGGTTAGGGGTGCACGGGCCGCGTTGGGGGACGCACCGGGAGCCCCTCGCCGCAGCCATTTCCTGCTCTTTGTGTGACCGCCGCGGCGGCCTGGGGGCCGGGCCGGGGGAGGAGGCGGAGCGCGGCGGGCGGCGGGGCGGGGCCGGGGGCGGGGCCGAGCGGGGCGGCCGGCGGAGCGGAGCCAGGCAGAGCATCCTGCGCCCCGGCGCGGGGCCTTGCGGTAGCCTCGGGCCGCTCCTCTGGACTTGCTGCAAACCCAGGTAAGCGCCGTTCACTAGCCCGGGGTACCGCTCGGGGATCGGGATGCTGATAGTGACGAGGAAGCGGCCGTGAGGATGCACGAGTGGCCGGCGCCTCTTCTCCAGCCCGTGGGGGGCGCTGGGCGCCGGGCCCCGGCTAGCGAGGCCTGGGAGCCCCCCAGGAGCGCCGGGAGGCCGTGCTCCGGGCCTCGGGCGACTCCCTTGGCCCTCCGGCCTAACCTGGGCCCCAGGACGCGGGACCCCTGCGAGGAGGCGCGGGCGCACAGCGGAGCTCGGGCGCGGCAGCAGCAGTAGCAGCAGGTGCGCGGCCTGGGCCGGAGCCGCCTGCCTAAGAGGAGGCGGCGCTAATCCCTAGGACCGAAGACACCTGCAGCGAGCGCGGTGGCGGCGGCGACATCCCGGCGCCCAGGTACTGCAGAGCGCGGGCCGCCGCCTCTGCCGCCGCGGCCACCATCACCTCCCCCAGCGCTAGCAAGACCCGCCTGGGCGTAGCTGCCTCGGGCACAGAGCGCCTTGCTGTGAACGTGAGATGGATGGGGCGAGGGGCGAAGCGGAGATGTTTGCGGGTGGAGGGCTTTGATGAGAGAGGAGGCGCGTCTGACCCGCTTTGAAGCCTTCTCGCCTACGGGATTGTCTGTCCCAGATGCCTGGGGGAAGGCGAAGAGGTGCGGGAAGGCCATGAGTGGGCTGGCTCCTGGGGAGAAAGGATGGGTTTTCTTGAGCTCTGTAGAACCAGGAAGATGCCTACCTGCCTGTGTGGCTTCCGCTATTCAGGGCAGTCCTTCCTCTCAGTGGGTAGAGCCTGCCTATTTGTAAAGGAGGAGAAGTGGGTGCTGTATGTTTGGAGTGGGGGCCGGTAGCATGGTCCGGCAGGGCCTGAAGAAGAGCCACGAGGAGAATGGGGCTGGGAAGGACTACTCAGGTGTCCGCCCCAGCCCAGGCAATCTGAGTTTGACCTCTGCCTGCCTGTTTTCCCCAGCACAGTGGAAACACTCACCGTGGGCTAATGGGCTGTCAGTTCCCCTTCTGTAGGCCAAGAATGGGGCAAGGATCTTTTCCTGCTCATTCTTGGGTGTCTGCACCCTCCCAGGTAGGCAGGGAGGCTGGAGCAGTCCTGCTGGCAGAAGGGGCAAATCAGGAGACTGCTGGCATTCACATTCCCCTTTTCCCCTCCCGACTGTCCCCGTTAAGGCAGTTGATCTCAGCTTACTCTTGGTCATGGCCCTGTTAGAAGCTGTGCCTGGGGCCCTCAGATCTTGGTGGATAAAAATCTAGGCCCATATCCAGTGGCAGGATTGTGAAGGCCTTGAAGGTTTTCTTCCCCATCACCGGCCCCCGCTTCTCTGTGGCCTCCCACCCCCACTTCCATACAGCGTCCTGTGATTCCCCCGTTCCCCTGTGCCAAAAATTGTGAAGGTGTCCATCCTGAAGAGCTTAAATACAAAGGACTTTCCCATTTGATTCAGAGCAGGTGCTTGGGAAGTGACTTCATCAGAAGGGAGACAGGCTGGGAGGCATTGAATGGGAAACAAAGCTTTCAGTGAAAATATTGATATCTCTAATGGTGGAACTTCGGCAGCAGGCTGGAAGTGGGGGTGAGGGTTGGGTAGCTGTTTTTCGTAACAGGTCCCTGAAATGACAGCATCTAGCAGCTTTCACTCTGAGTGCTCCCAAGGGCAGCTTTGGCCCCGAGGGCGAGGGCAGGGATATGTAGGAGTGGGCGTGCGCGCATGGGCAACGGTCAGCGTCACTCTCAGCAGAAGGCATCTGTTGAGTACCTAGCGTCCAGTTGTGGGAGGTGAAACTTCCTAGACAGAGTGACAGCAGCATTGGCTGCCACGTGTGGGGCAGTTCTCAGGCCATGAGAAGGGTGTGTGTGGCTTTCCAAGCTGTGCTCTGTGCGCTGAGCCTCTGGCTGGGATCATGAGCTCTCTGCTCACTGGGCTTCTTTATTATATTTCCTGGCCAGTTCTGACCGGTTTTGGAGGCACCCAAGCCTCCCTTGTTCAGTCCCTGCTGGAAAATGGAAAAGGAAAAAACTTGCTTTAGGCATTAGTCCAAGATTACTGACGTTCCAGCGTGGGTATAAAATACAGTAGGGTTGGAGAGTTTTTCTCAAATCCAGTCTGAGGCTGGCCCAGAGAAGGAAATAGATATGAAAATGAAAAACTGAGGACTGGCCCAGGAGGATATGACATGTCCCCTCTGATAAATCGCACCCCCTCAGGTGTTCAGTGGGCCTCTGCTACCATCACTGACCAGCAAGCAAAATTAGGTGATGAATAGGCAACAAGCTAATTAACATTGGGTACTTGCTCCTGGAAAACAGGGCATGGCTCCAGTCTTCACCATTTGGGGATTGGCCTACACTCTCAAAGAGGTTTCTTTGGGCCACTGTTGGCCCCAGGGTTCCACCAAGAGCTTCACAAAATGGCCTTTTGTGGCCTCCTTGTGGTCACCATAACAATGAGTCTATTTCTTTTCTGGCAAGTATTAATTATTCACATGTAGTTGACGAAACCAGACATTGGTCATCTCATTGGAGTCTTTGTGAAAGGCCTTTGGTCTTTTCATTCCAAAGAGCAAAGCCATGTCTAGGGTCCAGAGGATGGACCTGTGTTGTAGTAGAGGTGGTGGGAGGGGGTGGAGCATGCTGCTGGCTTCTGGGCAGTGGCGTGGGAGGCCAGCTGTGGTGAAAAGGAGCTGGCACTTTATTGGATGCTCCTGTTAAATGAGAGATGCATGAATGTGCTAAGCAGAGCATCTAGCACATAGTAAGTACTGTTCTTATCATATATTAATTGCATAATCATTAAGAATTTGGCTTATATGTATTCAACCCACAGCTCTTACCAACCCCTCTACCACCAGAGCTTGCCTAGAGTTTGCTTTGTGAAGGGAGCTGGTCTCTGTGACCAAGAAACCCAGCACCAAGTTTACCTGCAAAAAGTAATCAAAGGAAAGTGTGATGAGACATGGCAGGCAGTAAGGGCTTCAGGTAGGGAGTGCTCTTGAGTAGCATATTGAAGGTGAGTATAACTTGATAGGCAGGGAGAAGGGGGAGGGAATAAGCTGAGCAGAAGCCCAGAGCTGGTTGTCACATTTCAACACCCAAACAGAGGTCAGGAAGGACTTCTTCCTCTGTGTGTGTCAGGATTTTGCAACCAACCAAAAATGTTGAAGGCACGCTTTGCTCTCTGAACAGACAGAGCAGTGCAATTCATTTAGGACACAGGACTTATCCCTCACTTGCTATGTGGCTTTAGGCTGGCCCCTACCTCTCTGGCTTTAAAAATTGTGCAATGGAAAGCAGTCTGCCTAGCTTGTTATCTGCTTGTCATCACAGGAGACTGTGGATGAAATAATGTCTATAAATCCTCATCTTTGTAGAAAAGGCCATAGAAAGTGAGATCAGAAGGTTGTTTCTGAATGTGTGGCCCCTTTGGATGGATGCTTTCCATTCCTAAAGGGACAATTTATTATGTATTTATGTATATATATATATAGTCTATATATATATATATATACACACACACAATTAAGAAGATGAATCTGAGGCCTATCTGTGCCATTGAATCAATGGGAAATTGAAAGGCACTTTGCAATTCACAGATTCTGTCAAAGCCCCTGGATGGCCTTGTCTGTTACAGAGACAGTCAGAATTCAGTCAGTGGGTGTGGGACACCTCCTAAGATGCAAAGAGTTTAGATATTGGCTTCCTAGCCATAGCCATTATTTCGAGGGCTGTGTGTGATAGGCCTTGAAGGAGGACCATTCAATCCATACGTCTTAGGTCCCTGCACAGAGGAGAAAATGAATTGGATGCACCTTCTTGAAAGAGATAGTAGGGTAGAGGAAAGCAAGCCCAGCCTTCTGAAGAGAGATTCAGGAAAGACCCAGCTGGTGACTTTGTCAGTCAGCCTTTTGATTTTGTATTTATATCATCATAATGTCATCTGAGAGCAGTGATTCTCAAACTTTAATCTCTAGGCTAAAGGGAGGGATGTTTCATAGGTCTGTACTATATGGTCTCTGTCTTCTAATTGGGGCAGGAGGCCAGGTCTTCTGTAGAAAGTAAAGGTGGTGGACTTGTAAGAAAACTTCAGGAGACTTCGGAGGTTTGAAGCAACTGCTGTTGTGGGTGGAATAGGAAACCAATTGGGGATGAATGAAAGGATTGTCTGACTTCACTGAGGGCCCAGATGAGAGCAGAGAGAATCTGCACAGCTGACCCTCATAGAAGACACTCAGTAACTCAGTGTTAAGTGACAGGGATACCTGAGAACTGTTTCCAAATGTGCTTTTAAAATGTGAGGAGTTGGGACTGATTTTGACAAGGTGTAAATGGTGAAACCAGAATTCAAAAACTAGGGGTCAACCATCAACCTCCAGGTATATCATATCTTTATATGGGGAAGAGAAATGACCTGCTTCTTAGGGTTTGAGGTGGAAACTAAGCATTTGGAAGCATTCAGAATCATTTCCTAAAGAAGCCTCCTTAGATTCTTATAGTGATAGGGCTAACTTAGGTTTGGTACCTTAGAGGACCATGACAATTAAATTTTTAAAAATTATTTTTTAATCAGAAGACATGAACTTTGGCCAATGACCTGTGCATCCAACGATGTGATGTGTTAGTTAAGCAAGTACCACCTAGTGTGTCCCCAGCTCCATGCTGGTTACTCTGGGTCATGCCGAAGAAAGGTGACTATCCCAGCCATTCTTAATGATCCAAAGAACTAGTGACGTATAAATCAGTTTGCAGTGCAGTAGGAAATAATGGGCTATAAACTCTGGGTGCTATAGAAATCCAGGGTAATGGAGGTTGTTTTTGGGTTCAGCTGGACAAATCTTCGTGGAGAAGGCATGTCTTAAATTGGGCCTTGACAAGTGGTTAGGATTTGAGAAGAGGAGAGGACAGCCCACAAGGGACTGGACATAGAAGTTTGAGCAGAGGTACAAGGGAGGGATGTCCATGGGCAGGTTTGTGCTGTCCTGTACAACCTGGCCACAGTGGATGGCCCATGTCAGGGAAAGCCCTTCTGATGAAATATCACATCTGTGCTTTTAGTCATCTGCTTTAGAGCTGGAAGGACCCTGAGAGAAGCTCAAGTCCAGTGATTTCTTAACTGGCTACTTTTGCTTTTGCTTTTTTAAGCACACCCGATGGTCCCATCACATGGCAGCCAGCTGGCTATACACAGTGCCTCCCCCATCCTCTCCCCAACTCTACCCCATTTTCTCCCACTCAAGAAAAAGAACATGTAAGCTGTGAGATTATGAGATACTCCAAACTCTGTCACTTATAATAATAGTGACTGATTTGCAAGCCTCAAAACTTAAACTGTGATTAGTACAAAATTAACTACAACAAACTTTATTACAGAGGTTTTGACATCACAATGATAAACTACTACCAGGCCAACCTCACAGTTTACAGACAGGGACATCACCCGTTTAGAGTGAGTGAAAATGTGATTTCAGGCCCTGAGCCAGCCTCCTGACTGAGCCATGTTTGAGTTGCAATCACCCACTGACGCAGGGGGGTCAGCATGCTCTGATTCAGTGGCCAAACCTGAAGCCTCGCTCTTTGTTTCCATAGCAGACTGTGGCTTCCCTTTCTGAGCTTTAGCAGGTGCCTCTGAGAGGCAGCCCATCTCCCCTGATACAAGTCACATTGGTGTCCCTGTGGCGGCCTGTCAGGGGCCCAGCAAGAGCGAATATACCAGCTGCCTCCGTGCTGTGACCTCCCCACCAGAAGAGAAGGAGTCTGTGCCCCAAAGCTGCCCATATCTGCTGGTTTAGTTTTCAACGGAAAGGCCCCCTCAACCCTGACAACACAGGAAGCAGCTGAGTAAAAACGACATTTGCAGTGGCAAGCCCTTTAGCCCCATCAAAATCTTTTTCTCTGCTGTAAGCTGAGGAGGGTGGGCCTTCTCTAGAGGCCCAGGTGGGGGCTGACTTGGACTGCCCTGCTCTACCTCAAGTGTACTGTGTGGAGAGAAGCTGCAGGTGAGGGGTCCCTCGTCCCAGCAGACAGGCAGAAAGGGCCTTATGTAACAGAGATTGCCATGCCAGCAGTGCTGTGGTGGCTACATGTCGGAACTGCTAGCAAGGAAGCCTTGGGTTGTTGTCTTTTAAAGTAAATTTTAAATTTTGATCAAAGTAATACATGCACATGCTTAAAAAAAAATCAAATAGTATTGAAAGCCTTGTAATGAAAAACAACTATCCTGCCCACCTTTCCCCCAGAGGCTGCCTGTTTTAACTTACCATTTCTTCCAATGATTGCCTCCAGATCTCTAAATCATGTGCTTACACTGCCGTTTCTTGATTTATCTATTTTATACATTGTCTGTTTGCTTCCTGCTGTGATAAACGACAATTTAGCTTTTTTACACCACCCCCTCTCTCCCCTTCTCCAGCCACCCAACATGCTAAGAGCTCTGTTTTAACCTAAATCATGTTTCATGTGTGGACATTATTAAAATGCGTAAATGATCATGCGAAAGCCAAATAATGTCCTTTAATATTTTCTTCTTCATATGGCTTTTTGTTTCATCCCGGAATTCTAATTCTCTTTTCCTTTTTTGAAAATATATTTTAAAAATATATTTTAAATAGCCTTTGTATTTTTTAAAGCTTTATCGTGTCATTTATTATACCAAATACCCTGGTCTTCCCAGAAAGTTGGCACATTAGCCCCAGCTCTGCCTCTAACTAAGAACCTTGCACAAGTCCCTTCTCCTCTCTGGGCTTCAGTTTCTTTGTCAGTAAAAAAGGAGCTCAAGTAGGAGGAGGGGAGCTAGAGGCCTTTTCTGGTTTTGTTCTAAGACCTCAAAGCCCGTCATTGCACCTCAGAGGTTTTTATCATCTGAGGAGTCTTTCCTCCAGGGTGGGGCAGCGAAAGAACCCGACAGATGGCAGTGAAACAAAAACGGGCAGGGAGAGGGGCTTTGTTGGGCCCCGCCCCGTGGCAATCCAGTGCACCCTGCAGGACAGGAGGCTGCGCCGAGGGCTAGTGGAGGCATGACTTTTTCTTGCCCACCTGTCTCCTGTTGATTTATACTCAGCACAGACTCTGCTTGTGGGGGCAGCATCACACATGGTCACCTAACTCCTATTCCAGCACCAGCTCTCTTGGGTACTCCTCCTGCTCATGTATTCCCATAGTTTCCCCAAAATAGGCACAAGTATACTGGTATTTTTTTGTAACAGCTTTATTGAGATATAATTCACATACCATACCATTTACCCATTTGATGTGTGCAATTCATTTTAGTATATTCACAGGGCTGCACAACCATCACCACAATCAATTTTAAAACACTTTCATCATCCCAAAGAAGAAATCTCCTCGTACTCTTTAGCAGTCACCCCCCCCCCATTTCCCTCCAGCCCTAGGCAACCACTAATCTACTTTCTATAGATTTGCCTTTTCTGTACATTTCATATAAATGGAATTATACAATACACGGTTTTTAAAGATTGGCTTCTTTCACTTAGCATAATATTTTCAAGGTTCACCCATATTGTAAATTGAATCAGTACTTTATTCCTTTTATGGTTGAATATTATACCATTGTATGGATATAACACATTTCATCCATTTATCAGCTGATAGACATTTGAGTTGTTTCCACTTTGGGGCTATTACAAATAATGTTGCTATGAACATTAGTGTACAAGATTTTGCCTAGAAATATGTTTTCATTTTTCTTAGGAATATTCCTAGGAGTGGAATTGCTATCTTATATGATAGCTTTATGTTTAAAAATTTGAGGAAATGCCAAACTGTTTTCCAAAGCAGCTGCAACATTTTTCAATCCCACCAGCAGTGTATGAGGGTTACAGTTTCTCCACATGACCAATGCTTGTTATTGTCTGTCTTTTTGATTATAGACAGCCTAAAGTGTGTGAAGTGCGATCTTATTGTGGTTTTGATTTGCATTTCTGTAATGACTAATGATTGTAAACATCTTTTCATGTGATTATTGGCGACTTGTAAAATTTCTTTGGAGAAATGCCTATTCAGATCCTTTGCCCATTTTTAAAATTGGGTTTTTATTATTATTGATTTTCAAGAATTATTTATGGGAAGCGGCTGTGGCTCAATCAGTAGGGCTCCCGTTTACCATATGGGAGGCCCCGGGTTCAGTTCCCGGGGCCTCCTGGTGAAGGCAAGCCCGCCCGCACGGCGTGGTTAGCTGACCCAGCAAGCACAAGCAGCAAGGGGGGGATAAATGAATAAATAAATTTAAAAATCTTAAAAAAAAAAAAAAAGAATTATTTATATATTCTAGGTACAAGTCCCTTAGCAGATATATAATTTGTAAATATTTTCTCACATTCTGTGGGTTGCCTTTTCTCTTTCTAGCACAAAAGTTTTTGAGGACAAAAGTTTCTAATTTTGATGAAGTTCGGTGTATCATTTTTTTTCTTTTGTCGTCGGCGTTTTTGGTGCAACATCTAAGAA
Organism: Tolypeutes matacus; assembly: GCA_026826555.1. Lineage (NCBI taxonomy): Eukaryota > Metazoa > Chordata > Mammalia > Cingulata > Chlamyphoridae > Tolypeutes > Tolypeutes matacus. Next base: position 2,550,572 of record JAKSZT010054011.1, read on the forward strand.
ACCATTGCCTAATCCAAGGTTACAAAGATTTACTCCCGTGTTTTCTTCCAAGGATTTTATAGTTTTAGTTCTTATATTTAGGTCTCAAATCTATTTGAATAAATTCTTATATACGTTGTGAGGTGGGGGACTGTGTTAGTCAGCCAAAGGGATACTGATGCAAAATACCAGAAATCTGTAGGCTTTTATAAAGGGTATTTATTTGGGGTAGCAGCTTGCAGTTACCAGGCCATAAAGCCTAAGTTTCTTCCCTCACCAAAGTCTATTGCCACGTGTTGGGGCAAGATGGCTGCCGACATCTGCAAGAGTTCAGGCTTCTTGGGTTCTTCTCTTCCCAGGACTCCGTTTCTCTCCAGGCTTAGCTGCTATGCTCTCTCCACAAGGCCAGCTGTAAACTAACAGGCGAACGGCTCTGTCTCTTTCTCTGGGGCTTCTGCCGTGTCTAAGGAGCCATCTCAATTCCTCTGTGTTCTTCTTTGTGTTTACTTCCCAGGCTCCAATTTCAAAACTCCAACCTCCCTTCTCTGCGGTGCCGTTGCTCTGTGAGTCCCCACCCACCAAGGGGGCAGGGATGGAAGTGGCCCAATCAAAGCCCTAAATCATTGTTTAATCAACTATAAGTGAAACCTCTGAATCCAACACAATCCGATATGCCCAGAGGGACAGACCAGTCCACAAATAAATCCAATATCTGTTTTTGGAATTCATAAACAATGCCAAACTGCTACAAGGACCAACTTCATTCTTTTGCATGTGGATCTGCAGTTGTCCCAGTATCATTTCCTAAAAAGTATTCCTTCTTATCAAATTGTCCTGGTATTCTTGTCAAAAATCAATTGATGGTAATTGTGAGGTTTTATTTTTGGATTCTCAGTATTATTCCATTGATCTGTGTGTCTGCCCTTAAGCCACTATCTCACTGTCTTGGTAATTGTAGATTTGTAGTTTTTAATTTGGAAATCTTCCAATGTTATTCTTCATTTTCCACATTGTTTTGACTTATTCTGGGTCCCTTGACTTTCTGCATCAATTTTAGGATCAGCTTGTCAATTTCTGCAAAGAAGCCAACTGAGATTTTGATAGAGATTGCATTGAATTTGGGGAGCTTTGCCATCTTAATAATATTTAACCTTCCAATCCATGGACGTGGGATGTCTTTTCATTTATTTAGTTCTTTAATTTCTTTCAGCAATGTTTTGTAGTTTTAAGATTATAAGTTATGTATTTCTTTGGTTAAATTTATTCCTAACATTTTCCTTTTTTGATGCTGTTGTAAATGGAATTGTTCATTTCATTTTAGATTTTACATTGCATTTCTGGCAATAGAAATGGCAAGAATGGACACTTTTGACTAGTTCCTGACCTTAGGAAGAAAGCAGTCAGTCTTTCACTATTAAGTATGATGTTAACTGTGGATTTTTGGTAGATTGTTTCATCAGGTTGAAGAAGTTCCTTTCTATTCCTAGTGTATTGAGTGGTTTTATCATGAAAGGACTTTTTTTTCTGCATTTGGGAGAACATACATGTTTTATTTCATGGGCAAACTCAGATTGATGCTGGTTTATTGAGATGATTATGTGCTTTTTCACCTTTATTGATATGATTTATTACATTAGTTGATTTTCCGATGTTAAGCTAACCTTACTTTCCTGGGATAAACCTCACTTCTTCATGGTGCATAATCTTTTTTATGTATTGCTGGATTCAGTTTTGTTGAGGAACTAACAAACATTTATTGAGTACTTACTACCTGCCAGGCAGTTTACATGGGTTAACTCATCTAATTTTCAAAACCTATCAGGTAGTAATTATTCTCCACATCAAGATGTGGAAAGTGAGGCTCAGAAATGTTATGTCACCTGTCCAACTTCACACAGCCAGGTAGTGGCAGACTCAGGATTCTAACTCAGGCTGTATGGTTCACTACCATGCTAAACCACTTCTCGTGTATATACCAGTGATGTGTGTATATGTGTGTGTGTGTGCACGTGCAGTTTGTTTGCTCTCTTGTATGTGTGTGGGGGGGAGGGTTGTTTTGTTTTGTTTTGTTTTGCTGTCTAGCTGGAGAGCCTTAAAAGCAGGGGAAAATACTTCCTGGCCTCTTGATATTCATGAAATCTAAAGATGACAGTTACCTAATCTTTCTAGCTTGGAGAGTCTTGTTCCTCTTGAGGAAGGAAAAGTCAACCAAATTGGGAGAAAAATGTGCTTGGCACCTTTCAAAAAGGTACAAAAGCAGGTGTGGTCTAGAAGAAAGGGCATAGAACTGGGAGTTGAGATATCCTATTTCCACCCTAGTTCTGCCACTTGCTGACTGTGTGACCGTGAATGAAAGTTTTGACTTCTGAGTAATGCAGTGTCCTCCTCAGAAAACAGCAAAAATAGCACCTGCCCTCTCGAACTCAAGGTAGTTGTGATTGAGGAAGTCAGTGTGAAAGATCTATTGAGTCAAGATATTAGTGTAATAATAATGCCTTCCTTTTTTAGTAGGAGAATTGTTGCAACATTTAATTCATCCACTCACCGTATCAAAAGAGGCCACCTGAGTAGCTAATATTTCCAAAATGCTTACTCAGAGCCAGCTACTGTGCTAAGCCTTATTTAGTTCTCAGAATAAGTTCCTGAGGGCAGGTACTATTATTAATTATCCGCCCTTTACAAATAAGAAAACTGAGGTTTAGAGAGGGTAAGTAACGTGCCCATGGTTATATAACTAATAAGTGGCAGATGACAGATTCCAACCCAGAGTGCAACCCTAGCACCTTCACTACCTGGCTACAGTTCACTCCACCCTGTTCACACGGGCTGACCCGCCCTTGCTCAGGGTCGTCAGTCATCTCAGCCTGGGACACCCCTCAAGACATTCTCAGAAGCAAATTGCCTGTGAGCCCAATGTTACTGCTTCTCTTGATAATACCAGGCCACAGAGTTTATTATGAAGATGCTGAGTTTAAATCTGCCACACTCTGGGTGACTGTAGCTCTTTGGTAAATCATACTCCAAAATACTGTTAATTTTTTTACATTTTTTTATTAATTTCTTCTTCCAAAATAGCAAACTGACCATGTGTTCATAGACCAAATATAAAGAATCTTTGTCTTTTGGAAGATTGCATAACAGGCAGGACACTCAGCTAGAAAAACATTACTCATTTTCATGTATATTTCTGATACAATTTCCAGAACATTTTTCCTTTCTGATTGATGTGGAATTGGCAGTGACTTCCAGCACTTGAGCTGAAAAGTCCCAATTTCTTTCTCCCTTAGGCAGTGATTGATCTGCAAACAAACACACTAACGCACACATCCATTAAAGAAGCTGTATTTGCAAGGAGAAAAGAAAGGTTACATTATGGAATGCCTTTTTTTTTAATATTTTTTTAAATTTTTTAAAGATACTTAGATTACATAAATGTTACACAAAAGATATAGGGATTCCCATATGCCCCACACCCCACACTTCCCATACCCTCCCACATAAACATCCTTCATTAGTATATGGCACATCCATTGCAATTGATAAACGCATCCTGGGTTCACATTGTCGTCTACACTGTCTCCCACACAGTTCTGCATGTTATGTAACAATATAAAATGGGCTATATCTGTCATTGCAGTGTTATTCAGGATGATTCCCAAGTCCCGAAAAATCCCCCATATTACAACTGTTTTTCCCTCTCCCTGACCCCAGAGCCTCCAGTGGCCACCAATTCAGGCTGGGGTAGACTGTGTTAAAGAGGAAAGTGTTAAGGGTTATTCTGGTAAATCAGTATTTTGAAGTTTGGGTTGCCCAAAGAAACCCCAGGATATGGGAGAAGGGAAAAATTACAGAAAGTGGGAGTAGGAGGGAGGAAGCAGGAAGCGGGGGTGGGGGTGGGGGTGGGAGTATATAGACTCTGAGCTTGAAGTTTTTATGGATAATTTCAAATTCAAATAACATGGATAGAAAAGTGTAATAAATCCCATCATATAACATCAACATTCCTCAACACCTGGTCGCTTATGTTTCATCTTAACTCACTCTTCCCCTTCAAGTATTACTTTGAAGTAAGTCCCTGTATCATTTTATCCATAATATAGTAGATCTCTCTAAAAGATAAGGACTCTTTTAAAACATGACTTCAATATCATTATCACACCTAAAAATAAGAACAATATTTTCTTAATACTGTCAAATATTCGGTCAATGTAAAATTTTCTAATTTTCCCAAAAATGTTATATAGTTTTATTTTTTATTCTTTGTTGGAAATAGAGTCCAAATAAGGTCAAGAAATCATGTCTTATAATCTATAGTTTTCCCCTCCATCTCTTTTCCGCCCCCTTGTAATTTATTTATGGAAGGCACTGAATCATTTGTCCAGTAGAATTTCCCATAGGTTGTATTTTACTGATTGCATCACTGTAGTGTGTTTTAGCATGTTCTTCTATCCTCTATATTTCCTGTGCATTGGTAGATCAATGATTTGATTAGATTCAGGTGTTTTCTGTCATTTTTTTCTTTAAAAAAATAAAAAGAATTACTTTTATGGAGAGAAACATCCTCTCTTCTCTGATTGGTTATCCAGTGGCATGGAGTATAGGAAAAGCAGGTTAAATGTTTTCTTCTTTCCCTTTATTTACCCATTTTCAACATGAAAGTTAGTTTACAAGCATCCTCCAACAGTAACAAGGTAATATAAACCAAGTTTCTCTTAAGTGTTATTATGACCCCATGGATTTAAACATATTTGATAGTGTTTCAATCCATTGCAGTTGTTACGCTAATTGAGGCTCAAATTGTCCCTTCTTTGGCTAGTGGAAGCCTCTTTAAGTGGGTTCCTAGATGCCTTTGACACAATTCCTGGAGAATTAGACAGATGGCTTCCTTGCTTTCTGCTATGACAAGGTATTCTAGGCTCTTCTAAAACATTTTCTGTCCCAAACCTGAACTCAGCCATTTCTCCAAGGAGTTGATTCTTTTAATGGGAAATGATGTTTGGAGGCTACCACACCTGGGCTCTAAGAATGCTTTTTTTTTTTTTTTAAAGATTTTATTTATTTATTCATTTATCCCCCCCTTGCTGCTTGTGCTCGCTGGGTCAGTTAACCGTGCCGTGTGGGCGGGCTTGCCTCCACCAGGAGGCCCCGGGAACTGGGCCCGGGGCCTCCCATATGGTAAACGGGAGCCCTACTGGTTGAGCCACAGCCGCTTCCCTAAGAATGCTTATTGCTCCTGTATTGGTCATTGTTTCTAGGCCTTTTCAGTGGACAGAACTAGGAAAGGTTTTTTTTGTTTGTTTGTTTTCCTTTGTTTCTTTTTTTTTTTAAGTTAGAACATTATTAGATCCTACTGATACTTTGAGTTCATATTTAGGACTATTAGGTTTTTACTTTGTTCAGTCTCTTGCCAATTTTCAGTATCACCAGGAATGATAGAATTAGTACATGTCATAATTACTGATTTCATATATCCCACAACACATCCAAACATTCTCATCGCAACAGTACACCAATACAATTATTGAAATCAACTTAAATTTTTTTTGCATTTCTTTTTGTTGTTCTTATCCCACTAAGGATATACAAATTACTGAATATTTAAATCCCTTGGGAAAGTTCCTTTTGGTGTGGTTATGTCACTAACTAATCAATACATTTCAGCACATTTGTTTCATTTTCCTTTTGTCTCAGGGGTGAATTTTTAAATTTTAATTTTATTATTTGAAATATAATTACATGGCAAAACAAGATATAGTCGAGGGATTCTAGCTTCTATTCCCACCCCCCTTACCCAGATGCCTTCCCTCCCCACTTTCCCCAAATGTTTTAGTTTGCTAGGCTGCTGGAAGCAGATACCATGAAATGGGTTGGCTTTTAACAATGAAAATTTATTAGTTTACAAGCTAACCGTTTTGAGGCCGTGAAAATGTCCAAATCAGGCATCATGAGGATAATGCTTTATTCCTGAAGAGTGGCTACTGAAGATCCTGGGCTTCTCTGTCACATGGCAAGGCACCTGGTGATCTTTGCTGCTCTCTCCCTTCTCTTCCAAGTTTCATTGCTTTCAGCTTCTTGCTTCCATGGTGTTCTCCCTCTTTTTCCCCATATTCATCCCATTTATAAAGGACTCCAGTAAGAGGATTAAGACCCACCCTGAGCTACACATTAACTGAAATAACCTCATCAAAAGGTCCTACTTACAATAGGTTTACACCCACAGGAATGGATTTGCTTTAAGAACATGATTTTCTGGAGTACATACACACTATAGGTAATCAATTTTCAAAATTATGTGGTTTATCTTTCCATTTTTAAAAAATCAGTTTTATTGATACATATTAATAAAGCATACACTCTATCCAAAATGTACAATCAATGGTATTTGGTATAATCACATAATTTTGCATTCATCAATTCAATTATTATTAGAATATTTTCATTATTCCAATATTAATAGTAATAATACACCAAAAAAAAAAAAAACACCAAAATCTGTAACCCTTAATATTCACCTCTCAATCTCTCTAAGCTTCCCCACCATACATAGCTGCTATTTCATTTCCATCTCTCTAATTTATCTTGTACATTCATATTTTTCTTAAGCATTTTTTCAATTTTATTGATACATATTAATAAAGCATAAATCCATCCAAAGAGTACAATCAGTGGTATTCGGTGTAGTCACATTTGTGCATTCATCACCCCAGTCACTCCCAGAGCACTTTTATTATTCCAATAATAATAATAAACAACAAACAAACAAAATTCATCACCTCTCAATCCTTCTATGCCTTGCCTGGCATACATTGCTACTATTCTTTTTCCTTCTCACGAGTATATTTGTACTTATATTTTGTACAAGCAGCCTTATATATGCAATATCACCCATATTCATGTTTTACATGAGGTTTATTAATATGCGTGTGTCTGTGTATGCATCTCACACCTTTCTTAGATAAATGATAGCATACTACACACGCCTTGCTTTATTCACTTATCATCCTGTCCTGGAGATCACCCCCTAGTTGTACATATAGAGAGAGTCCTCATTCCTTTTTATTGCTGCCTGGTACTTTGCTGTATCGCTGTACCAGAGTGTATTCCACCAGTCCTCTGAGGATAGACATTTGCTTGTTTCTAGTCTTTTGCTATTACAAATGATGCTGTAATAAATGGCATTGTGCATATATCTTTTTGCACTTTTGCCAGGGTGTCTTTGGGATTGATTCCTAGAAGTGGGATGGCTGGTTAAAAGATAAAGCAGTTATGGACATTTGCTAGATATTGCCAAATTTCTTTCCGTAGGAGTTGCACCATTGTACATTTATGCCTGTATTGTATGAGAGGACCTGTCTCTCCATAGCCTTGCCAACAGCCTATGTCATCAAAATTTTAGAGTTTTTCCAATCTAATACGTGAGACATGGTATCTACGTGTAATTTTAATCTGGGCTTCTGTTCTTATGAATGTTGTAGGAAGCTTTTTTAAAATGTGGTTTTTGCCATACCTATGTATAGAGTTCAGGCAAATTAAGAAGAAGCTGTGTATGTGATTCTTTGACAGAAGCAGGGGTAAGGACCACTAATACACAGTGTTTGAAAACACCTAGCATGGAGCCTGGTATGAGATAAACTTGCAGTCATTGTGTGTAGTCTCACAATGTGAGTCTTAAGCACTCAGAAGGAAGTATGGGGTAGTGAATTCCACCGCAGACTTTGGAGCTGAACAAACTTAGGCTCCAGTCCCAGCTGCACTGCTCATCAGCACCTGGCCTTGTGTAATAACTTAAATTTTGAGCAGCTGTTTGCTTACCTGTAAAATGGGAATAATAATAGTACCTGCCTTTATAGGGTTAATGGAAGATTAAACCAGCCGAGTATTTGGCACAGTGTCTGACCCAGAGGAAGGGCTAAAAAAAATGATAGTTTTATTATTATTATTTGAATGAATGAAGAGGTTGATTAGGCTTTTGGAGGTTGTAGATTTTAATCATTGTGCTTGGAAAATCATTAACCCCTCCTGTAAAATGGACTTAATATTCATGTGAGAAAGAAGTCAATCATTTATGGACTGACATGGTTTTGCAGTAGAACTGAATGCCATCCCTAGGAGTCTGGAGAGAGAAGAAAAAGCAGCGTAGGTGTGGAGAAGACCTGAAAGGGTGCCCTTCTGAGCTGGGTTGCCCTCATTGGATGTGGCCCTCACAGTTGCCATAGCGCATGACAGGAAGGTGCGCTGGAGAACTCAGTGAATCATGAGTCACAGCTGTTCAGCAGAGGGTGAAGGTTGTCTCTCTAATTCAGCCCCCATCTGCCTCCCAACCTGGGGCTTAAAGGAGATATTCATTTAGGGTCAGTGCGACCCTGGGATAATCTGCACCTGCTTCAGTTCTTGCTGGTCCCTGGGCGAGTTCTCATGTCGGCGGTTCTCTCTCTCTCTCTCCCTCCCTCTCTTGTCTCCCTCCCTCCCTCCCTCCCTCTCTTTCTCCCCCCCCTTCCTCTCCCTCTCTCTCTCTCTCTCTCTGCCTCTCCCTCTTTCTCTCTCTCTCCTGCTTAAGTTCTTGCTGGTCCCTGGTCTAGTTCTTCTCTCTCCCTCTCTCTTCCTCCCTCTCCCTCTCTCCCTCCCTCTCTGTCTCCTAGCAAGTTCTCACGTCAGCAGTCCATTCACACACATACACACACACACACCCGCCTCTGGCACCACATTTCCTCACCAGCAGGGCAGACTCCCTGAGGTTCACACAAGAAACTTCAACCCTTAATTAAGCTTTGTCCTTCCCTGGAATTGGGGGTGGGGAGAAGGTCTTCTCTTTGTTGCCTGCTTATTCATATGTGCCAAAGGGTTAGCTTTTTTTGTTAAATAAATTGTTTTAAAACCTCACTTTTCAGTTTTGTTGTTCACCTCAACTGTTTTTGTCTGTTTTGCTTTGTTTTCTGTTTTATTTCTGTGTTTATAATTATCAATCCCTCCGTTCTTATTTCTTTGGGTTGATTTTTATTCTTTCAAATTTTTGATGGAAAATTATGTTCATTTAGTCCCATTTTCTTATTTTCAAGTAAACGTGTTTAAGGCATTTATTACTGCTCTGTCCATTCTAAATGTTTTATAATTTCCATTTGAATCCCTCTTTAGCTATGAATAACCTTAAAGTATGTTTTTATCAATTTTCATAGATACAGATTTTTTGGCTATTTTGCATTATTGGTTTCTAATTTTATTGCATTATAATCTGTGAATGTGATACTATTTATGGGAACTTGTCTCATGACCAGTTTTTATGGGTTTCACATGTGCTCAGAAAAAAATATTTTTAAATGGGTATTCTGCTTGCCAGGTGCTGAGTTCTTAAAATAGCAGTAGAGTTGCTTGAGCTGGTTAATAGCTCAGTCACATCCACTGCATCTTCCCTGCCTGGCAAACTTATCATCAAAACAGCTGCCCTCTGTCAGTGTCTAAGACATAAAAATGTCCATTTAGGGCTTGTTTGATGCTCCTGACAAGACATACCCAGGCCCAGGAAGACGAAGGCTCTTCGATCTTTGCAAACCAGATTGATCTGTTGGAATCTGAATTATTTTCGTCCCAGTTTAACCTAAAAAACCCAGGCTCTGGTTTGAAGCTGCTGATTGTCTTGGCTCTTGTCGTCATGGTTACTTCATGTGTTGTGCGCTAATTGCCATGCGTTAATTTGAGATTGGAACCCATAAGTATCCTTAGGAAGAGCAAAAGTTGGGGCTGGACCCATGCCCTGTGCCCCATCATCTAGAATTATTTCAAGTCCTTGGCCTTTGGTCACTGTGGTTGTGTGGGCAAGTTACATAACTTCTCAGAGCCTTGTTTTTTCATCGTTTATATGGATATGATACACCTGCCTTGTTGATAGGGTATTGTCAAGAGGCTAAAATAATAGGCATAAATACTAAGTACACTGTAAAGAGACCCTCAATTGGAAGGTGTAGGCTGAGGGCTCCTGCCATGCCTCGAGAGCTTCTGTGAAGAAAGTAGCAAGTGGAAGTGGCCTCCATGCTCTCCAGCCCCGCTTCATCCTCCGGAAAGAGTCTTGGCTGGGTGAGCCTCCTGAAATTCTCTGTTGTCCTTTTCTTCCTGTCCCTCAGTGCAGAATCTGGAAGCTGCAACCATGACCACTCACGTCACCCTAGAAGATGCCCTGTCCAACGTGGACCTGCTGGAAGAGCTGCCCCTCCCTGATCAGCAGCCATGCATCGAGCCTCCACCTTCCTCTATCATGTACCAGGTAAAATCTCAGGGGCCAGCGTGGAAATAGTGCCAGGGGTTCAGAAACTCTGGGGATCCCCTCAGAGGGTTTGCCCTGAAGGCAGAGGGAAGGAAGAGGTCTGCATCTAGAAGGTGAGAGGTCTTAAGCTGATGGAATCCCTCGTGTGGTCCACAGAGCTGAGCGTGTAAAGAATAGGTGAGCTAATAAATGTACACCAAGACTATATTCCCTTCCCCAGGGAAGGCTTGTTGATCTGCTCTGACCCCAAATACCTTCCCGGCTGTTCTTGCTGCTGCACCAACCAATGTTCTGGCAGCTCTGACCTCATGAATTAAATATTGCAATTTAGAAACCCCTAGAGCCTGGCCGGGTAATTACTTTTCCTTCATGTATGTGAGAATAGCACTACAACTCCCCACAGTAGCTAATGGCTCAGGAAAGCTGGTCACAGTTGTTTGCTTTTGCCTAAGAGAGGAGAATTTGTGATAAACAACGACTGGATTGCTCAAAACAGTGATCCCATCAGGGCGTGACAGGGGAGGGGCAACCACGTAGCTGGAGTCAGCCTTGCAAATAGCCTCTTGTGGGGTATGCAAGGCAAACGTGCCCTGTTAATAAAGAATAAGTTAATTTGAAGTTTTTAGCTGAATTTGCCTTTCTGAAAGTTCTTGAACTGCTAAATGAGACTAAATATAAATGAATAATGTATTTATAATTGCACCCAATAGTTAAATTTGTTTATTATGCACATGCCTGAAGCTTCAATTCATAAAGTTGTTTAATTCACATCTTCTAAACTAGATTGAAATTTTAAACATGTGAATATCTTTCTTTATTTCAAGCATACAGAAAAGTATGACATAGCAAATAAAAGTTATCCTATACCTATGCCAATATTGTATATACACATTTTATTATTTTTACCAAAAGGGAATCATGCTGTCTATGTTGCTGTACACTCAGCTTGGCTTTTTTTTTTTTTAACATTTATTATGGATATTTTTCCATGACAATATTACAGTGCTGCCACATTATTTTTAACCATTTCATAGTACTTTGAAGTCCATTGTATGGATACGCTATTATGTAGATAGTCATTCTCTTTTGATGAACACTTGATAGTTTTTCCTATAAAAAAATGCCACTATGATTATCCTTGTACATTTGTGCCTGCATCCTCAGGTGAGTACTTCTGGAACTGCTGGATCAAAGCAATGCACATTTTAACTTTAAACAGCTATTTAGGCCTCTAGTTTAAGCATTTACGGCAGCGTCTTGGCTGAGTGAACCCAGTTAACTACTGAAGGGAACAGATGCGAGTCCTGTCTTCTTCAGTCTGCTCCTGTCCAGTGTGATTCAGAGTGGAATATTTTGGAGGGGGGGCGGGAGGAGGAAGATGAGATGGTGATACAGCTTTAGGTTTCCACAAAGAGCTCGTAGCATTTATTGGCATCAGTTTGTTCTCAGGACACACCTGGACCTGCTTTCCAGTAACCAATTGCTCCTGTCCTCTGATTCCCACAGGCTAACTTTGACACAAACTTTGAGGACAGGAATGCATTTGTCACAGGCATTGCAAGGTACATTGAGCAGGCTACAGTCCACTCCAGTATGGTAAGTCTCTGTGTCGCACTTGTACAGATACATTCCCACCAGGGTGGCTGAGGCCATGGGCAGCCTGCTAACTCCAGGGGCCTGTGCTGAGCTAGACCAAGACCACTTACACCCATTCTCATGCTATGCCTGTCCCTTCCCTTGGCCTAGGCACACACTGCTCCCCTTTATCTTCCAGGCTTGCAAATCCTACTCACACTCAGGGCTTCACACTCTGAAGCCACCCTTGATTTCTCACTTCCCTGAGCTTCTGTAGTTTAAGTTATCATGTAATTAAATCTTGTCTGGACTTATACTGTATAGATTACTGGTAGTGTGTGGACTTTTGCCTCTTGATCAAAGTGAAAGGTTCCTCAAAACGAGGAACATTGGCTTTGGATTAACAGTTATTGACTTGAGGAAGCTGGTGACCTAAATCATTCCCAAATGGGGCTGGTTATTTTCTTTGCTGGCATGAGTGTCTGACCCATCTTGGAGGTGTCAGCCCGTTCCCTCTAGGGCTTTCACTGATCTCATTCTCACGCAGCTCTGATATTTGAAGAATTGCAGATTCCTCATTTAAAGAGCATACTATTCGTATTGGCTCTGCCTGTGCTTCAGTGGACCTCTCGCAGCATATCAGTTATACGCTAAAACATTGTCTTAACATACACTGTTCATTCATCAATAAATACTGTGCACCCGGTACAAGCAGAAGACTGATAAAAGCTGGGGAGATTTACAAGGACTCAAGTCACATGGGAAATAGACAAGCTTATCATTTATTGAACACCTTTTTTTTTGTGCAAATATTTTAAATGCTTTATCTCATTTAATCCTCACGTCAACCCTGTGAGGTAGGTTCTATTACAAAAACCCATTTTACAGGTGGGGAAAATTGAAGTTCAAAAATATTAATTAATTTACCCAGGGTCCCACCACTGACAAATGACAGATGTAAACTCAGGTCTTTCTGACCCCTAAAACCTGTGCTCTAGACAACTCTTTGCAGACTCATAAAAATGCTTAAAGTTAAGGGTAAATGTCCATGATAAAAGTTCAAAGGTCTGTGTTTTTGAAGGGTACTTGAGATAGTCAGAGAAAGCCTGATGAAGGCAGTGGCTTTTGAGTGAGACCTTGTAAGAGGATAATGATACCTTATAGGTATATGGTACTTGAAAATGTATACAGTATTCTCCTACATTCCATCAGTGGAGCCTCATTAACAGCCCTGTGACTTGCAAAGCGATCATTATATCCATTTTAGGGATGAGAAAACTGAGACCTACAGAAGTTAATAAGCAAGTTGCTCATGATCCCACAGCTGGTGAATCACAGGATTGGACTTGGAATCCAGGGCTTCTCATTCCCAGTCCTTATCTCCCCACTGTACTTTGCTGTCTCACATACTTAGAATTTTATCAGTCAGAGATGAGACAAGGAGAGCACACCAGTTGGAGGAACCAGCATGAAAAAAGCCATAGAAGCAAGATTTTCAGAGAATGTTTGGACTGTAAGGTACCTATAGGAAAGTTGTCTGTGGTATTTATGGGAAATTAGATGAATCAGTGCCTAGAGGACTTTTAGTTCATTTAAGGAAACATCAAAAGCAATGGAAAGGGGAGTGGATGTAGCTCAGTGGTTGAGTGCCTGCTTCCCATTTACAAGGTCCTGGGTTCAATCCCTGGTACCTCCTAAAAAAAAAAAAAAACTGGAAAATTTTCATCAAGGAGGCCTGTGAACAGAGCTATTATTTAGGACTCGGTTTCATTTGTCAGTTGTGTGTGGAATGTATTGTAAGGAGGAATGAGTAAAAGCAGATAAATCCATTGAAATGAGTACAGTTGTCTACACTGGCAGCATTAAGGGCGGAATGAGGGGGATGGAGGAAATGGACAGGAGTCACTGGGGTCAGCTCCACTTGGCGTAACAATTAGCTGGGTGCTAGGGCAGAGGGAGCAAGAACCACGCTGCCTGAGGTTTCAAGACTGGGAAGCTAGCAGAAAAGTCAGGAGGAGAAGGTTTGAGGGAGTATGTGCCAGTTTCCTACTGCTGCTGTAAGAAATCATCACAAACTTAGTGGCTTAAAACAGCACAAAAGTATTCACTTACAGTTCTGTAGTCAGAAATCAGACGTGGGACTGGATGGGTTAGAATCAGGTGTCTGCAGGGCTGCCTTCCTTCTAGAGGCTCTGAGGGAAAACTCTTTGCTGTTCTAGCTTCTAGAGGCCACCCGTGGCCCCAGACAGCAGTCACATCTCTCTCACACCTGTTTCCATCTTCACATCTGCCTCTCCTACCTCCCTCTTTCACTTATAAAGATCCTGGTGATTACATGGGGCCCACCGAGATAATCCAGGATAATATCCCCATTGCAAAGTCCTTAATCTAATCACATCTGCAAAGACCCTTTTACCAGTAAGGAGCCTGTCCATGAGTTCAGGGGATTTCGATGCAGACACCTCTGGGGGTCATTGTTCAGCCTCCCACGGGGACGGTGTCGCTATGGTTTTAAGTGTGGGTCAGGAGTAGTGTATACTGTTGCCATTTATGGATACCCCCAAATCTCACTTCTGTCAACAGTTTCCACCCGGTACTTTGCTAAGATGGTCTTTAGAGTAGCTTACCAACAGCAAAGTGTGTTCAATGGATACTCGTCTTCTTGTGTTTCTCCTGCCCACACTTTAGGCAAGGTGACTCTCCAGAGGGCAGGATAGCCAGAGAGAAGAGGAGGAGGAGAAAATACATAAACCACATAATTGATCAGACTGTATGGAACAGTTGAAGGTCCTTTGCTGGCAGTGAGATGGGGGTTGTGTCCAGAATTGATGCTGAGAGTTATAGTTTGTCTCCCCCAGCCCTGAAATCTGAGCTAGACTCACATTGGGTTTAAATTCTGGACTTACAGAGACTTAGAAATGTAAAGGACCTTAGAGATCATCAGTCTTGCAGCTGTCAGCCTGGGCTGCACATTGGAATCACCTGCAGAGCTTTAAAAAATTCCCATGCCTGGGGCCCACCCTCTGGGACTAGTGATTTGGTTGATCAAAGCTTCCAGGTGACTCTAATGTACAAGCAAGGTTGACAACCAGTGACTTAGGCCAACTCTTTACCTCCAAAAGAGAAAATGATGACATTTACAAGTTAAAAGTAGGGCTAAGCTGAGCCAGGACCAGAACCCAAGTCTTCTAAGGCCCAGCCTAGGACTCTTTCCAACATACCATCCTAACCTCTATATTCCACGTGTATTTTCTAAAATTAGGTTGATGGTCAACTGAACTGTCCATGAGGTCAGAGACCACATCCTTCTTATTCACTGTCTGTTCCCAGCACACAGCAAGAGCCTGGTAGCCAATGAGTGCTCAGCAAAACATTTGTTTACAGATTGAGCTGGGATCACTCACACTGGTTTGCTGCCAATCAGTAGATACATGTTCCCGATGTTACTGTCACATTCCCTTTTTGACATGTGTTCTGGGGCAGATGGCAGCAGGTGACCCACTGGCTTCATCTTAGTTCTCTTTGGTCTCCAGGATACCATGTTACTGATTTTAAAAGTGCTCTAAATTAAGAATTGAAAATGCGACATCAGTGACATTTGTTGTTGTTGAAAACAGAATGGTCACGAGGCGTAAACTCCAAAAATTGAATTTCATCTTGTCCTAGCAAGATATGAAATTGATATGCTGTGTGGATTGAAAAAGAAATTGTAATATGCATATCAGGGTTCACAAGTACAATAGTCTAGTGGTACTCTTCTTAATAATATACTTTAGTTTTAGGTTTATGGATAAATTGTGGGGGAAGTACAAAGAGTTCCTGTATCCCCACCCCCCACCCCAACAAACATTGCTCTCAGTAGACTATTAGTAACATCTTCCATTAGTGTGGTACATTTGTTACAGTTGAGTAACCAATATCGATACATTACTATTAACTAAAATCCATAGTTTAATTAGGGTTCACTCTGTGTTGTACAGTTCTATGGGTTTTGACAAATGCCTAATGTTACATATCCACCATTACAGTATCATACAGAACCGTTCCACTGCTCTAAACCTGCCCTGTACTCCACCTAGTCATCCCTCCCCCGCTCCCTCTGAAACCCCTGATCTTTTTACTGTCCCTAGAGTTTTGCCTTTTCCAGAATGTCCTATAGTTGGAATCATATAGTATGCAGCCTTTTCAGCCTGGCTTTTTTCACTTGGCAATATGCATTTAAGGCTCCTCCATATCTTTCTGTGAGTGGATAGCTCGGTTCTTTTTATCTCTGAATAATACTCCATTGTGTGGATGTACCACCCATTTTTTATTCACCTATTAAAGGACCTTTTGCTGTCTTTCAATTTAGAGCAATTATGATTAAAGTTGCACGTGCAGATTTTTTTGTGTGGACATAAGTTTTCAATTCCTTTGAGTAAATATCTAGGAGTCTGCTTGCTGGAACATTTGGTAAGCCTTTATTTAGCTTTGTAAGAAATTGCCATACTCTTCCAAGGTGGCTGTACCATTTTGCATTTCCCCAGCAATGAATGAGAGTTCCTGTTGCTCCAAATCCTCATCAGCATTTGGTATTGGCAGTGTTTTGGATTTTAGCAATTCTACTAAGTGTGTAATGGTATCTCATTGTTATTTTAATTCTTATTTTAAGTTTTTAATTAAAATTTCTTTTGTTAGAGAAGTTGTGAATTTTCAGAGCAGCTATGCATAACATACAGGATTCCCATACATCACCAACACTTTGCAGTATTGTGGAACATTTGTTACAAATGATGAAAGAACATCATAAAAATATTACTGCTAATGTCCATAGCTTATATTTGGTGTATTTCTTCCCAAAACCACCCAATTGCTAATACCATGTATTAGTATTGTGTATTTGTTATAGTTCATGAGAGAGCATTCTCATATTTGTACTGTTAACCACAGTTCATTTTCCACCACAGGTTTCACTGTGCTGTACAGCCCCATGCCTTGTACGATTCATCCAAGGTGTACAGCCAGTGACTCTCTGTTTCATCACAGAGTTGTGCTGTCATCACCTCAGTCAGTTTTAGAACGTTTTCATTACTCCAGAAGGAAAAATTCCATACCCTCCAATTGTTGATGCTAGCATGGATATAATACCTTCTTAATTCCTTTTTTAAATTGTATTTTTATTGAGATATAATTCACACAGCCATCACACTATTTAATTTCCATTACCCCAAAAAGAAACCCTCACCTGTTAGCCATCACCCCCAATTCCCTTTTCCACATCCCCTAGCAACCACTAATCTACTTTCTGTCTCGATTTGCTTATTCTGGACATTTCATATAAATGGAATCCTACAATATGTAACCTTTTGTGTCTAGTGTCTTTCATTAAATATGGTATTTTCAAGATCCACGTTGTAGCATTCATCAGAATTTCATTTTTTTCTATTGCCAAATAATATTCCATTATGTGGACATACCACATTTTGTTTGTCCATTTATCAGTTGATGGACATTTGGATGGTTTTGACTTTTTGGCTCTTTGTGGCTATGAACTTTGTGTATGTGTAGACAAATGTTTTCAATTCTTTGGGGTATGCACCTAGGAGTGGAATTGCTGGGAATTTTATGTTTTGCTTTTTGAGGAACTGCCAAATTATTTTCCAAACTGTTCATTCCCTTTACAGATTGCTGTGTGTGTGTGTCTCCATTTAATTCTTATCTAATTAAATTTTTCCATTTAATTCACAAAAACTTTTAAGATTATTGTTACCATCATTTAACAGAGGACTAAATGGAGAATTTTAGGTTATTAAATGATGTCATGAAAGCTAACAAATAATGAAACTGGAATTTTAGCCCATACATTTGGACCCTGAGCTTAGGGCTTTCCATAGTAGCACAATGGAAAGTAGCACTTACTAGGTGGAGTGAGTCATAGCAGCATTTTTCAGATTCATGCTGTTGCTGGGTTTGCCATCTGCTCTGTTTATTATTTTTAAAAGGTGATCATAATCATTTTCTGCTTATGAAATAGAACTATGGGATTTTGTAAAAGTGCAAACATTTATAGTACAAATGACATAGAGAGTGAAAGCCCTTGTTATTCAATTCCCCAGAGAGCTGTTATTCATAGCTTGGTACATATTCCACCAAAAATTGTTTCGACACAAAAGAACATATATTATCTTAATTATTACTCTGTTTTGTTTTTAATCCCTCTGCTGAGCATATTGTTTAGCTACATTCTTATTTTCTTGTTAACTGTGTAGCTGGGACACCTTTTGCTGCCTCCTTCTTTCTAAGGTGGCCGTCCATCTGTTTGGAAAATGTGGCCTGGTGCAGAGCCCTCGGGTGTCTGAGGAGGATAAGTTAGGCTGATGCTTCTCAAGTTTATTGTGGATGTAAGTCACCTGGGAATTTTGTTGAAATGCAGATTCTGGTTCCTCACACTTGGGAAGGGGCCTGAGATTGTGCATTTCTCTTAAGCCCCCAGGTGGCGCTGATTCTGCTGGTCCACGGACCCGTACCTTGCCTGGTGAAGATTTAGGGGGTTGCTGAGGAGCCTCGTGGTGCTGGCGTCATTTCTCTCTGCTAAGAGTGTTTTGCTGTTTCAGAATGAAATGCTGGAGGAAGGGCACGAGTATGCCGTCATGCTCTACACCTGGCGCAGCTGCTCCCGGGCCATCCCCCAGGTGAGACTGTCTCTGCCTTGTGTCCCCTTGCCCCTGCAGGGGGCACTACCAGCCACATTCCCTCTGATACAGAGAGCTGAGATCAGCGCCTTCTCCAGGTGCCGGAGCAAAGCAGGGCCTCTTAACCAAGGGAACGCTGAAGTCACAAAGCTTTCAGTGATATTGATGGCAAAGTTCCACACCTAGGAATTTTTAAAATATTTACTCAGTATATTTTCTTTTAAATGTAGCATATGCTAATTATACTACACCAAACCATTACAGAAGGGTATGAAGTAAAAAGTAAAACATTCCCTCCTCCCTACCCCACCACACCACCCAAACCTACCTCTCATCAAAGGATAATCACCATGAAAATTTTGCTACATATTCTTCTGAATATTTTTCTTTGTATATAATTTTATAAATGATCATTTACAGAAGCGTGTCATTTCTATCTGTATTTTTCTGCCCCCTTTTCCACATACTTCTCTATCACTGATTTTTTTCATGTTGATACACACAGATGTTATCATCATCATCATCATATGGTTAGTGGGCCCCATTGTGGCAAAATCAGAAAATCAGAAGTCTGTAAAGTAAACAAAAACTATTCCCCACCTTTCCTCCCAATCCTCATCCCCAGAGGTAACTACTATTAACAGTTTGGTTTACACTCTCTCAGATTGTCAATGCCTGCGTTATATATGAATACGCGTACTCTATTTCGTTTTGTGTTTTGTTTACCAAAATTGGGATCACATTATACTTTTTGTTCTGCACCTTTTCTCACCTGTTAGTTTATTGTGGCCATCTTTTCATGTCACTTCATACAGATCTACCTCACTCCTTCGGACTGCTGTATAATGTTTTTGTCTGAATGTATCATAATATATTTTATCCATTTAATCATCGACTAATGGATATTTAGGTGGTCATCATTTTAAGAATTTTCAAACAACAGTGTAAAGAATGTCTTTGTGCTTTACCTTTGCCCACACTTCTGTCTCAGTTGACCTGCTCAGTCTTGGGCACGTGTGTTGTGACTCAGTGCGCACGCTGGTTGTAAGCCACTGGGCAGGGGAATTGGGCTTCTTGATGGGCCCATCTTGTACTGGCCACCATTGGCCTGGGTATAGCTGGAAGAGGTTCCAGGTGCATCCAGAGCAATGGACAGAACATCTCTCTACTTAGAGTCTGGCTGGACCCCACGGAGCCAGGGCTGGTGAAAAGGCTGACGAGGGAGACCTTCCAGATCAGTGTAGACGTGTGTACAGCACATGGCTGGGCACAGATTGGGGGAGGCAGAGGGGCCTCTGTTCTCAGGACCAGGCGGTTCCTTTTCTGCGGCCAGACTCTGGAGTAGTTCTACCGCCGTCAGACCTGTCTGACAGGGGCTCCCCAGCCTCATCTCACTGGGGTGACTGTATCAAAGGGGACCCATTAATAATTCAACAGGCGTGAGCCAGGCCTGCCTGAGCAAAGCAGGATGCATGGCCGCCTCTCCCCGCAGGTGAAATGCAACGAGCAGCCCAACCGCGTGGAAATCTACGAGAAGACAGTGGAGGTGCTGGAGCCAGAGGTCACCAAGCTCATGAAGTTCATGTACTTTCAGGTGAGGGAGGGCGGGTGGATCAGGATCAAGAGGTGTAAAGGCCACCACTGTCTGAGACACTGGGGTCTGGATTTTCCTGCCACGTTATTTATCCATCCGGCAAATATTTTCTGTGTACCCACTGCACACCCCTGGAGGAATGAGGCAGACAAGGGCCCTGTTCGCATGTAATTTACATCCTAGGGATATATGAGTATGTTTAGGGTCAGGGGAGACAGATGAACAATCCATCATAATTTCCGGGTGTAGCAAATACTGTGAATAAATTTTTTTAAAAAAGGATTCTGTGATGGAGAGTGTCTGTAACACAGGTGCAACTTTAGGGACGACCTCTCAGGAGGTGATATTTGAACTGAGATCTGTATGATGAGAACGAGGCTGCCATGTAATGATCTGCAGGGAAAATGTCTCAGGCAGAGGGTACTGCAAAGGTGAAGGCAAAGGTCCTGAGGCATGAAGGAGTTTAACGTGTATAAGAAATAGAAAGAAATCAGGACAGAAACAACTTAATGAGAAGGGGAAAGTAGTAAAAGGTGAGGTTGGAGGGGCAGACAGCAACCCTGTCATATAGGGCACTGTGGGCCAGGAAGAAGATGTGGATTTTAGTCAAGCACCACGGGAAGCCACTGGAAGGCTTTAGTGGCATGGTCTGATTTAAGGTCTAAAAACAACACTCTGGCTGCTGTGTGGGAAAAGGGTGGATGCAGGGGACAAGATTAACAGCAGTGAGACCAGTTTGGGGGGCCACGAAGAGGGATCACTTAAGTGAGGAAAGGGGAGAAGAGCCAGGTCCTTCCATGTGTGAAGGGTAAGAGGGCAAGCTGGTTAAACAGAAATGACAAAGGAAAAATAATGCAAACAGGGTGATTATTATGGGTGTGTCAGGAGCTGTGCAGGAATGCGGGTTGAGCACTTAAGGACCAGTCTGTACCCTGGGTGGGAGTCATGCCAAGCAGTCCGCACCTTCCCCCTGCTCCCCTGTAAAGCTGAGCACAGTTAGACACTCAAGCCCTGGTAGAGTGTCTACCCCACCCAGCACCGCGCTTGGGGGCAGGGGAAGTGAGCCTTGTGTGCAGCCCAGGGGGAACAGCCCCGGCTTTGAAGCAGAGAAACCCAAGTCAGATAAGTTATTGAACATCTCTGATCCTCAAGTGTCTCACCTCAAAATAAAGTGTATTTCACAAGTTTATGTTGAGAATTAAATGAGGTGAAATATGTAAAGAGCCAAGAAGCTCCCTGGTTACAGAGTAGGTTCAATAAATCATGATGATCTTACCTCCAAGAAGCCGTAACATCTCTTTGGGAAGGCAGGTCCAAGAGAGAAGAAATACCCCAAAACTGATCAAGTGCCAAATGGAGGGCCTCTGATAAGAGCTGTTTAGAGAAGGGAGGACCTGGACTACATCTATAACTACTTCGACCAATGTGGCATCCATTAGCCACATGTGATTGAAATTTTAAAAAATTAAATAGAATTTAAAATTCAGTTCTTCAGACGAATGAGCCACATTTCAAGTCAGTAGCCTCCTATAGGGAGTGGCTGCCGTGTCCCTCCCCTCCCCTCCCCTCTCTGTATTACTACAGTAGCCTCTTTTTTTCTTGTTGTTAAACTGCCTTTTTGGGGAACAACTTTATCAAGATATTTCTTACATAGCATACAGTTCAACCATTTAAAGTTATGATTCACCAGTCTGTAGCATGTTCATAGAGCTGTGCAACCACCACCACTATCTAATTCCAGAACATTTTCATCCCCAAAAGAAACCCCAAACCCATTTAGCGGTTACTGCCATCCTTCCCAGCTCCTGACAACCACTAATCTATCTTTTGTCTCCATGATTTTGCCTATTCTGGGCATTTTATATAAATAGGATATAATATTGGCCTGTTGGGATTGGCTTCTTTCATTAAGCATGATGTTTCAAGGTTCATCCATGTTGTAGCCTGTGTCAGTACTTCATCCATTTTTATGGCTGAATAAAATTCCATTGTATTATTATCTCTTCATCATTGGTGAACACTTGAGGCATTCCACTTTGGGGCTATTGTGAATAATGCTACTATGAACATTCATGTACGGGTTTTTATGTGAACATGTGTTTTCATTTCTCTTGGGTGAAAACCTCAGAGTGAAATTGCTGGATCATATGGTAGCTCTAGGTTTAAGTGCAGAAGCTTATTAATTATTCTCCCTGCTTCAACCCTTGCCCCTACTCTGTTCTCACCACAACAGCCATTATGACTCTATTAAAATATATTCTGGCCATATTTTCCTGTTTCAGAACCCTCCCACATCTCCCTGACTAGCTCATTGTCTGTGCTGGGCTTTGACTCCTCTCCTGCTCCCTCCCCACACTGATGCTACTGCAGCCACTCTGGTGTCCTTTCTGTCCCTCGAACATGCCAGGCACACTCCTGCCTCAGGGCCTTTGCACTGGTAGTTCACACAGCCCAGAATGCACTTCCCTGTTTTCCCCATGTCTTTCTCTTTCTCCTCTTTCAAACTCTTTTTGTAAAAGTCACTTCTTGATGATTTCTACTCTGATCTTCCTATTTATAGCTCCTCACAGACCTGCCATCTTCCCTTCATTTTTCTCTGTAGCACATATCACATTCTAATAGAGAATTTACTTATTTGTTTTGTTTTCTGTCGTCTCTCACTAGAATACAAGCTCCATAGGGCAGAGATTTTTTTCCTTTGTTTTGTTCCCTGCTCTACCCCATTGTCTAGAATGGTAGCTGGCACATAGCAGATGCTCAATAAATAGTTATTGAATGAATGAATATCTTTCACCCTCTGGATGTCTCTCTCAGTCTCTCTCTCATGCTGGACACTGTCCTAGGTGCTGGAGACACAAAAATAAATTTGACATCATGCCTCTCAGCAAATGCATGTTGAATTAATTGGTGTGACTCACTTGGGATTAGGTTCCAGGTTCCCCTTCTTAGAAATCAGCTGTGGATTTAGGGACAAATCCTAAATCTGCAAAGGGTCTTCTGGCAAGTTTGCCTTTCTCTAAATGTCCAGGGGAGCCTTGACCCAGCTCCCCACCGGGGAATATGGTGAACTGTCCCCCTAGGCTGCCTGGTCCTCACGTGTGCCCCTATGCCTGTAGCGCAAGGCCATCGAGCGGTTCTGCAGTGAGGTGAAGCGGCTGTGCCACGCCGAGAGGAGGAAGGACTTCGTCTCCGAGGCCTACCTCCTGACCCTGGGCAAGTTCATCAACATGTTTGCTGTCTTGGACGAGCTAAAGAATATGAAGTGCAGTGTCAAGAACGACCACTCTGCCTACAAGAGGTCAGACCCCCTCCCCAAGCCCCTCCCTGCCCCCAGCCTGGGTGGAGGAAGTAGGGGGAGAGATTGAGCTCTTCTAATAGGCTTGTTCTCTAGGACTAAGCTCACATTCTCCCAAGCACAGTGGGCATGGGCTTGAAGCTCTTTTTGTGGTTTGAGGAATAAGGCACGTAGCTGGGTCTTCGGAGAACTTGATCTTCACAGGATTTTATTTCTCAAGCTGGAATCAAACCCACATTTCCCCTACCTGTACAGGAGCAGAGTTTTCTATTTTCCTATGCAATGAGGGACCAGTAAGATAATCAGAAAATGTTTATGTTAGTTTTCTGCACAAATCAGAATGCCATCAAATTGCCTGTGTAAAGAAATAAATGAATTGACTCATGAACTGAAAAGTCCAGGCATAGCTGGATCCAGGTATCAGATGATGTTGCTAGTCATCTGTTCTTGCCACCACTCGGCTTGACTTTCCTCTGTTTTGGCTTTATTCTCAGGCAGGCTCACGCCCTGTAGTGGCCTCCAGCAGCTTCAGCTTCCCCCGGCCAGTGTAGCAACCCCAACTGCTAAGAAAGGGTACTCCAACTTCCAAATACTTTGTGCAAACGTCCCAGGGAGGATTGTCCCTGATCCAACTTGGGCTGCGTGCTAACCCCTCAATCAATCGCTGTGGTGGTGATGGTGGCAGCTCTGGTGGACAGGTGCTCCACCCATGAAGTTGAGGGTCATGTCTCCTCACAAGAAGACCTAGAAGGACTAAGAATGTGAGAGGGATCGTTTCCGAAACTCAGGATACAGTCACCCCAAAGTGGGGAAGAACAGTCAAAAACAACAGATGCCTATTGGTCAAGGCTCAGAGGAATGCAAAGTATCTCAACAAATCTCCTTGAACCACATTTCCTTGGGGCTCCAAGGTAACCAGAGAAAGCAGAGAGCAGGCTGAATCTCACAATTTTATCTTCCTTATTGCACTGTGAAGCCCAGCAGGCAGGGCCCCATCTCAAGCCTGACTTAGGAGTGGCAACTCTCACAAAGATTTTATATATAGCTCAGAGTACAGTATCTTCCCCAAAGTGCTCCCAGCTCTGACCAACCACTTCCATTACTACCACAGCTGCATCCTCTTACAAGCAGCTAGAGTCATCAGCTGCTTGTCTCTTTCATCACTGTGCGGGCTGTACCTCCACCAGTTTAGGACGTAAAAGTTGGGGAAGCTGTGGTTTTCTCTCTACACATCCTGTTTGGGGTCCCCATGCCATCATCTTTGTACCTGTAATCCTGTTAGGTTAGATCAACTTTTAGTTTTCATACAATGCTTTCCCTGGAAAAATGTTAGGTTTTCCTAGAAATAACAGAATACGCAACAAAAACAAAGCATCCTGCCCCAGACTGTCCTCCATAACATACACAGTTAAAGCATTTATTATACACTTTCACTGGAGGATGCAAGGAAACACAGCCAGGCTCATTTCGCTTTTCTGTCCTACCACTTGGGCTTGTTAATGGGAGGCTAATTACCTGCAAACTTTCTGAGTTTGAGCTCTAGGTGTGTCCTTGCCATTTAATTTTAGGCACCCTTATCACAGAAATGTAAACAGCCCCAAATGAAATGACTCCAAAATACACTGCCCTTTGACATTAGCATTGCCTGTGATATTCGGAACTCATTAACTTTGGGGGACAGTTCCAGTGGGCTGTGCTTGAGCATTCCTCTCTGCAGCACCCACTCTTTCTCTTTCAGAGCGGCCCAGTTCCTGAGAAAGATGGCGGATCCCCAGTCTATCCAGGAGTCCCAGAACCTATCCATGTTCCTGGCCAACCACAACAGGATCACCCAGGTGATGGCAGACGCCTTGTTAGTCCTAGCCCGACTTCTCAGGGATGCCAAGCAGGGCCTAGAGATTGGGTGGATGCCGAGCAGATGAGCTCAAGTCCTGCTCTTCTCCACTGGCAGGCTCAGCCCCATATGAATGAAATAAAGCAGCAGATTTAAGTCTCCCCTCCAGGTTTGGTGCTCTGAAAGCATGCTCAACCCTGCCCTGCCAACTGCAGCATGGGTGTTGGAGGTAGACGGCCTTGTTTTCTAAACCTAGACTCACCACTGACCCATTGTGAGACCACGAGCAAGGACCAACGCTCTCTTTCTTTACCTGTAAAAACGGGGCCAATAATAATAGAATCCAGCTCATAGGATTGCTGTGAAAATGAGAGAAAATGGAAAAACTCCTTAGCACACAGAGCCTGCTTAAGTGCTGGAGAAGGTGTAGCTGTCGTCACCAGCACCACATTGTTGGGACGCCCAAAGCCAGCTGTCACTCCTCACACTCTACCCAACACAACATAACCTGCCTCACTCATTGGTCAGTTCAACTTAAACTGGCCAAAACTGAGAGGCCAAACTCTTTCAAAGTTCAGGCTCAAATCTCTCTCACCGAGGCCCCAGGTTGGCAGGGCTCATCCTGCTCTTTGTTAACTGCAGAAGGCAGCCCCAGGTTTTCTTTTCTGGAGGCTCAGACTGAGCCTGGGAGAGCACGAGCAGGGCTGCCGATGGATGCCACACTGTCCCAGTTTGTCCCTTTGGGAGAGATCCTTCTTTAATGGGAACCAGTTCCTGTACTGCCAAGTCCTCACTGGGGAAAGACACCTGCTAGCCCAGCTCTCCTCCTCTGGAGCCATAGTACATAGTCTACACCCTCAAAACTAAACCAAAATTGCTACAGGCCTATTACTGTAAAGTTGAGCTGTTTTTTAGCTCAGCCCAAGGAAGAACTTGCTAACCATCAGAACTGCCAGGAAATAAAATTGAGGACCTCAGGGGGAATGCTTTCCCTTGATTAGCCACTTGGGGGATGTTGTGGTGGTGATCAGTGATCCCATCGGGGGTGTGTATGCAGGCTGGTGTGCAGGGACCCCACCTGGGGCATTCCACGTCACCTGAGCAATCGGCGGGAGTCATGCACTCTCGGTCACCACCGGCTCGGCTGGGGCCTTCCGTGGGTAAGGATGCAGGGAGACACGTGCTGCTGTCTAATCCGGAGGGGTCTATTGTTTAGTGTCTCCATCAGCAACTGGAAGTGATCCCAGGCTACGAGGAGCTGCTGGCCGACATTGTCAACATCTGTGTGGATTACTACGAGAACAAGATGTATCTGACCCCCAGTGAGAAGCACATGCTCCTCAAGGTAAAACTCCCTGCATCCACATACCCTGGGATCTGGACTTGCTCTCTCACCTCCTCCTCCTTATTTGAAATTATTTTTAAAACTATGTTTATTTTTTCTTACTTAAAAATGAATAATAATAATAAAAAAGAAAACAGACAAGAAATAAAAAAAATTTTAAGAGAAAAAAATGAATACAGACCTTACTGTACACAGTGTTTCAGAACCTGTTCTTTTCATTTACTTGTACACTTTTCCAGCAGTCATTAAAGATATTTCTGCAACAAAGTTTTTAATGGCTGCAAAGTATTTCACTGTACGAGGATGCCTGCTATTTAATGAATCCCCTATTGCTGGACATCTGTTTGCTACGCTATATCGAACACTCTTTTAGCACAGCCTTTTGTGCACACCCAAGATTTTTACCAAAGTTAACTTCCCATAAGAGAAATTGCCAACTCAGACGGAATGCAAAATCTTCAAGCTTTTGCTTTA
This sequence comes from Tolypeutes matacus, assembly GCA_026826555.1. Lineage (NCBI taxonomy): Eukaryota > Metazoa > Chordata > Mammalia > Cingulata > Chlamyphoridae > Tolypeutes > Tolypeutes matacus. Next base: position 2,577,594 of record JAKSZT010054011.1, read on the forward strand.
TTTTGATAAAATGGTCACAAATGTTTCATTGTTTACAAGTTTCATTTTAACATTATCAAGTAATATTTATTCATTGTGGAAAATTTGGAATATACAGAAAAGCATAAAAAAGTTAAAATCTCTCACATTGAGAAAGAACAATTTGAGCACTTATAATTTTTCTGTGCTTATATATTTTCAAGATATGCAATATATATCCGTTGTGTATGTGTATAATTTTTATCCTGTGTCATTAAATGTATTTGGAAATTATGCAGCCATTAAAATAATGCCATTGGATGACTCTTCCTTTGTTTAGCCATTATTCTATTGTTAGCTGCTTAGGTAATTTCTAAATTACTTCTGGCAGCTGTAGCATTGAAATGAACAACCTTCTCTATATATCATTATACACACTGCATACTCACTTTTGATTTTTCATTCCCCTGAACCTCACCTTTCAATGTTCACATGGTTGATTTTCCCTTTTTCCCCACTCTCCTTCATGATACTCTTGCTATCCTAAGGAATTTTATTGGTGTTCCCTTCTTTTCACCTTAATTAGATTTCCAGGGTAGTGTGGTTTTGTGACTTATCCAGTCTGGTTTCCTCTAGACAATCAGAAATCCAGGGAAGCTATCCAGAGCTCAGCCACCTCTCTCCCCCTAGGTTACTAAATTCCACTCCACCAAGCCATCTTAGATGCTGCCTTCAAATTCTCAAGTCCTTCTTTTCTCTCACCTGCCTTTAATTCCTCCACACTCCAAGCTCCCCCCGCTTCAGTATGCACTCCTAGACTGTTTTGCTTCTCTCTGCAGTTTGCATTAGTTAACTCAGCTGCTAATAGGGAGGGTCATTCACCACTAAATAGAAAAGCCTGGTGCTCACGCCACCAAACCACAAAATGCACTAAAGGGGAGACGATCTTAATCCTCTGGCCCACTGTATTGTGAGATGTTAAGGAATGGAAGCAGGGAAGCGGCTGTGGCTCAATCAGTAGGGCTCCCGTTTACCATATGGGAGGCCCTGGGTTCGGTTCCCTGGGGCCTCCTGGTGAAGGCAAGCCCGCCGGCACGGCGTGGTTAGCTGACCCAGCGAGCACAAGCAGCAAGGGGGGGATAAATGAATAAATAAATAAAATCTTTAAAAAAAAAAAAAAGGAATGGAAGCACAGAGAAAAGGGACGAACCCATGGTCACACAGCAACTGTGGGCCGGGAGAAGCTGCCCTCAGCCCAGTGGGCTAGGTCTCCTTTCAGCAGCACGTTTGACAAAAGTAGCAAAACAAGCTAGCATTCAGGAAATTATTAAATAAATTGGAATGTCAAGTATTAGCTTTGGTATATCATTGACCCACATATAAGGCATCTCAAAAAAAAAAATTTTTTTAAGAAAGTCACCAATGGCTCCTAAGAAATTTTACATTGTTATAGTTTCATTCAACATTTAGCAAGTATTCATCAAGTCTGTGATGTGCTAGACCTCGGGGATGCAACAATGAGCAGGACTTTGTCCTTGCTCTCAAAAGGGACCTAAATGCATAATTATTGTTGTGATATCCTGGTTCAGAGCCCGCCCCTGCCACTTACTAGCTGTGTGATCTTGGCAAGTTAAACCTCTCTGCATCTGATTCAACATCTATAGTATAAGGTTGTTGGATAGAACTTGACTCATAAGATTGTTGTAGGAATTAAAAGACATGATACTTGTTAAAGCCCTGAGTGCATAGTCTGGTCCATGGTAAGGGCTCAAGAAGTAGTCACCATAGTGATATTAAAAGGCCATTGACATTTCTTCAAGAAATCAGATTACTAGTTATAATTAGACCTATGTTTCCTGTCTTCATTTGAAGACAAACAGGTTTTTTGTAATAGAATATGTTTTGGTAGGGTCTCTGTGTATTACACATATACACAGACCTACTTTTTTTTTTTTTTTTTTTTTTTTTTGAGACTTTTCCAATGGGTATGACTAGTTTCTGTGCTCTGTCCCTTCTCATTCCAGGTAATGGGCTTTGGCCTCTACCTAATGGATGGAAATGTCAGTAACATTTACAAACTGGATGCCAAGAAGAGAATCAACCTCAGCAAAATTGATAAGTTCTTTAAGGTCAGTGGCTGGGGCTGGGCAGGGAGCCAGGGGTTATCAGAGCCAAGGTCTCCCAGGTGAAAGGAATGGAATTAGCCAAGGGACAGTACAGCTTGTTGATTAAACTGCAGGAGAAGCAGAGAGTAGAATGGCAGGGCCTCCGGCTGCACTTGGGAGAGGACTAGGTACCATAGAAGCCGTCCATGACAGTCAAATACGCGTCCCAGTCTCCATCCAGGATTCAGCTGGGAGTTCTTGCATACTGCCTTTTCCTGTTCCTGAACTCCCGTCATCTAAAGAAAGCAGTGCAGCCTAGAAGACAGCTCCTGCTTTAATTTTCAGTATAAATCAGAGCCTACAGAAGTAGGAGGGTTAAAATTTAGATTTTAAATTGATGGGCATTTGCACACTCACAGCCTCTTGCCTAGCCCACTGGAAGCCCCCCACCTCAGGACAGAATGCCTCATCAGCATCCATCCACACGCCCAGTCTTAGGCATACCCGTCCCAGTGCCTCATTGCTTTGCACTTCTGGGGCCCCAAATCTTTAAAAATAAAAACGTGCTGTGAAAGTAAGCCTTTGAGGTTTTCACAAGGGCATGTCATCCGTTGGAATTGAATTCCATTTCATCAGTTGAGTCTAGTGTTGAACACTTCAGATGTGGAGTTGGGTGTGAGGGGTCAGACACGGAAAAGCCCATCTTAACGTCAAAAAGAGAAACCCCTTGGAGATGTGGCATAGAGAGCACTAGGATGAGAGACCCTTGCAAAATCTGCCACTGCTGTAGGTCAGCCTGAATGAGAGGGGGCAGAGCACAAGAACACAGCTGTGCCACAGACAGACCTGGGCTCAGCCTGGCTGTGCCACTTAATAGCTGGCTGACTCTGGGAAAGTCCATAAACCCCTCTGAAACTCAGTTCCCCAGCCTGACAAATATGAATGCCAAGGTTATCTTCGTCACAAGGTTCCCTTCAGGATTAAATGAGATTACATGGGTGAGGCAGAGCCCTGGGTTCTAATCCTAGGTGGTCGGACTTGGTGAAAAATCACTTCAGCTGTCTAAGCTTCAGTTTCTTCATCTGTAAAATGGGAATGATGATAATACTGACTTAAGAGGTTACTGAGTGGGTTGAGATAATATTTTTAAAGCGCTGGGCAGAGTGCATGGTGCCTCCCCTCCATTTGCCTAGTTTTTGGATGGGAGTTGTCTGCCCTCTGGTGTTAGGAGTTGTGATTTCAGTTACTGTCACAGCATGGAGTTTCTTAAAGACATCCACACCCAGCCAGCAGCACCCAGACAGCTCTCCCTAGTCCAGAGTTCCATGGATCCTCTGAGCCAGGGAAAACCAGAACAGAAAGGCCAGTGCACTGGGAAGCAAGCCATCTGGCCCTTGTCCTTCATCCTTTCTGCCAGCTGTGTGCCCTTGGGCTAGTCACTTTGCCTCTCTGGGCTCAGTTGCCTGGAGCATCACATTGGTTGGAGGCAGGGGAGGACCTGTATGCCCGCTGAGGCTCCTTCTGCTTCCAGATTCACCCAGTGGCATCACTGGAGGAAGAACCAAGGAGTTGGCCCAGAGGTGCAACCCATGGCCTGCCTCCCCTGCCCAAGGCAGCCATCCAAGCCCCTCCCTCGGCATCTCATGTGCTGTGTTTGCTTCCTTTGCAGCAGCTGCAGGTGGTGCCCCTTTTCGGCGACATGCAGATAGAGCTGGCCAGATACATTAAGACCAGTGCTCACTATGAAGAGAACAAGTCCAAGTGAGTGCCTGCCGTAATGTCTCTCGGCTCCCATGAGGATGCCCAGCCCGGGCAGGGAGCCGAGGGGCCACTTCAGCCCCTCCTCCCTCCCCAGAGCCCTGGGCAGGTGGATTCCGTCGCTCGCTGGTGCCCAGACAGAGGGGAGCAGCGGCGGGCGCTCTGGGCCCTGTTGTATCCTCCCTTTGCTGTCAGGGTTCAAAAGTGCTCAGAGCACAGCCACGGCCCCTTCTCCTCCTCGGCGGTGACACACGCCGCCCCTGAGTGGCACAGCACTTATGTTGAGAAGCGGGGAGGAATGGCAGGCCTCAGTGTTCAGGTGGTTCTTCATCTGGGTTTTTCTCCCTCACCCCAGTTCTCTCCTCAGGTTTCCTGTCTATGCAGTAAGTATGCAGTTGTGTGTATGGTTTGGGTGCTTCCAACTGAAAAATGGGTCAATAGCCTCATTAAATGTTATTTTATAAACCACAATGTAAGGTAATCTGTGCCAAGATCTGGTGTCCGTGCCTCACAGAAATGGGGGGCATCTGGCTTGACCACCGTTTGGTCTCTGGGTTGTTCAGGAAGTTTCTTCTGTATGCCCCCCTTCCCCCACCGCCCCCTGCTGAGTGCTCAGTTGAGGAATATGAACTTTCTGTGCAGGGGGGACTGACCCTCCTTTAGTTGAGGGTGAGGGCATTAGTGCCTTTAAAATACAGGAGCAGAGCTTTCTTCACCTCTGCCAGTCCAAGGAATGGCTTATAGTCTCTTCCTAACCCACTGGCTGCTGTGTGAGGGGAAACCATGGAGTTGAGAACACTAGGCTCATCTCCTCACTTTCCCTGAATGAATTTTTGGCCACCTGAAGCCGGTTGGGGATGAAATCCAGGGACAGGACAGGGCAGATGGCAGAGGCTTGAGTGACCGATGCCTCATCCCTCCATACGTAACTCAAAGTACAGGTAATGCCAAGCTATAAAATAAACACAGGAAGATCCATCACCATTCTGATGGTACTAATGAGAACCACTTCAGACTTCCTTTTGAAATATCAAATTCCTTCCCAAATGTTTTCCTATGATTTTTGGTGCCCTGCTTTAATTTCACACTCAGTATCTACTGGGTCATCCAGCACTGGATGATGGAAGACGATGAAGGGAGTTGTCTTTTTTTCTCTTGGGGAAAGAGGGTGAAGATTTTCATCTACAATTGAGGTTGGTTTTCCCCAAGGATATCCTCCCAAAAAGACTTGAGGGAAGAAGAGGAGGAGGAAGGGGGAGGGTGAAAGAGGAGAGAGAGAACAACCATGCTTCTGCAGAGCATGGCTCCCCTCATTGGGGGGCACACAAGTTGCCAGATTACTATTGACCAGAAGCACTGGACCATGCAGAGGTCCCCGATCCCAGCCCAAAGCCAGCGAGGGCGATGCCATCAGTCAGGAGACAGGCTTTGGGAGGTTGCCCACTGTTTTTTTTTCCCTTGGATTCAAGTCCTCTGTTGCCCTAGAAAGGCTGGGGGTCCCTCCCCACCCGCATTCCTGGTAAGTACTGTGGGCAGGGTACCTGGAAGAGCCCTGATTGGCTCGTAGAGGAGGCCCACCCCCAGGACTGCCTTCCTCCCTGCAGCCTCAGAGTAGCAGGCTCCCTGGAGGAGAGGTGGCTGGGATGCCTCTTGGTGCCACCCGGGGGCGCCGCTCACGTTAGAGTCGCCAGCAGCAACCACTGAGTGGAAGGAGCCTGAACCACCAGGCGTCCGCGGCCAGGCCCGCCCCGACCCCATGGTTTTCTGCCCAGGTGGACGTGTACCCAGAGCAGCATCAGCCCCCAGTACAACATCTGCGAGCAGATGGTCCAGATCCGGGATGACCACATCCGCTTCATCTCCGAGCTTGCTCGCTACAGCAACAGCGAGGTGAGCGTGGCCTGGCTGCGGGATCGAGGCGCTTGGGCGGGGAGAGCACGAGACGATGAGAGTAGGGCTGAGACGATGAGAGTAGGGCTGAGACGTGCACACGGGGAGGCCAAAAGCGTGGGTGTCTGAGCCAGGTAGAGCGGGGGTGGGGGTGGGGGGTTGTTCCTGGCTCTGCCCCTGACCTTCACAAGATAATCAACATCTCTGTGCCTCAGCTTCCTTATCTGTGAAATGGGCACGATAACAGTACCTCCCCTCAAAGCATCCCTGAGGGGCTTGAATGGGAGCGTGCATTGTGCCTGGCAGAGAGTAGGGGCCCAGTAACTGTCAGTTCTGTGTGTACACGATCCCAACCAACTCTGCTCTGGGTGGCAAGAGAAGCAGAGTTCTGAACGCTCATACTCTTACCGCCATCTAAATAATATTTTTAAACAACACGATAATATGTCATCATTGTAAACAATTAAGGAAAGAAAAAGGCAGTAAAAATATCTTATAATCATAATAGGTTCTTGTTTTCCCCAGTAATCACATTTTTATTGGTGATGAGTTATTCCCTTAAAAAAAAAAAAAAAGTAAACATGATCAATGCACAGACTTCTGAAAAAACTACCAGATAGGCAAAATGGGGGGAAATTTAATCACATTTCTGCCAATCAACTGAACAAAAGTTCTGGGATAACGTATCCAGAGCACTGGTGCCTCCTTAATTCCTGGTCAGGTTTTGATGTGGACTAACAGTGAATCTGGCTCAAAGTTATTTTTAAAATTGTATGTTTAGATGGACAGATATATACATATACACACATATATAGTTATATACCTGCATATACACATTCATACATACTTATGTTTCATTGTGAACTGTCGTACTTACGGATAGATGTTTGTCTACATCAGTGATTTTCAATCCATGAGTCATGTCTAATTAATGTGTTGTAAAATCAATTTAGTGGGTTGTGATGAGTATTTTTGTATGAAATAGGATAGAAAATCAGAGGGAATCAAATATAGTAAGAGTAACATTGCTTCGTGTAAAGGTTGTTTCATGTATATATTTAATATCTCTGCACGGATGTGTGTTCCTGGGCCACTATAGAGTATGCACTTCTTCTGGTAAGTCCACAGTGTGCCAGAGTGGATATGAATGGGGCTCTGGCATCACACCACCTGCCTATGGTCCTGAATATAGACTTGCCATGTGACCCTGGAATACCACTACTGGGTATATGCCCAGAAGAACTGAGAGCAGTGACACAAATAGACATCTGCGTACGACAGTCAACCAGGCACTCATCCGAACCTCAGGTTATCTGTCAAGGGGCTACAAAAATAGCACCTCCCTTGTAGCATTCTTGGGAGGAATATATGAAATAATGTAGAAAAGTGCCAGGCTTATGGATGATGAGTGTGTTGACCCATTTTTCCCAGGTGGTGACTGGCTCCGGGCTGGACAGCCAGAAGTCAGACGAGGAGTACCGCGAGCTCTTTGACCTGGCCTTGCGGGGCCTGCAGCTTCTATCCAAGTGGAGTGCCCACGTCATGGAGGTGGTAGGTGCCCCATGGGCGAGGTGCCCTCGCTGTCGCCCTCCACACTGGCCCCTGTTCACTCTGCCTCTGATTGGGTTCTTTAAAAAAAAAAAAAAAAAAAAAAGATTTATTGAGATATAACTCACATACAATTCACCCATTTAAAGTGGGCAATTTATTGGTTTTATTATATTAACTGAGTTGTGCAGCCATCACCTCAGTCAATTTTAGAATATTTTCATCACCTCCCAAAGAAGTTCCATGCCCTTTGGCTACCACCCTCCTACCCTTCCATTCTCCACAGCCCTAAGCAACCTCGAATCTATTTTCTGTCCCTATAGATTTACCTATTCTGGACGTTTTATATAAATGGAATCATATAATAGGTGGTCTTTTGTGACTGGCTTCTTTCCCTTAGATGTCAAGGTTCATCCAAGTTGTGTGTGAATCAGAACTTGTTTCTTTTTTTTTTTTTATGGCTGAACGTTATGCCATCCTAGGGATATTACACCTCTTAACCATTCATCAGTTGATGGACATTTGGGTTGTTTCCACTCTTTCTAGTACTCTTGGAAGCTGGTTCACCCCACAGACAAGTTCTGCAACAAGGACTGCCCTGGCACAGCGGAGGAGTATGAGAGGGCCACACGCTACAATTACACCAGTGAAGAAAAGTTCGCATTCGTCGAGGTGGGTGCCGCCTCCTGCCCCCATCCCAGAGGCTGCTGTTTGTTCATCGTGGTGGTCCCAGAAGTGATCATGAGCAAATTGCATGACAGCAATGGTCTTCCTAATTTGCACCCACCCCCCCTGACCCCTTCAAGTACCTGCTGTCATCCCAGTCAATCTCTATCAAAAATTATTATTCAAAAATGATTAGAAACTAATGCTGTTCTCAAAAATCCATAAGAAATGTTGACCATCCATTTAAAAAGTAGAGAAAAGGAGACTAGCAGCAGAAGAAAGTAAGTGGCTAAAAGTCATATGAAAAATCCTCAAGCGGATGAGTGGCCAAAGAACTACAGATTAAGACTAAGATGGGACACAGTTTTTACCAATCAGGATGACAAAGATTTAAAAGATGGCTAATACCTGTTTTTGTTTGAAGTGTGGGAAATAGGAATTCCTGGATACTTTTAGTGGCCCTCCACATTTTATTGCTTTCTAGAGGCCAATCTGATAATAGGTATCCAAATTTTTATGTGCATACCCCATGATTCAGAAATTATTCTGGGAATATACCCCAGGGAATTTAGCCACCTCTGCAGGGACATATATGTACAAGAATATTTATCCACTATTGTTTATTAGTACCAAAACATGCAAAACAACTGATATAGTCTTTGGTATAGGACCACGTAAGTAAATCAAGGTACAGCTATGTAATTGAATACTGTGCAGCCACTAAAATGGCTATGCCTACATGATAGTATATCAAGTCTAAAAAAGAGCAGCAGGTAAAACGATTCCATTTTAATTAAAATTAATATGAATTTGTATGTTTACACAAAAAACTGAAGGGCACATATATTTATAGATACATACATTTATATGCATCCCCTACCATGTTTGGAGGTATTTGGAAGCATCTTCTCTATCTATTCCTTCCTTTGAGCTAATATTCCTAGTTATAGTTCTAGTTAGAAGCCCAGATTTTTTTTGTGATCTAACTATCCTTTAAAGTTTCTCTTCCATTATTTCTCTGCACTAAAGCTTCTCTCCAGTGAAATTTCAATACTTATTGATTCCGATTAAAGAGCCTCACTTCTTGAGTTCCGTTCTTACCATTTCCTTTACTGAATGTTCTTTTTCTTCTTCTAAGGTTTAGAGGAGGAAAGAGGCTTACAATCTAAGCTCATGCATTCATTCCTTTTCTACAAAAATGTCTTGCCCGCCCACTATGGGCCTGGGCACTGGGGATGGGGCAGCATTCCCAGGCCTGTCCCTGCAGTGCTCACAGTCTGGTGCAGAGGGTGGAAGGCAAACATGTCATGACAGGTGTGATGAGAGTGACAACTGTGAGGACACTGATTTGGTACATGCTTTTCCCTATGAATTCTGAACTGGTCAGGAAATTAACACTTGAGATGATAGGGGTTATATTAGTCAGCCAAAGGGGTGCTGCTGCAAAGTACCAGAAATCTGTTGGCTTTTATAAAGGGTATTTATTTAGGGTAAAAGCTTACAGTTACAAGGCCCTAAAGAGTCCAACTCAAGGTTGCTTTCTCACCAAAGTCAGTTGCTACATGTTGAAGCAAGATGGTTGCCGAGCTCTGCGAGGGTTCAGCCTTCCTCTCTCTCAGCTACAGGCTGGCATAGGGCTTGTTTCTTTCTGGGTTTCCTCAGCTGCAAACTATCAGGCAAATGGCTCAGCTCCCTTCCCAGGGCCACAGGATCAAAGTTCTCTCCTCTGCTGTGTCTGTGGAGCTCTCTCTCTTCCTGTGTTATCTTCTTGAGTGAGTGTCTGTTTCTATCAGCCCACCAAGGAGGTGGGATTCAACCCTGAGTCACACCCTACTGACATGGTCAAATCAAAACCCTAATCTTAGCAGATAATTTAATCAAAGACTTCTCAGGTGAATCTAATACAATCAAAGGGGATCACACCTAGAGGAACAGACCAGTTTACAAACATAATCCTTTTTTGGAATTCATAAGTAATATCAAACTGCTACAGGAGTCAGATTTCAGGTTTTTGCTGGTAAAGCTGGACTAGAGAATGTGGCTTTGACCCAAGGCCACAACAGAGTTTCTATCACTCCCCCATCATGTTAAACTTATCCACTGAGTGATAGGCACACAGCTGGATAAATACATGTGTCCTTCCTTGGGATGGGAAGGAGGGGGTGTTTACCACAAGGAGAGGACAGGAACCCAAAGGGGAAGATGTACACCCTGCAGGCAGACAGGTCCCAGAAGAGAGAGGCACGGTTGGACCAGCCACACCTTAGCACAGACCTGTCTCCCCATCCCTCCAGATAAGTGAGGTAAGGGAAAAGGGAGGAGGTGAGGCTTCCCCCAACACTTCTAAAGGGGGAGACGTTTCTACTTTTCAGATTCAAGCAGCAGTTGGCCAAATTATCACAAAAGCAAAGATTCTAAAATTCTTTAGAGCAATTTACAGTAAAATAGTTCTATTTAGCATGGCGTGTAGATATATGGAATGTAGAGAGGCCTCCAGAAGTCCAGAGAGCTACTCAAACTGTGGCCCACAGACCAACTGCCATCTGTTACCAGTCTGCAATGACATAAGGAGCACATGCCAGGATGAAAATCAACTACATCGTGAAGAACACTGTTCAGTTTAGCTGACATCTTTATTTTATAGCACGACTTTCTCGATGAAGGAAGCTGAGTGTTGATTTACACCCTGGCATGGGTTTCTTACTTAGTCTTGAATCTGCACTTTGAGTAGCACTGGCCTGGGGCCCATAGGGATCTCACGCAGTGCCCTCCCTGCACTGTGGTGGAGGGTACTGGACAGACAGGTGTGACCAGGCCCCACAAGCCTGACCCTTGATCTGTGCCTGGCCAGGTGATTGCCATGATCAAAGGCCTGCAGGTGCTCATGGGCAGGATGGAGAGCGTCTTCAACCAGGCCATCAGGAACACCATCTACGCGGCCCTGCAGGACTTTGCCCAGGTGACTCTGCGCGAGCCCCTGAGGCAAGCGGTGAGGAAGAAGAAGAACGTCCTCATCAGGTTGGTCTTTGCATGTCCTTTCCAAGGACACATTAAAATCAGGGGTGCTAGGTACAGGCTAGGAAGTAAGTTCCCAGCTCATTCAGCTTCCAGGGCAACCTCTGATCAAATGCAGACCCTTCCAGCAAGTCTCTGAGTCAAGGGGCCCTCTTAGGAGATTGAACCTTGGGAATGAATTAAGCCTTCATCTCTGGGTTTGAAGCCCATATACACCACTGCCTAGCTGTGTGGTCTCAATTAAATTACTTGCCTTTTCCAGACGTCAGTTTTCCTCATTTGTAAAGTAGGGAGGATAATAGTAGCTACCTCATAGGCTGTTAGGATGATGAAATGAGATAATCCATATGTAGAACTATGCTTAGAGAAGCATGGAATAAGTGTGCAACAAATACAAGCTATTATTATAGATTTAAATATACAGAGATTTTAATTGGACTCATAAGATTCCCCTCTAGCCAAAAAGAAAAATAACCCGCTTGCTTCATGCAAGTTATCTCCCACTGCACAGGCTCAGGGCTGAGTTCTTAAACATCTAATGGGCATCAAAATCACCTGGGACCCTTGTTAAAATGGAGATTGCTGGACACCACCTTCTATCTATGAAACCAGCATCTCTGGGTGTGGAGCCCAGGAATGAGCATGTTTCACAGCACCCTGAATAATTTAATGCAGGCTGTCTCAGGCTCTAGAAACACAGGGTTGCAGTTCCTCCTTCCAACAGTCAGACCTGGTTAGAGTCTCGGCTCTTCCTTCTCCAGTGTCCTGCAGGCAATTCGGAAGACCATCTGTGACTGGGAAGGGGGCCGAGAGCCCCCAAATGACCCATGCTTGAGAGGGGAGAAGGATCCCAAAGGTGGATTTGACATCAAGGTGCCCCGGCGAGCCGTGGGGCCCTCCAGCACACAGGTAAGCAGCTCAGGTCCAAGTCAGCTTTGTTGACTCAAAGCCAGCTGGGTCTGGGTCATGGTGGGTCATCCAGGCTGGACAATGGGGCAGTGGGGCTGCGGGTCCTCGGAGAGGAGGGGCAGGGTCGAGCAGCTGCTCTAATCTTACTCTACCATGTTGTTTGATATAGGAGGGAGGACCACTGGCTTAAGATTCAGGAGACCTGGATTCTAGTCCTAGATACCTGTGTGATCTCGGGCATGCTACAGTCTCTCTGTGCCTTGGTTATCTAATCTGGCAAATGGGGTAATACCAGGACTGGCTACCTCCTAGCCCTGTGAAGTGCACAAGAGGTTCTAAAGTGCAAGATGAGTTTAAAGTGAAATCTATATGCGTCTGTCTCATCCCTCTTTAATGAACCCTGGCCCCCTCCTTTACAGTAGTATCCTTGCTCAGGAATTCACAAATTCTGTCACTGACTTGCTGTGCAATCTTGGGCAAGCCCCTTTACCTTTCTGAACTCTGTTATCTTCTCTATAAAATGAAAACTTTGGATGAGATCGTGTTACTGACCCTTTTTATTATTCTCCACACTCCTAAAGAAGCACAAGTATCGAAAGTCCCTTGACCCTTTAGAGAAACTCTAGCAATCAGAAATATTCAAGAGTTGCCAGCAGAGCTTCCGAACAGCAAGGGGTTGTCCGTAACTTATCCAAAGCAGTCATAAAATTACAGAAAAAAAAAGAAAGAACATTGGTATCTTAGTTAAATCCTTGCAAACTAAAAAATAAATAGTCTCTGGTAGGCTTTTTGAGGCACTGAAAAAAGCAAGTGGACCCCATCACTGCTTGCTAGGGCCTTACAGGCCCAGAAGCCCCAGGCTTGGAACTCCTGCTTCACACGACCTTTAAGCCTCTCTCAGCTCTGAAATCCTGAGTCCATGCATCATCGGAGATGAGTCGCCTGAGGTCACCTCCTGACCCTTCTCACTGTGTGTTTGTCTGTGTCTGGGCAGGGGAAGGTAGGGGGTGAGGGAGGGGTGAGGTGGGCTCTCAGCAGTGTCACTATAAGGTCCCTTAGCTGCACAGCCCTCAGGTCACTTTGTCCTAATCTCGCCTGCTGGTTGTGGAACATCCCAAGGAAGCTTCTACAAACAGTTCTGTGTAAGGCCAGAGACCTTTCCAGCCCAGCGTGCCCTGGGCTCTTGGGTCTTTCTGTAAGTCTGAAGACATGAGCAAGGAAGAGGCAGAAAAGGCAAAAGGCAAACTGGAAAGAGGGGGGCCAAAAAGCAGAGAGAGAGAAAAGAGGAAGGGAGGGAGCGTTTTGCACAGATAATGTGGCAGTCGCCAATTGTTATCCCCCCAAAACACCAGGCTGTGTTAGGTGGCACAGACATACTTAATATACTCCTGGACTGCCAGAGCTAGAGGAGCCCTTAGAGACAGACTCGTCCCAGCCCCTCGCCCCCCTGTTTTGCAGATAGGGAAACTGAGGTCCAGAGAGGGGACGTGACTTGTCCAAGTCACAAGGTGAGTCCTGGTGGAGGTGGGGCAAGAACCCAGGTCTCCTGACTCCCACCCCAGGCTCTGTCGTCACCACCGGAGCCCAGTAGACGTGAGCATCTAGCTTAGCTGGGACAGAGGCTGTTTGGGTGAGTTAAATGTTCTGTTAAAGAGATGTAGATGGGGAGAGAGTTTACCTGCATCTGGAAGAATCCAGTTTTCAGATAATTAGAATATTCGATATAAATCACTTAGCACCACAGTGGATGGGACCTAAGGACTCCAAAGGCCATCGCTAGAACAGTGCTTCTCAGCTCTTAGGCCTGATCAGGCATGCCCGCCGACAGCGTTCCAGATAGGGAGCTGGCTAAGAAACCAGCCAGCTCGGGAATTCCTTGGTCATAAAGCAAGGTCCTATGGTAGGGGTGGTGTGTCACCCGTTTCTGAGGCCCCACTGCCCAGACCTGTGCCCAGCACACAGAGGGTGAGGTCCTAGAGAAAATCCCGAGGCAGCAGAGATGGACATGGTGACAGAGGGAGGTTGGAGCATCTCAGAGGTGGTCAGCAGGTAGCCCCTAGCAGTCGCGGCGGCTTTCCCACCGTATACAATACCTCTTGCTTTTCTCTCTCTCTCTCTTTCTCTCTCTCCCTCTTCCCTGTCTCTCCTGCCCTCCCATTCCCTCTTCCTTCTCTCCTATCTATGTCTTAGGCCTGCCAGTGGTCCCCGCGGGCTTTGTTTCACCCCACTGGTGGCACACAGGGCCGAAGAGGCTGCCGATCCCTGGTATAACACCGCCTGGCTGGGTCGGTTTGGGTATACTTCTCCAGGAGGCAGAGCAATGGACTAGCCTGGCTCCTCAAGGCCCCTTTCAGCCCTAAGATTCAAAGACAAATGATGTGGAGGCACTGGCGGGAAGGAAAACTCTAGATTAGCAAAGAGAACAACCCTGCTGCTGCACTTGCACCCTTTGCATTTAAGGCACCCCATAAGCAGGAGTTAATTGTCTAGTAGGCTCCCTGTGTAAGTACCGATACTAACTGCTTTCCACCCAAATTTCTGCAGACTGTGTAACACAGCTGGAGCCACCAGAGGGCATCAGCCCTCAATAATGGCTTCAAAACTCTGAGGGGCAGAAAGGAGGTGGTGGGGGGAACTTGTTCTGATCATATCCCATCTCACTGTTTCTCAGAATATTAGAGCTGAAAGGGGCTGGTTTGAAACTGGTAAGAAAACTGAGGCCCAGAGTGGGGATTTTGTTGCCCAAGGTCACACAGCTGGTCAGTGGCAGTGCTTGGCCTTGAACTCCGGTCCTTTGACTCCCCGTCCAGTGCTCCACCATGGCCATCATGGAAAGCAGGGATGATTCCAGTGTGGCGTGGAATGAGGTTCTCCTCTGATGCCCACACCCCTGACTGAGCAGAGCAGGCAGGAACCTCTCTACTGCGCCCACTTAAGGATGCTGGGTTTCCTGGGCAGAACTTCCCTCCCAGGCTGACCAGTCTCCCTTGTGAAGGTTTTCTCAGTTCAAAATTCGCTTTTCCAACCCTAAAATGGTGCTTCCTTAAGACAATGCTTTTTAAGAGCAGACATTTGCTGAAAAAAAATGGAGGGGGTGGGGGAAATACAGCAGAGTAACCCTTTCTCCAGGACAGAGGACCAGCCCCTGACCTTCTCAACTCATTTTCTTTTCAAGTTGTACATGGTGCGAACCATGCTCGAATCGCTCATCGCAGACAAAAGCGGCTCCAAGAAGACCCTGAGAAGCAGCCTGGACGGACCCATCGTCCTCGCCATTGAGGACTTCCACAAACAGTCCTTCTTCTTCACACACCTGCTCAACATCAGTGGTGAGCCGCAGTGCGCAGGCAGCGTGGATGAGGAATGGGGCTCCTGGGTCCCAGCGTGACGCCAACTAATGGGCCAGAAGTTGCAAAGAGACACGTCCATTAACCAAAGGGGCACAGTTTGCCACCAAGGAAGAAACCAAGTTTCCAGTGGACTTTGGGAGTAGGAAAGACAAGGCTCAGTTCAATCTCAGTTTCTTGCTGATTTAGATAAATTTGCCTGTAGATATTTGTGCCCATAATGGAGGGAGATCAAAAAAGAGGAATACTCACGCATGCGTACGTGCTTTCTTTCTCTCCTAGACACTGCTACACGCTGCTCCTAACAAAAGGGGCTACCGCTCTCCTTCTCCTTTGAGTAGGATCCATGTTCTGGTGGGACAGGACAGGGGAAGGGGAGGCCCAGGGCCATGGGAGTCACAATGTGTCTGTTGGTATTGAAAAGAAGAGAGAGCTTAACAAGCATTCTCAACTTCTCCATTAGAGAGGCGCCTAGGAAGGGCATTAGAGGCCACTGAATTGGTAAGGAATACAGAATTACCACACAGACAGGGTCAGGAGCTGCATTCCAGTTGAAAGTGGGTGTTTGGAGACCATCTTGACGTTGCGCTTGAATATCGAGCACGCTTTTTACACTGAGATTGAGTGTTTTCAGGATGGCTTCATAGGGGAGTGATGGAAATTGTGGGGGCATCTCAAGCTCTAAAGCATTTCCCTCTGATGTACTGCCACTGCCTTTCTTCCAAATAGATGTTAAGCTTGCCTTCGATATAAGAGAGCACAATATATATATTTTTAAGGAGGTACTGGGGAGTGAACCATGGATCTTGTGTGTGGGAAGCAGGTGCTCAACCACTGAGCTACACCTGCTCCCCATAAGTTATACTTATGAAGTACCTGCTGTGTACCTAACACAGTGATAATAACAATAAAAAAAATAAAAACAGCTAAGCTCTTTGGGGTGCTACCTAGGTGTAACCCAAGGCTCTTTCCCTTATGCTTTCAGAAGCCCTGCAGCAATGTTGTGACCTCTCCCAGCTTTGGTTCCGAGAATTCTTCCTGGAGTTAACCATGGGCCGGCGAATCCAGTTCCCCATTGAGATGTCCATGCCCTGGATCTTAACAGACCATATCCTGGAAACCAAAGAACCTTCCATGATGGAGTAAGAGGCAGGAGTGGGCCAGCAAGAAGGTTTCTGGGGTGCAGGTGGAGGGTAGTTTACCAGTGAACTCTGTTCTTTCCAGAACGAAGTTCTGGGTTGACCACAGATGAAACTGTGCCTTATGAGGGAGAGAGATCAGGCCAAGGATCAGGTTACACGAGATCATTTGACTCATCCTTGTAGATGGGTTCAAAGATCTACCTGCCCAACAGCCATGCCTGTACTTTGCTAGTCTCATAGATGTCGTGCTGTGAAAATAATCACCTCTGGCTATCAGGAAGCAAATAACTGACATCCAATTTCTTTTAGTCACAGACAAACTTTTTCAGGTCTTGGATTTATTAACATCATGAGCTTTTGATTTCTATGGGCAGAATGTAAAGTAACTTATCCTAAGTGGAGACACTGGAAATATCATAGAGTGCTAAAAGGTTGTCTTTGCCTAACTCAGGACTTGTTCATCTTTTCTCCCAGCCCTTTATAATTTCCAAGAGATATAAATAAGAGAGATCATTTGTAAGCACTGACCGTTGTTTTTCCCTCTTTAGGTACGTCCTCTACCCTTTGGATCTGTACAATGACAGCGCCTACTATGCTCTGACCAAGTTTAAAAAGCAGTTCCTCTATGATGAGATTGAAGCAGAGGCAAGTGATGGGCATCTCCTTTTGTCCTTACGATCTTGCTCTAAGACTCTCAACTTTTTCAGATCTCTAGCTCTTAACACACAGTGGGGAGCTGGTAACTTATTCTGGACCTATATAAAGATCCATGAACCATCAGAAAAGATCTAAAACAGAATGATAGTCTTGCTTTTCCATATTTATTAAGGGATGGCTAAGGATAGAATTGCATAGATAAAATTAATTTTCTAATGTGTCTTTCATGGTTGGATTAGTTGTCTATAATAATAACAATAATGCCACCTACCAATTATTGTATATTTACTTTTTGCCATGCACTGTTCTCAGTGCTACAAAGAATTTTAAATAATATTACAACAACTTATAGAGGTATGTACCAATATCTATTTAACAAATAACAAATCTGAGGCTTAAAGTGGTCAAGTATTACTACCTAAAAGTCACACAGCTTACCCAGACTTTCAGTTGAGTACTGGACAGACTAAAATAGTCATTCTCTCAACTACTATGCTATTAATAGAGAGTCACATGGTGGCTTTATTTTTGTAATGGTCAGGATAAGCTAGGTTATGCTGCAGTAGCAAACAATCCCAAATTCTTAATGGCTTAAAAGCAGAGGTTTTTTTCTCCATTGCTAGTTGGCTAAGGGCTCTGCTTCATTTTGATTTCAATCTGGGGCCCATCTAGAACATTCACTAGTTGCCGTGGCAGGAAGAAGAGTTAAATAGAATCATATTCTACCTGGAAGTGACACGTTACTGCTCACATTTCATTAGTTAAAGCCAGTCACATGGCTGTGACTTACTTCAAAGGGGGTAAGGAAGTTCAATCCTACCATGTGCTCTGAAGAGGATTAGAAATACATGATTAATAACCCTAAGAACTACCACAATATCTCACTTTTGCCTTCTGGAAATTAGAATGATGGTCTTTGCTCTACTTAAGTTCAGGGACTTAGATGTCATATAAATGTAGGCATTCTTATTTGTAAAGGAAAGATATGAATGTTTTAGAGTAAATATTACCACTAATTAGTTTGAAAGTATATATTTCAGCAAAACGCTAGTCAATATGCTGCTTTCTTTCTAAAGCCTCCTGGTTCAATGTGCGTTGAAAACATTTATGGATACCAACACAAATCTATTTTTTGTCTCCTAGCAATGCACAAACTTGGGAAGAAAGACTCCAGGAGACAGGGCAATTGGTTGCATCTTGGCATTGACAAGCCCATTTTCTGACACGATTTTAGATGTTCTTGTTCTCCAACAGGTTGAAAACAAAATATAAGATATCTACAGTGGTGTATGTCCAAGGGAGACTTTAAAAATAAATTAAAAGAAAGAACACAATCAGATCCCGGGTAATAATGAGGCTATGGGGCATAAGTACAAATTGAGACCCCCAGCTTGTGGTCTGCCCCCTTTCTCTTCCCATCTCCAACTTCTCGTTTACACCATGCATGAGTGTGACTGCCCCAGCTTTGTCTCTTACCCCTGCCCAAGGTCGCTTGACCAACCCTGGGGCCCACGGGCACACACACAGGGGTCCTCTGTCAGGGGGATGAACCCAGAGAAAAGACCACAGGCCCTGGAAGGAGCTTGGGCCATTTGGCCAAGGACGCTACAAGCTGGTTCTAGAAGGGGAGCATGAGTGGGCACCCCCCACCTTGGCACTGCAGATGGTTTGCCTGGAGGAGGGCCCAATGACAACCCTTGAAGCTCAAGGTCCAGGACAGTAGCCTTGGTTACCTGGGTATCAGCATTACACACTGTTTTATGTTCTACATAACGTGGTGTGTAAAGTAAAAGATATGAATGCTTATGGGCTGAGAATTTGATGCCGAAAAAAATTGACGATCAATCACCTAAATCTGATGTTTGCTTAGAAGTTACAGTCACAGCCTCCTGCTACCACAGCGTCAACTCCTCAAAGTCCCACCCTTGGCCATTTTCTGCTCTTGCCATTACTGGAAGATTTGGTTTTGATTCTCTGAATCTGCTGTGAACCTTTATTGCCTCCCTAGCATCACGATCTGCCCCTGATGTGATAAAACCCTGAGATAACAAGACAGTTCCTCATTCATTAAAAAGCAAAGATTTTAAAGTAAAGATTGGAAACTAGAGGTTTTTAAATTTCTAATGACCATCACCTTCTTAACAAAATTCACAAAGTAAGTCAAATAAAGTGAAAGGAAAAGGAGGGAAAACTCTTATCAGGAGCGATGGACTGGGAAGGTTGCAGAGTTAGCCATTGCATTTGTGTAACTAGAGGATATGAAGATTTATCTGTGAAAAGGATCTCTGCTGCATTTCCCCTGAGCAGGATGGAGAGGTTGTTTCCTCAACAGCCTTTTTGAACTTTGCTTTCTCTGTTGTCTATAACTGAAGACCTTGAGAGCAAGGGACCCAACTTCACACATACACTAAAACACCCTAGTGAAGCATTTCCAAGTGTGGGCCCTGGGTCTGTGAGATAGCTGCTAATTAACATTCCTCAAAAGACTAATAAGTAGGAAAATATTGGCTAAATAAAGTGAAAGAGATTTCTTTCCTCTGCAAGACTTCTCAGAGTCTTTAGTATGCTAATAAGCAAGCAAATATTCAGGAAGGTGATGATGCACCCACTTTCTTGGCCACAGAACCTATTTTTTTCCTTCAAAGAGTCTTGCCTGGAACATACTTTGGACAACCCTGTCCAACTGCCCTCTTTCAGTTGCTGAGTTTCTGCAGTAAAACAAAACAGACACCATTGACATGTCATGCTTCCTCTTCACCAGGTGAACCTGTGTTTTGATCAGTTTGTCTACAAGCTGGCGGACCAGATCTTTGCTTACTACAAAGCCATGGCTGGCAGGTAGGAGAGCCCCAGAGCTATGAGCAGCAGTCTTTCTTGTAACTGCCACCTGGAAGACATGATTTTCTGTTGCAAAACTTCCCTCCTTCTTTGGCACCTAAAGAAAATTGAGCAATTCCACGGACCTGGCTGGGCTAGGTGCTAGAATACAGTGGAAAGGAAAACAAGTAGATAGGGTACTGAAACTCATGGAGCATATGGTCTAGTGGGGAATACAGACATTAACAATAATAGTAATAATAATAATAAAGCAATGACAACACATTTACAAATGCACAGTGTCATAGAAGGTTGAGTGCTCCCTCTGAAGGAACTATGGGGCTATGAGAGTATATGACACTTGAACCTAAACTAGTCTTTGGGGTGAGGGGCAGGAAAGACTTTCTTGATGCAGTAACATTTGAGTAAGAGTTGGTTAGAGTTAAGTAAAATTACATGAAGAACAGGAAATTTCAGGGAAAAGCAACTGCTTGTGCAAAGGCCCTGTGGCAGAAGTATAATAATAACATGCCCACTTCATAGGACTGTAGAGGATTAACATAAAGTAATACAGGTCTTGTAGGCTATAGGCAGGGATTTGGCCTTTCTCCTAGGAGCAGTGGAAAGCCATGGAAGGGTTTCAGAGGTAGAACAGTGACCTGCTTTGATTTTTATTTTTAAAAGTTCCCTCTTTTAAATGTATAAAAGTGTGGAGAATGGATTGCAAGTGAGCAAGAATGGGTATGTGAAAGCCAGATAGGCCAATGAAGAAATCTGGACAAGAGACATGTCAAGTTTTGGAGGTTCATCGGTTTCATTGGTATTGCCAGTTTATCTTGATCTAGACCCCTATGAATTCCTGGGGTTCAAGAACCCCTAACAGTAATAGTGGAAGAAAAAAAAAACTGGTGCTCAACCATTGAGCCATACTGGAACTTTGTATCCTCAGCACCCAAAATGCTTAGGACAGGGAACAGATGTGGCTCAAGCAGTTGAGCGCCTGCTTCCCACATGGCAGGTCCTGGGTTTGATCCCTGGTGCCTCCTAAAAATTAAAAAAAAAAAAAAAAAAAACAAATGGAAAAAAAAAAAAAAATCAGGAGACCCAGTATGGTTCAGTGGTTGAGCACAGCTTCCCACACATGAGGTCCCCGGCTCAATCCCAAGCCCCCATACCTGAAAAAAAAAAAAAAAAAATGCTTGGGACATACCAAGCACTCAAAGACTTTTTTGTTGGATGAACGAAAGGAGAAAAGCAGCTCAACCTGTGTTCTCCATCTTTAACTTAGAAATTCTGTTTCCTATATTGGGCTTTTGTAGAGAAATCTGAAGAACCTTGCTCCAGAGCAGGAAAAATTTGTATTTAAAACATACACGATAGCATTTCATGGGTAGAGCCTATGGTCTAAAATAGAAGCAGCCAAGAGGCTGAGAACTTCCCATTCCCCATCATATTTACCAGCCTTATTTAACTTATTTAACTTTTTCCCCTTCCAGTGTCCTGTTGGATAAACGTTTTAGAGCTGAGTGTAAGAATTATGGAGTCATCATTCCGTACCCACCATCCAACCGCTATGAAACACTGCTGAAACAGAGACACGTCCAGGTACAGCAAAGAAAGCCACAGTGAGGGTAGAATGGACAAGAGAGAGCAGCTTTGAAGCTGGCATAGACATTAGAAGTCAACGCCCACCCTGTGCATTGCCCAGCCATGGGTTCCTGAGCATTTGTGTAATACAGCCTCGACATCTTATGTGCAATAAGGAGATATTGGGGCTGCCTTTTGGTTCAAGCTCTGGGCTTCACAGGTCACCTCTGAGTGGTGTCTCCAAAGTCTTTGTCTTCCCATCGTAAGCTGTAGCCCACTTCTTTCAGTTGGGACTGCCACTCAGAACTGAGTACAGTCTCAAACGGCAGCCTACCTGAAGGAGGGCTGCAGCATCTTTGAAATGAAGCTTGTCTGGGTTTAATGAAGCTTAAACCCAGAGTAGAAATTGTGCTTTGTTTTTGAGGAGTTGGTTTCTGTTAACATTTGACCTCAGAGGTAGAGGAAATGCTGCCAGTACCTGAAAGCCATATTCCCCCTTAAAAATGTTATATGAGCCAGACAGACAAAATAAGCCCCAGCAGACTTTGTGCCCTACTCCCAGAGCCCTGTGGTGAGCTGAGCTGTTGCTAAGATGGCCTGTGCGCTGGGATCTCTGTGTGCTTATTATGTGGTCTGTGGTCTTTGTGGAGAAGGCTCAGGTGAAGGAGCCGGGCTGAGGCCAAGAAGATGCCCTAGACCAGGGGTTCTTAACAAGGGGTCCATGAGCTTGAATTAAAATTCAAAAAAACCATTATTCTTTTGGGGACATGTTGGTGCAGGTGTGATGTATTTATTAGATAATACACAGTATAGTGTGGGCTTAGTAAGGGGTCAGTGGTTTTCACCTGACTGGCAAAGGGGTGCATGAAACAAAAAAAGCTTAAGAACCCCTGCCCTAGAACAAAAGGAAAGGGCTTACCCTGGAAAACCTGGACATTCCAGTTGCCATGAGGTACCCAAGGGAAATGGAGAATCACAGGAAGAACAGAACCACCAACAGCAGGCGCTCTAGAAACGCTTTCCCTCAGCTTCTCGCAAGAGGAAGATTACTGCCATCTGTTACAGATGCAGCCAGAATTAGCCACAGAATATTAAATACTGAGGGCTTCCTGTGTGCACGAGACAGCTGTAAGGGGCCTGGTCAATTGGTAGAAAATGTGTCCTAAAAGGGAAGTAGAAAAATAAAATAACCATTTAAGAATACTCATTTGGCACTAGTAAAGTGCAATGCACACTTTACTAGCAGCACTAGTTACTCAATAAATGTTTATTATTGTCTGTGTAGCATCTGCAATAATGCCCATATTTGCCCCAGTGGAAATTATCTTCAGCTATATATTCCATCCTGTAATCAGCCCTTCATTCTCTTGCTTTTAAATTGACCCCCGCAAAGGCACAAAGTAGGCCCTGGCTGAGGGGCTACTGCTCCTCGGTGACATGTGAAGTGGGAAAGCTGCAGAAAGAACCTTGGGGCTAAATTTAGAATGTCAGCAGAAGTACTGTGCAGGTACCAGAGACTGCCCTGAGCCTCTTCCCACAGTCTGAATGGATCTTATTTCTCCTTAACTTTGGAAAGAATAACACAGTGAATGCTCACATACCCTGTATCCACATTTACTGAGTATTAATGTTTTGCCACATTTGCTTCACTTTTTCATGTATGTTTTCTCTCTCTTACATGTCTCATATAGATATATAGATATATGTGTGTATACTTTTTTCCTAACCATTTGAGAGTAAGTAGACATGTCATGATACTTCATCTCTGAATACTTCAGCCTATATTATCCTAAGAACAAGGACATTCTTCTATAAATCACAATAGAACTGTCATACTCAGGAAATTTAATGAAACTGTTTTCTACATACAGTTCCCATTTGTCCCGATAATGTCCTTTGTCATTTTAACCCAATTTCCTATCAGTGCATTCCATCTAGTTGTCATGTGTCTGTGAATCTTAAGTAACTTTTTTCTCTCTCTCTCTTCCATGCAGCTGCTGGGTAGATCAATTGACTTGAACAGACTCATTACCCAGCGCATATCAGCCGCCATGTATAAATCCTTAGACCAGGCCATCAGCCGCTTTGAGAGCGAGGACCTGACCTCCATCGTGGTAAGAGCCTGGGAGCTGGTGAGAGGTCTGGTGTGGAATTCCTCAGACTGGAAGCCTAGTTCAGTATTACTGTTAGCCTAGCACTGAGCCAGTTAAGGAGACACAGTCTCTTGCCCAACTGAAAGGAGCAGGCAAAAAAGACTCAAGTAGAGTGAAAATATCTTGCCAAACTTTTGCCCAGATTCACTATGTAGGAGGGGAGGAGCTCCTTGAAATCTCTAATGCTGGCCACCCTCAGGCACATCTGCTTGTCCCGTAGCTTCCTACAGAGTAGAGCAAGTGAGTGAGTGTCCTCAGAAGCTGGGGACGAAGGCACAGCAGGGCTGGCTCCACAGGCATAGAGTCCCAGAGGACCCTGAATTCTGAACGGCCCTGTGCTTGGTTTAGTGCTCTGCTGTCATCTTGAAATTCTTAATAATTTTTGAACAAGGGGGCCCACTTTTTCATTTTGTACTGTGCTTCACAAATTACATAGCTGGTCTTGAGCATGGAATAACCTGCTCCCTATCCCCAGAGAACAGCAATTTTCACTGCCCTCTAAATCTCTTTCTCTCTCTGAGAATTAGAATAGACTTGACTGATTAGTTTTTAAGGAAATGAAAGAATACTTTAATGCTTTCAAAAGTGGATCAATGCTTAGTGGCAATGCTCCAATATGTGTTCATCAATTGTAACAAATGTACCACGGTAATGAAGAATGTTCTTAATGTGGGAAAATGTGGGAGGGGTATGGAGTGGGGCATATGAGAATCCCCTATATTTTTTATGAAACATTTATGTAATCTAACTTTTATGTAATCTAATTATCTTTTTTAAATTTTATAAAAAGCAAGGGGGTAGAGACTAAAAAAAAAAAACACACAAAATAAAAATAAAAAAATAAAAACCAAAGGGCAAAATGGCTGAGGTAAGTACTACTTTTACAGTAACAACACTGAATGTTAATTAAAAAAAAAAAAAAAAAAAAAAGTGGATGAGTCAAAAGAGTAAGGGAAATTGAAAATCACCATTACTATAACATAGAAGTAATTGTTGAGGCAAGATCCACCAATGGATGCTAAAATTAATGAGCAAAACTTGGAGAAAAGACAGAATACTTGCCCAGTCTCAAACTATCTTCCCCAAGATACTTATTAACTGCAAAGGGGACACTAGCAACTTTCCAGTTGAGAACCTGGAAAACATCACCTCAACCAAGTATCAAAGTCAGCATCCCCAGTAATAAGATATGTTGACATCATGTAGGCCATCATGGATTCTGCTGGGGTGTTCTTGCCAAAATGCACGCTCTCAGCAGACAAACCCATGTGGAGGAAAATTACACACACACACACACAAAGCGAGCAATACTTTTCAGAAGTGTCATGGGCATTAAAGACAAGGAAAGGACTGTTACAGATTACAAGAACTAAGGAGACATGACAACTAAGTGCAACATGGCACCCTGCATTGGATCCTGGAACAGAAAAGGGTCATCAGTGGAAAAACTGGTGAAATCTGAATAAAGTCTGTCATTTCATTAACAGTATATTATACTAGTGTTAATTTCCTAGCTCTGATCTATATACTATGGTTATGCAATATGTTTGATTAACATTGAGGAAGCTGGATAAAGGATATGCAGGAAATCTGCTGTTTTCACGACTTTAAGTTGAAAATTACTCCAAACAAAAAGTTTATTTTTTTTAAAATATATTGTTTTATTATGTCTCAATGAACAGATTTGTTTTATTTATTTATTTTTATTATTTTTTTTTTTAATTTTACCAGGAGGTCCCGGGGATCGAACCCAGGTCCCTCCATATGGCAGATGGACGCCCAACCATTTGAGCCACATCCGCCCCCAAAAAAGTTTATTTTTTAAAGTGAAAATAAGGTGACTAAGAACTAGGGCTCCAGAGTCAGGCATACTTAGGGTCCCAATCCTGGCCTGCCACTTACTAGCTGGCCAATCTTTAGGATGTTACTTCTCTTCTCCAAGCCTGTTTACTCCTTTGTAAAAATGGGAGGAAATAAAAGAATTTACCTCATAGGATTTTTGTAAGGATGAAATGACAATCTGCCTGGAAAGGATTTAGTATAGTTCCTTGCACATAGTAAGCATTTAATAAATAATAGCTTATGAACAAAAAGGATGAAAGGAACATATAAATTTGGGGCTGTGATAAAATGGTTTTCAGGCTGAATATAAGCAGTATTTTATAAGAAGTGATAAACACTTTGTGCAATTTAAGGCTTCACAGCTTTATTGAGCAATTCATGAATCAGGCAGCATCTCATTCAGAAAATAGAAGATAGCTCCACCAAGGGAGGGGAAAGGGGAAGCTCATATAGGGCCAATGGGGAAGCTAGTGAGGAAATGTTCTGATTGGCTGGCATTAAGTTTCCATGCACATAATGTGTGGGTCTTACAAAGTGGGGAGCAGCTATACATTGATTAGTAGGGCATGCTTGTCCATTCTGACAATCTATCTCCACTGGACCCAAATTCGTTTTATCACCAGGTATTGCTTATCAACAGCCCTGTAGGGTGTGTTCCATTTTTTCAGCAAAGCCCTGCAGGTCAGTTTTTCTTGTCATCTGGAAAGGGGTCCTCTCCCCACAATGCCCAATGCAGGGGGCCATTTTATTTAACTTAACAGTGGTGCCACCCTCCAATTACCACCATTGATTTCTTTTCTTACCAGGGAGTTTTCCAGGGGCCCTCTGGAAAACCCCAAAGACAGTTTGATATCAATAAGATATCATCTAGGGTTTGATTTTAGGAAGGTAAAATGTCAAAAAGTTGTCAGGTATGAATATTTAGTTGAATAGAATCATGAGTCACTGTGAAATATTTGGTTCCCTATTTAACCAAAGTGACAAAAGATTTTAAAATTAAATCAGAATTAACATGATTATCTTTTTTAAAAAAAGGAGTTCTTTCAAAGTGAGAAGACTTGTTCTCTTAAACAATAAAGGATGATATAGAAAGGAGATTATTCTGATAAAATACAGACTATTTGCCTTCTCAGTAGATTACTCAGATGTTTAAGAAAAAACTTTTACAACTTTTTCCTAAGAGCAGACCAATAATCCAAGACAACTTTATCATTTTAAGAGAGAGAAAACCTGGTTTTGCATGAGGAAACTGATAAGTAAACTCTTAAAAATCTATAAACCTATCAAATCTCAGCCAACCTTGATCATGACAAATAAAATTCTTTTTCCACAAACTTTTTACAGTTTCCTAGAGCCATTCAGATTTTGTCCTACACGTTCCTGTTTTACATTCTGCAACAAAACATTTTACTTTAGGACTGAACCACTCTCTTTCTTTAACAAAATCATGTCCTGCATACCTTAAATATTTAAGTTACCAAAAAAAGATCTTGGAAACATTCTTCAGGCCAACATCCTGCAAAACTCAGTTACTCTTCATATAAGTTTGTCAGAATAATGACTCAATTTGATTAAACACAAATGTACATTTTTCGTCATCTTAAAGATCTAGTGGATATAATGCTAGCTTATTTGATCAGAAGACCTGTATGAATTTAGGAAGAACATACTCAAGTAGAATAAAATTGTTTGCTTGTGTGACAGTTTGAAGCTTTTTGTGAAACCCAGAAAAGATCATGTTTATGGAGTTTATCTATTCCTGTGGGTGTGGGACCCTTTGATTGGATTAACTTCAGCTGGGGGCCTTTAATTGGAGTACTTCTGTGAGGCGTGACCCAGGATGGGTCTCAGCCCCTCTTGCTGGAGTCCTGTGTAAATGGGAGAAAAATGAAGAGACATACAGAGAAAGAGCCACCATTTTACCTGTCATGTGAGAGAGGACTCCAGGATCGCCTGCAGCCTCTGGCTGAGATAGAAGGGGTCCTAAATGCCACGAGATAAGCCATATGCCTGATTGCTCACAGTGGAGCTCAGGGAGAAAGGGAGCCTCAAAGAGAAGGCAGAGACTGGCCGCCATTTTGCCTTGCCATGTGGCAGGAGTTCAGGGTCTCCAGTAGTCGACCTTGGCTGAGACAGCATCTCTGATGACGCCTTGATTTGGACATTTTCACAGCCCTGGAACTGTAAGATTTTACCCTAACTACCATTATAACAGCCAACCCATTCCTGGTATTTTGCATTGGCAGCATTTAGTAAACTAAAACAGCTTGTATTGTATTTAGTATTGATAACTCATAAGACAAAGCTATTTTTATTTAATAATATTGAACTAGTCCCATTTGTCAAGGGTTTATCTGACTTATGTGAATTTAATTTTTTTTTTAATTTGGGTTTAGTTCTAAGAATACTTTTTTCCATTGGAAATATTAGAAGTTTGCTTTCTTTAATTTCTAGGATTTTAGGAGTATTAATTTATGTGTAAATGCTTATTTATCTTTAAGCCAATTTGAAGAGGGCTCTTTTAAGGAATTTTATAAGTTAATTTGGTAATACCATCTGGAGGTAGGATAATATCATACTCCAAACAGACAGACAGACATAGAGAGCTTATAGCTTCAATTAAAAATTTTTTTTTCAGCCATGAGTCAAGTCATAGAAACTCAGAAACACAGAAAACACAGAAATATAATACTCACTAGTTTATATAAGCTATTTTAGAGTCTTTTAATTTCATAGTAGACTCTGAATACCACTTAAAATAGGTGTCCCATTCAGCCTGTTTAATTTGGGAGTGCTTTTTCTCAAGTGCATCTCTGAAACGAGTAATGTTCTAATTGGAACATTCCTTATAATGCCATTGCAACTCTAGGTTGTCTTTGGTGAGATTTTGTTATTTTGTTAGATTGGCACAGCTTCAGCCCCATAATTTTTGAACATCTAATATGCCGAGGTATCAGAAGGTAGAGAATCAAAGTTTTTAGAGTTCGAGGATCCTGTCTTTTATCATTTCACTTTCTACCCTGTGTACAGGACAAAAAACTTCTTACCTTGTGCACAGGTCAAAGAAACCAGGAATAGCAGAAATGAAACTTCAGAGTACACCAAAAGGTTAGGGACTCGGGCTCAAAATTTGAGCCTTCTTGTCAACAAGATTGACCCACTAACCATTAGACTGAAAACTATTGAGAAGGCTATTGAGATCGGAGAGCTTGAATACAAAGGGAGCGGAGCTTGGATCCAAGAGGGACCCACCCAACAACCCTTGGAGATGTCTAGGAAGACGGGAAACTCATCTCCTGACTTTCTGGTTGTCTCTAGAGACGTGAGCAGATCTCGTTCGGATCTTGTTCTCATTCCCAAAACTGATAAAAGAAAAACTTTTCATGCAGTTTAGGACCTCACAGCTTTATTGAGCGATTTGTGAATCTAGCAGCATGCTGTTCAGAAATATAAAGGAGCTCTGCTGAGGGAGGGGAAAGGGGAAGCCCATATAGGGCAAATGCAGAAGCTAGTGAGGAAATGTTCTGACTGACTGGCATTACGTTTCCATTTTACATACATTTACAGGGTGTGGGCCTTACAAAGTGGGGAACAGCTATACATGGGTTAGTATGGTATGTTTGTTCATTCTCATCAGCTATCTCTACTGGACCCATATTAGTTTTATTACCCAGGTTTGCTTAGCAGCAGCCCTGAAGGGTGTGTTCCATTTTTTCAGCAAACCCCTGCAGCTCAGTTGTTTTTGTCATTTGTCAAAGCCCTTTCCTGAAAGGGACCCTCCGCCCACAATGCCCAATGCAGGCAGCCATTTTATTTTACTAACAGAAGACTTGACCCAACTGTCCACCTCAGTCCTCGGTCACTTCCTTCAAGAGACTATAATATAACACACGTTCTGCTGGGGAATAATCTGCCCCCCTCTCTTTTGGAGAAATAGTTTTTCTTTGTTGATGCCAAAATGTTAGCAGTGATTATCTCCAAGTGGTGGGATTTTTTGTTCTTCTTTTTGGTTTATCTGTATTTTTCAGTTCCCTATAATGACCATATCTTATGGGAAAAATGGTTTTGTTTTAAGTGTATCCATGGCCTCCTCCCACTTCTGGAAAGGCACTGAATGTTCTTTTAGCTGGGAAAACAATCAAAACAAGTGAAGCCCTTGTTTATCAGGTAAGGGCAATGGCCCCACGAGAGTGCCCACTTCCCATAGAGCCGGTGAAGACAAGGCCCCAGGGAAGCTCTTTCCTGGCGGGGTCAGATGGCCTCCTTGGCTGAGAAGCTTCTGCCTCTACCTAGAAACAAACAGAGGAATGTGTTCCTTTTGGCCCTTTCCTCCACCTTAGACTCCTTTGCGGGTGGCGATGGGGAGGCAGCTTGGTTCCCAGCTGGGAGAGGTCAGAGCTATGTCAGTCAGTTGCCCTCATTTTACACAGCTGAGCAAATAGAGTCTCGGGGCGATCTGATCCTGAAGTTGAACATGGACAGCCTGCAGGCTGTGTTTTGTTTAGGCTGCATAGTGCATTTAAAAATTTGAGCCCACATTTAACATTTGGAAGAACCTAAATAAAAATGCTGAAGCTCTGGCAACTCCAGGCCAGCCTTCCCAGATGGCAACACTTGTCTGGAAATGACTAGTCGTTCCTTTCACATGGGCTGTGCTGCCTTCTGGATGCCTGGAGCCCTGAGTTTGAGACCCCTGCTCTCCTCCCCTCCTGAGGTCACAGAGCTGGTTAGAAATCCAGTGTAGTTAAACCTCGGGTCTTCTGATTCCCATTGAAGAACTCTTTCCACTACTTGACTGAAAGCTCCTGTTTGGGCATCTTCTTTCCCCCGCTTGGCTTTTCTGTGTTGCCGCTCAGTAAACTGGCTCCAATGCGCAGAGCTGATATGCTCTCAGAAGCACCTAACCACAAAACAATTTTAACACTCACATGGCCTTTAAAACCATGCCTTGGAACATTGAGTCCTGAATCCAGTATTAAAATGCATTCTCCTGATTTTAAGGCTAGAAGAGCACACCCGATGCAAAAATACAGTTTGAATTTCATAATAAAGAGACACGCCTGTTCTCAGTATTGGGAGGAAGAAGTCAACCTGTTTGGGCACTGCCTACATTAGCAGTCAAGAACGCTCTCCTTCGGTCTCTACTGTAAACACTGATGCACGTTTGTGAGACTGTTAAAATTGCAGAATATTAAAACAGAAATTGTTCCCTGGTTTCTCATCTGCATTTATCTTCCCAGTAACAGGACACCTGCCTCAGTGTGCCAAGGGATGCAGCAATCATATAAATAAACTCATAAGCGCTTACTGAATTTATTTTGTTTTTGTTTGTTTAACCCAGCCTCAGTGAATGGGAACCAAGCTGCAGCTTATTCTGTATTTCCACCTTCCATCTACTTCACTGTGCACAGTGACTGGAAACCCCTTGTCTGGCTGCCCTTTTAAATCCCTTTCCTATATGCCAGTTGCTGATCTCAGCCTAGGCCCCCTTCAGCTTCTGGTTCTGTGGCACCCCTTGTCAGCACGTCCCTTTCTTTCACTCCCCGCACCCAAGGGAACCAACAGTTGACTTTTTTTCTCAGTTCAGATAGATGGCAGCCTCAAATGAAGAAATAGATGGAGTTGACGTTGTCGTCATCACCTTTTTTTAAATGAATACTTAAACTTGGTTTTTCTTAAGGAAAATTTCCAGTATCTACAAAGGTAGAGAGACTAGTCCGATGGACCCAATTTCCCTTCACTGAGTTCTCAGTGTTCAGTATGTGGCCAATCTTGTTTGATCTCTACCCCTACCCTTTCCCCTACCCCCAGATCATTTTGAAGCAAGTCCCAGACAACATGCCATTCTGGCTATACGTTTCCATTGTGTAGATCTAAAAAACTGAAGACTTGCTTTCCTCAACATAATCCTCCATGGCCTGGAGGGAGTCCCCGATTAGCTGGGGACAGAGAGCTTCAGTATAGAGGAGCAGACTGGCACCAGGGCATTTGGCTCATGGATTTCTCATTTGGCCGGCGCAGAGGTGTTCCTTTTTTTAGAAAATTAGTTGCCAGCATTTAAATCCAGATTGCAGCCTTCTTTTGAAAAGTGGCAGGCTCTGCCACCACTCAGCCCGTATTCCCACCTGGTGATAGGAGGGGTTAAGTAGCGGCTCCACCTCTAGTCAGGCATGGACTCCCCCATTTGCCACTGACAACCTACCCCCAAGACTCTTGCCCCTGTCCCCAGCTTGTCTCATTTACATGAGACAAGCTGGCCTCTTTAGCCATATTAATTTGCAAGCTTTGATCCAGTCCTACACCCCCATTTTAGAGCCAAAGAATGTGAGTTTCAGAGAGGCAGAGCTCCAAGGCTGGAACCATGGTTTGCACCCCACCTGACTGAGTGCTGGACTCAAGCCAGGGTGATGGGGCTTGTAGCTGAAGAGGACAAGATCGTATCCCTCACAGGAGCTGCCTCCTGTGACCTGAGACAAGTGGCTCTGTGGCCCAGCCGTTAGAGTTGACCAGTGGCCATGCTGGTCAACTGGCCATGTGCTAGTCTGCCTCCTTGAGCCTCTTTTAGCCCTCATCCTACCTTTCAAAGGGCTTTCGCAGCTCCTGCTTCCTTCTTCCAGGCAGCTTTGTCACAGGCCAAGAACACAAGATTTATCAGAGGACCTAGGGTCACATCCCAAGATCTGTTATGAACTCCCCACGTGACCCTGAGCAAGTTCCTTAACTGTTGAGCCTGTTTCCTCCTTTATGAAACAGGAACAGTTGGACTTCTCTCACAAGACACCCAAACCAGAACAATGGCTGAGTGTCCTAGAGCATCACAAAATTAGGGATGCCTTCTCTCTGGATAAGACTGTGCTTTGATTCTTTTTTGCTTTGATTCTTTTTGACAGCAATGATGGAACAGTTGCAGCACAACCAGGGGCCAAAGCCAGCCAAAAGGGTTTCACTGCCCCTTTATTTCTCAGCAAATGCATGCCCTGCTGTATCTGAGTATTATCCACTTTGCTCCCACTCTCTGCCTGTAGGTGGGATTCCGAGTAATGGAGCCCACCGCTCTCACCGTGCAGGCAGGCTACCGAGCACTCGCCTGCATCATGCAGCCAAGCCTCTTTTAAGATTTCCTATGGAAACTTAGAGTATTGGGTAGTTAAGAGTGTGGACCCCGGAGCCTAACTTCTTGGATTTGAAGCCGAGTTACTTAACTTCTCAAAGCCTCATTTCTACCTGTGTAAATTAAGGGCAGCAACAATCCTGGCAGCGTGGGGGTTTTATGATCATTAAATGAATTAGCACGTATAAAGTGCTTAGACTATTGCTTGGCACATACTGTGTTGAACCATATAGAATTACCACTATTTGACAGTGTTCAACCTGGAAAAAGCAGCAAATTCTTTTGGTTCAATCTAATAGCAAGCACGTAAGAGGTGGTGGCTCGTATTGTTGCTGTTTGCAGGGGAGAGATCGAGCCTTTGGTGATATCCAGCTATAGCTTTCTTTTACTGGTGACACTGAGGGACAAGCTCTTTCCTCACTAATGAAGAAGCTGGAAAGCAAGCAAGCATGCTTTCTCCCCAAAGGGGTTTAAACGGGGTTTGTAGAGAAGTATAGCCTACCCCAAGCATAGTCTGACAATTCCTTCTGCTTCTCAAAAGAAGGGAAATGTGTTGATGCCACTGTGGGGGCCCTAGTCCCCATGTGGGCAGTTAGGTGGTCATCTGAGGGGCTCCGCGCCAGCATGCAAGCGATGTCACAGTCTGTGCTGTATGCAGCTAAGGTTTGCATGTGGGTCCTCAGCAGCCTCGATGCTCTCTCTGGGCAGGAGCTGGAGTGGCTACTGGAGATCAACCGGCTCACCCACCGGCTGCTCTGTAAGCACATGACCCTGGACAGCTTTGACGCCATGTTCCGGGAGGCCAACCATAATGTGTCCGCCCCCTACGGCCGTATCACCCTGCACGTCTTCTGGGAGCTGAATTTCGACTTCCTCCCCAACTACTGCTACAATGGGTCCACGAACCGGTAAGGGAGTCCCTGTGCAAAAGGGGGGCTGAGAGGGGGGCCTGGGAAGCGACCGGCTGCCTTTTCCACATCAGGCCTCGCACACGTGAGCTCATTCCTATGACAGGCATCTCCCTAGCCCCTACTGGGTGCAGGCTCTGTGCTGGAGGCTGGGGGTGCCATGGTGAGCAAGCAGACACCAGCCTCCATCCCGGAGCCTCCAGACTAGAGGCAGAGGCATATGACCAATCAAGTGCACAGTAGATGCACCGTTACAAGCAGTGAGCAAGGAGATGGAGGAAAGCCAACAGAGCCACGGGAGGGATAGTGGGGCCACCTGATCCAGCCCAGGAATCAGGAGCCTCAAGGAAGGCCTCTCTGGAGAAGTCATGCTTGGGTTGAGATGCAAAGAATGAGTAGGAAGAAATAAGGCAGAAAGGCAGGAGAGTTTTCCAGGCAAAGTTTCTAAGGAACCTAAGAGGCTGGTGAGGGTGGAGTGGGTGGGATGGGGAGTGGAGCCACGACCAGGAAAGCAGGAAGTAGAGGAAGCAGAAGCCTGGCCATGCACCACTCTGCAGTCCACATTAGGATCAGGCATTTATAAGCCTCGGAAGAATTTGAGACACGGGAGTGATGTGATCAGGTCGAACTCTTATAAGGACATCCACGTGGCTGAATGTGTGTGTGCACCAAACAGGTATACGTTTGCAGAACACACGTGTGCATGACAGAGTGGAATATGTCTCCTGCAAGGTGCACGGCCCTGGGCCAGCACTGAGGGAGAGATAAGACCCGATCCCTCTGTCTCACAGAGGCTTGTAACCTGGCTGAAGAGGTGAGCCGTGTACACACAGACAAGTACGTAAGGATGTGCAAAAATGTAGGTGCTTTCAGTTTTTCTCAGTATCCCTGGGGTTGGTATTAGGTTAAATAGATGGAAAGATATGGAGGGGACCCACAGATGCACCTGGACAAGACAGACTTAGAGTTATCTAAAGATTTGGGACTTTAAACCCTCTTGGACAGGGGTCTGCAAACTACATGTAGCCTGTGGGCCACATCCAGCCTACCACCTTTCTTTGCACAGCCTGTGAGCTACTAATGGTTTTGAAATTTTCAGATGGTTGAAAAATTCAAAGAAGAATATATTTAGTGATAGTTGAAAATCATTTGAAATTCATAGAATTTTATGGGCACACAGCCATGTCTACTCTCCCCCAGCTGCTTTTGCGCTAAATGGCAGAGTTGAGTAGTTGTGGCAGACCATCTGTCCTGCAGAGCCTAACATACTAGCCTTCTGGGACTAATCAGAAAAACATTTGCCAACCATGGCTCTTGAGAAACCAATTTGGGGATGGAGGAATGGAGACTCGGCTTAGGGCTTTTTCAGGATCAGCCCACTCTCACTCTCATGCCCACTGGCCTTCTTAGCAGCCCCAAGTCCCGAGCCAGGCCCTGGAATCTGGACTGCAGTTTTCCCATGTATGGAAAGAAGTTGGTAATTGAATGATGGGATGTCAGAAGAGTTTAATAGCTTTATGGGCAACCGTGTAAGGAACAATGCTGTTGCATCAGTGAGAGCATTCCCCGGGTCAGGAAGGGCTCCCGCTCCATTATGTACCACAAAGAATAAGAGGAGGGCTCAGTTAACTCCTGCCCCCTCTCTTCTTTTCTACCAGTTTTGTCCGAACTGCTATTCCTTTCACCCAAGAACCGCAAAGAGATAAACCTGCCAACGTCCAGCCTTATTACCTCTATGGATCCAAGGTGAGTCATCCCACCCATGCTTTACTATGAGAGGGTTACTGTGAGAAAACACATAGAAAAGCATCCCCTAATTGGGCAGGCGAGGAGATTCAAGCTGGAGCTGAAGAGACAGCAGTGAGACACAGGCAGAAACAACTGCGAGTATGTTCATCTTTATTTGTTCACTACTAGCAGAGTTGGGGACAGATGCAGACCTAGCAGGGCTGGAAACAGGCCTGGGGTTGTTAGGTTCAGCTTTCCCTAACAGGGAAGTAGGTTTGTGGGGCTTCTGGTCGTGGCTTCCCATCTTGTCCTGCTTCTCAGTTGATTCATTGCAGTATCGTCCTGTGATTCAGGGATTTTGTGCTCCATAAATGGAAGAGATTTAAAGACAGGATGAGATTGGGAAGTTGGAGCTTTGACAGGAAGTTGGAGCTTTGACAGGAAATCCCGATGGCAGGAGCTAGAGCTGAGAAAGAGGTCTTCCCCTGCTTCTTTGCTGCTCATGCTCATACATACATATCCTGGCTCTAAGGAAACCCTCTCAAATGGTGTCCCATTTCTAAGCCAGTCGGTCCTCTTCTGCAATTCATTAAACAAACATTTTTTAAGCACCCACTGTATGCTAGACACTGGGTAAGATTCTACATGCTGGGGATACATCAGGGATCAAAACAGACAATCTCTGCCCTCCTTGAGTTCCATTTCCACATCCATGGTGGGGGCAGAGGAACGGGGTTCACAAATTCTCACCAACACAAACATTACATATGTAGAACATTCATTTCTTACCATATGGGAGGAATGAAGAATGATCCTGAAAGGGCAAAATATGTCAACAATGAAAATGCCAACATTTTTCTTTGCAATGGAATAAAAACGGCTACCTTTGACCACATTCTCAAAAAGTAAGCACAAATGGACTTAAAAGAAGCACTAGCAGGGTAAATGTGTTAGAAAAGGTCCTACCCTAGGTTGGGAGCCCTTGCTTTGGAAGTATGATTAACCAAGATGAAGTTCCATCAATTGGGCCTAAAGCTGGGGTCCAGAAAATCTGAGGGTGATCCTGGGAAGGTACACATGTCTTCTCCAATATAGCTAATCTGACCAGAGTAATTTTCTCAAATCCAGGGAAGTTTACAGGCAGTGCTTTAGGTAGTTCAAAGACATGGCATTAAATAACATTGTCTCGCAAAGTAAAAAATAAGCTACCTTCCTCAATTCTTTTTCAAGCCTTAGGATGATATCAAGGAGAAAGTCTCATTTTGGTGCTAATAGGTCTTTAATACCTCTCCAACACTTGCTAATCTTCCTTCTTATCAAAAATAAAAAGCAGCCCTCAAGCTCAGAGCTCTTGGCAGCCAATAGAATCTAAGTCAAATTTAATATGATATTGTTTTCATTATATTTATTTTTATGGTGCCTCCCTCTATTTATAGCAGGAGGATACTGGTGTTTCATTTCTGGAATAATATAAGGCTATCTTTTAAAATAAGTTTGTTTCAAACATGAGCCAATTTAAAGAGAAATACTGTTAACAATAGTCAAAGTAGCCCATGGTTTAAAAGAAAATGTGAAGATGGGGGTAAGAGGTGGTGTGAGATTGCCTAAAATTTGGAAAACACTCTAAAGAAGGCTTCTCACATCTTTCCAACATAATCCCATAACGGCCGAGGAGATTGATGTCTACTCCAGCCCATTGAAGACATAGCTCAAAGAGCCCACCTCCAAGTGAAAAATTTCCTGGCAGTATTGTGTTTTGAATCATGCGCATTTCATTTCCTACTCCATAGCATACCCGTGTTTGTTTTGATGTTTAAAGCTTTTAATTCTTAACTGGGCCCCCCAAATGGACTCTCCCTGGGCCTGTATGTTTTCCAGTTTGAGAAGCTTTCTCATATCGCATCCAACCCAGTTCACTCACAACAGCACTGACAGTGGAGGCAGAGAAATAGGTAGTCTACAGACAATGTTTTACAAAAGATCTACTGCACATAGGACTTGGGGCTACATGGTACAAGCTGTCTCCTCCCCATCTCACTCCCCACAGTGGGGCGCGATGTCGGGTGGATCCCGGCCCTCCCTACCAAGAGCACCCACGTCGGGGGCGTCCAGGGCCACTTCCGCTTCCCGTTCAGCTCCAACTCCAGAGTTCTTGCGTGGCAGTTCCACCAGGGGGAGTCCCTGCAGGTCTTCCTCCCTCTGACCAAGAGCCGGTGCCTCCTCTGGCCATCTCACCAACCCATTGGCTTCCTCCATGTGGCCTGCTCGGTAAGACCATCGAGGCTCGTGGCAGCGGATGCACCAGAACTGGAGGCAGATGAAGGCTAAGACGGCAGTGAAGCAGGCCAGCAGAATGGCCATCAGCACCCACAGGGATATTTGTGGGTCCACCAGGGAGCTTCCAGCAGCCAGCGGGCTCTTATCCAGAGTGTGAAACATGGTGCAGTAGTGCCTGTAGGGGAAGGCGGCCTTCTTGCAGCTGATGCACAGGAAATAGAGAGTGGAAGGGGCGAGATGTTCAAGTACCACGGAGCTGATGGTTCGAGGCACCTTCTCCTCGTGATGGAAGCTGTAGCGAAGATAGCCAGAGAAGATGCTGTTCCAATTGGGCCTATACATAATATGGTAATAGTCCTCCAGGCAGGGCTCCGAGGACGACCAGGAGATGATGGCTCCCGTATAAGAAACGTTCCCAACCTCGATGTTCATCCCGATTCTGGAACCAGAATCAAAGTGAAGAGTGACATCCCCCTATTTAAGTATTTATTTATGATTGTCATAGCCACCACTTGCTGAACATTTTTGATACAGACTAATATTGCCCCCTTTTACAGACAAAAAAATGGAGGCTAAGAGGTCACGTTACTTAGCTAGGCATAGCTGAGAAGTGGCAGAGTGAGTTTAAATTGGGTCTGTCTCATGCCAAAGCTGGTGGCCATCCCCCAGCCTTATCCAGCCCTGACTCAGATCCTTTAGATGTAGGATTGTTCTCAACCCTCAAAAAGGGAAGAAGAAAGACAGTAAAAGGAAAAATCATTAGAACCACCAAGTCACCACAGGGCTGTGACATCCACTCAGGCAATTGTTTCATCTAAAATTTACCCTCTTGACCTCCCTCCTCTTGTCCAAATGCTGTGAGCTCAGTTATTTAGAACATTTTGCCCACTGCTTTTTTGCCCTCCTAGTTCTATTGCCCACTGGTGGGAGGAGATTCATCACCTATTGGCAGCTGATTTCTCCCCAAAGCCTCTGCTCATGTTCTGTTTATTTGTTTGTTCTTTAAAGCTGAAGATACCCAGGGAATCTGTTTCCTAGATCAAGACAATCAGCTCCTAATACCAGCATAACTACTACTCTTTATTACACTGATAACTGTGAATACCCATCATGATAATGACCACCAACAGTTCGTGAGCAGTTGCTAGGTCACAGGCCATGCGAGATGCTTGACATACAATAATAGATTTCCTTTAATCTTCACCACACCATCCGAGGTGACTCCCCATTTTCAAGATGAGCAATCTGACATCACTCAACTAATAAGTAGAACTAGAGCTCAAAGCCACTAAACCACTGGAGGTGCACTTCCAGACGCAAGGCTACTGGGTCTAATAATAATGTTATTGGAAAATGAGGTATTGGTGCTAGGACCCCCTTGCTGTTTTTCCAGACAAATTAAATGAACCCTCTTCAGATTGCTAGTAAGATAGAGCCACCTTCAGGTATTTTAGTTCCTCTTTAATTCTGTCTACCTAATAGAGATGGTTCCCTTCCATTGAATTTCCCCTGATCTAGAATTTGGGGATAGTCATATTAATCTACGAATGTTAGCATATAAGTTTCATCCTGCTTTGTTCTCTGTCCCTCCTCTCTAACTTGAAATGTAGAAGATTTCGTTTTAGATTACAATGACATAGTAAAATGCAGTTGATAGGATTTTAACCTGAATTGGATATTAAGCCAAACTGATTTCTATTCTGAGCTGCCATTCTCTCTCCCCTGTCCCCTCCCACCTCTTATTTTTCTGCCCATATTCCTAGGAGAGTTGAGCTGCAGAAAGATGCACAGCGTAGAGTACTTTTTCAATCCTTGTTTTTCTTCTGTAAGGATGACAATAAACTAAAATGCT
This sequence comes from Tolypeutes matacus, assembly GCA_026826555.1. NCBI lineage: Eukaryota > Metazoa > Chordata > Mammalia > Cingulata > Chlamyphoridae > Tolypeutes > Tolypeutes matacus. Next base: position 2,616,864 of record JAKSZT010054011.1, read on the forward strand.
CAGGAAGGGAAATAGTTCGTTTCCATTGGGCTGGAAATTTCTCCTCAGAAAAATGGGCAATAAGGGAATAGGCAGGTATACTCAGACCCTTCCAGGGAAGGTCATGGCAAAGAAGATGGAATATTTTTGCTGCCTCTCTTGGTCTCCTTTCCTTACAGACCTATCCACCCCATCCCAACTCCCCACACATCCCTGCAAATACGCTTCCAGCCACAGTGAAAAAAGCTCAATTCATTATTTAGCATATTCAGGGAACCGACTTTCCAAAAACTCTTCCGTCAGGAGTAATCAAGAATCATGTTTTTTGTCACAGATCTTTTCTCCTGTTTGCCTCTCATCTGATGCTGTCTGGCTTCACACACGGAGTCCCTCCACAGCAGCAGACATTTTTAAAAGCTTTCTGTCAAGATGTAAGCAGCCTCCTCAGCTTTTAGGACTAAATCAGTCTTCCTTATTTTTTTTCCTCCACTACTTCTGTTTCTAAATCCCTCTCCCGTTTTTAGCTATTCTTATTCCCTTGCCTGGCCTTCCTCCAAGCCTAGTGTGAAAGGGAAAGCAATTTATATTTCCAAGAAGAACCATTTATGTCTCTTACCTGATGCTCGCAGTGTATCTGGTTAGAGCTCAGCCCTCAGAGGCAGTGTGGACCAAAGCTGAAGGAATGGTGCCTTCTCCCCTCCTCCGCTGTGGGCTCTTCTTGATGTCTCTCTCGCCACTGTCTGAGTAATCCCACTGTCGCCCCCAACGCTCACATTATTCATTTCTTCAGATCGGCATCATTCACCATGGCAACCAACAGGCATCTATACGCACGATGCTTTCAGGGACCAGGCTGAAAAAGGTTTTGCCCAGTGAGAGAAGCTCTCGTTTTTTTTAGCAAAAAAAAAAAAAAAAAAAAAGGCAAACAATTTTCTGCAAATTAATCCCGAGGATGGTATAAATTCTTCCAAGGCTCCTAAATCTCCTTTCTAATTGGCTAGTTATCATTTCCTGTTTTCTTGTCCTATCTAGATCCTCCTAGGTCTGTGGTTTAAACATGTAGCTGTCCTTCTCAGTTATCCTGCAACTAAAACAGTAGCATTCATCAGTAGTCTCTCCTACCCCTTACCTCCTACTCCATCTCTATTTCCTTTTCCTCCTACAATCTTGTCTCCCATGGGTTACCTAGTTATATGACCCTGGTCAAGACCCTTTTGTTCCCTGTGCCTCAGTTTCATCATCTGTAAAGGTATGTATTTGGACTAGATCTTGATGGCAAATAGATGGAATGAGTACTGCTGCTGCCCAGGACTCAGTCCATGTCAAGCTTACTAAACCATCATGGCACTTATAGTGGGTTGAACAGTGCTCCTCCTACCCCCTTCCAAAATTCACATCTACCCAGAACCTCAGAATGTGATCTTGTTTGGAAATAGAGTTTTTACAGGTCTAATTAGTTAAGGTCCATGAGATGAAATTATCCTTGATTTAGATCAGGCCCTAAATTCAATGGCTGGTTTCATTATAAGAAAAAGGAGAGGAAAACAGACACACAGAGGGAAGGAAAGGCAGAAATTGTAGTAGTTATAGTGCCACAAGCTAAGAAACTATCAGAAACTCAGAGAGTCAAGGAAAGATCCTCCTCTAGAGTCTTCGGAAGGCACAAGGCTCTGCCAACACCTTGATTTTGGACTTCTGGAACCCAGAACTGTGAGTGAATAAGTGACCCACCAAGTTTGTAGTAATCTGTTACAGCAGCCACAGGAAACTAATACAGCACTCTTTCCATTTGAGCTCAGAAACAGCCTCAGAGTCCTTCTCAACACAAGCATCCCAAGAAACTGCTTACCTGTCAATGGGAATTGACCCCAGCAGTGGAAACTGTTTACTCTTCCTGTATTAGATGATCCCCAAAGTTCCTTTCCATTCAGAAGTCCTGACTTTGCTTCCTGGCCCTTTTCCCATTTCCCACAGAGGTATACCTTCCTCTGAGATTCCATTCCCTTCCTGTTCCCCAAACCTTCTAAGAATACATGGCCACCATTCTATTCAGACGATTGCAGAGCTTGTCTGAAATAAAGCATGAAAAGTAACTCAGACAGAGTTAGGCCTAAATTATTTTACAAAAATTATGTGTTTAAAAAAAGCTGGGTGGGAGTGGATGTAGCTCAAAAGGTTGAGTGCCAGTTTCCCATGTACAAGGTCCCGGGTTTGATCCCCAGTACCTGCTAAAAACAAAAAACAAGTTCAAAAAAACCAGCTCTCATTGGGGAGCAGATGTAACTCAGTGGTTGAGCGCCTGCTTCCCATGGCCAAGGTCCTGGGTTCAATCCCTAGTACCTCCTAAAAAAAAAAAAAGCTGGCTATTTCTTCTTGGTTCTTGACCAAAGTATCCAAGTGAACCCATGAAGGTCTTCTTGTGATTCATGTCATAAACAATGAAAAAGTTCGGAAAAGTGATGATCTGGTGAGTCACAGAACCTTCCCCTGGCCAAGGGTCTCCATGAGGCATGAAGTCTGGGACATCAGTGTTCCTTGATCAGAGACTTGCTGTGTGGCTTCCCATGGTATTCAGTCTTCCCAAGTGCCTGTCTTAAATCTGCTGTGACAGTTGCAGCCCGTCTCTTCTCAGATGCTAATGGTGACTCCCCGCAGAGCATAAAAGCATCCTTTCCACAGAAGGGACAATACATGTGGTTCACAGGTGCCTTTTGAAAAGGTTATTTTGAGGAGGCATAAAGAGTTACTAGGTGGAACTTCAATCAACCCACTTTCCACAGAAAGTAAGAATTTATTTTTGATGCTCGTGGAAGACATTTTTAACCTAGAGCTTTTATGATTAAGAAAGTAAGATGCTCTGAGAATATGAGGCCCAGAAGTCCTCTTGTCTCACAGACCGAGACAGAAGAAATGGTGCTCCTCAGGCCACATAGCTGACTGGTGACAAAGCTAGGAGAGGAAACCGGGTCCCTGACTCTAAGTCCAGGGCTCGGCTTCTCCTCAGGCCAGTCACTGTTCGCCAGCAGGACCCAGAAGAGCCAGCGGAGCCCTGGGTGAATGTGATAAATTATCTGGGGACAACTCAGGAGATGGCTCCCGAGGCAAGCTCACTCTTTTTCCACCATCAAGGAAGACCCTTCTGCACTTATAGCAAAGTTGTAGCCTCTTTAGCTATCAAACCAGGCAGTCCCTGGTTGGTTTACATCAGTGGTCAATTACTGTCAGAGGCACTCAGCCAAGACCAGGATTCTGATTCACCTTCCCTGAAGGCGACAGTGAAGGGATGATAAGGTACCAAACCTGGATTGGCAAGTGGGAGAAGGTTTACAGTGCAGGACTGAGATCCCCAGACTGGGTTTGAATCATGACAGTGTGACCTTGGACAAATTTCCTCACTTTTCTGTGCCTCCGTTTACTTGTGTGAAAAATGGGACTATCAACAATACCTGCCTTACAATGTTATTGCAGCAGTTAGATGAACCCATATGTGTAAAGTGCTGGGCTAGGCAATAGAAGCTGCTGTTAATAAATGATCAGTGGGTCAGAGCCATTTCCTGAGTTGGCTCATCTGAGGCTAGAATGGGCAACACAGGTTTGCCCCTTGCATTGCACTTCCTTGCCTTTCTTTTTTTTCTTAGGACAGCTTGTTTTTACTTTTTTATAACCCGTGTGCTCATTGTACTGAATTTGAAGATACAGAAAAGTTCAAAGACAGTAAAACTCCTATACCTCAGGGATAGTCACCCGGAACATCTTGGTGCATTTTACATATATTTTCTCATTTCACCCACGTGACAACTCTTTGAGGTAGGCCCTCCTATCCCCATTTTACAAAGGGAGAAATTAGGGCTCAGAGAGGTTAACTAACTTGCCCATTGTCACAAAGGTAGGGAATGGCAAAGCCATGATTTAAGCCGCGTCTGCTGGTCTCTAGAGCCTAAGTTCTGAGCAACCTCTTTTTTTTTTTTTTTAATTCTGAAATAATTTCAAAATATTGAACTTACAGGACAGTAACAAAAATAATACAAAACTCATACTCCGCATATCCCCTACCCAGAAACCCAGATTCACCAACTTTTAACATTTTGCCACATTTGCCATATTTTTCTGTCCATCCATCTATTTTCTAAACATTTGGGAATAGCTTGTGTACCTGATGCTCCTTGAACACTTAATACTGCCATATACATTTCCTAAGAACAAAGATGTTCACTTATATAACCTCCTTAAGTGCAGTTATCAAGTTTAAGCAGTTTAACATTGATATATAAAGCTTACACTCTATATTCCAGTGTGTTTGTAGGTCCCAATAATGTCCTTTGGGGCCTTTTCTCCTCTATTGTTAATTCCAGTCTAGGATCACAGATTGCATTTAATTGTCATTGTCTCTTTAGTGTCTCTGTCTCTCTTTCTCTGTCTCTCTTTTTATTGTGGATACATATATAAAACATAAACTTTCCCATCTCAGCCACTCCCAAGCATCCTATTTAGTGGGATTAAGCACATTCACAACATTGCACTCCAAGGAGCCTCTTTGATGCGCTGCTATTCTCCTCGTGGAATCTGTAACCTGTGACCCTTCCATCAACGGTAGCTCTTTGCCGTGAGCTACTCTTGAGAAGTAGAGGCAGAGTTTCACAGTGCCGTAGACTCCAAAGCAACGGTAACAGGCAAGGAACCAATGTTCGCCTTGCAGAGAACATCCGACCACCTAAATGTAGCTGACAAGCAGGGAAACATCACTGCAAATAAGCAATGTGATCAGCAAGTGTTTCCTCTTCTGAACATCCCCTGCTCTGGAGTCAGAAGTCTGAAGTCCCAAGTACCATTTCTTAAGAGCTGTGTCACTTAGTGATGCTTAGTGAAACATTTCACATCCCATCCAATAATCAGAATTAACACATTCATCAAAAATGTAGAGATAAATTTTCTAAATAAAGCAAACCATATATTAAATTTTGCCAATAATTTCCCAGTAATTTCTCGGCCTTTAGAGATTGTCAGTGTGTTCTTATGTTTGACGTGATCATCACTAGCTAAGTGATGCCCATCTGACCCATGATTTGACCTCAGGGAAACTCATCCCACTCTCGCAACACCTTCCCCATTAAATCAATCGTCCTTAGTACCCAGGACCCACTGTTTAGCTGGGTACATCTCTGCTGAGCACTTCCCACCTTGCCTGGACTAGGGTAGTCTGTACCTGGTCCCCCCTGCCACCACCACTAGCAATACCACCTGCCCCCCCTGCTGCTGCTGTCACCACAGTCCTCATGTCTGCGGGGTACTAGTCCTGACTCTACAACATCATTTACCTACTTATCCAGAAGAATTTTGTTGTTTTAATAACCAATACATATTTCACCTCAGGCAGATCATTTCACTTTGCTTGAGCTTTAGATTCTTCCTCTGCTAAATGGAGATAATTGTACCTGCCTTACCCAATATGGTAAACTGATAATGACCCCCAAAATATCAGGCCATAATCCCTGGAACCTATAAGTACCACCTTACTTGGATTAAGTTAAGGATCTTGAGATGGGGAGATGCTCCTGGATTATCTAGGTAGGCCTTGAATACCATCACAAGGGTCCTTATAAGAGAGAGACAGAGGGAGATTTAAAGGTGCCTTGAAGATTGGAAGGATGCACTCGCAAGCCAAGGAATGCTAGCTGCCAGCATTAACTGGAAGAGGCAAGGAACAGGCTCTCCCTTAACGCCTCTGGAAGGCGCACAGCCCAGCCAACACCTTGATTTTGGCCCGCAGATACTGATTTCAGGCTTCTGGCCTTCAGAGTGTGAAAGAATAAATTTTTGTTGTTTTAGGCCACTAAGTTTGTGGTCATTTGTCGCACTGGCCACAGAAAACTAATACACCTGGGAGGTTATGAAGGAAATAATATATGGAAACATTCATACACAGAAAAGCATTTATGCACATGTGTTGTCATCATCTGGGTACAAATTATAAAGGAAAGTGGTGCCACTAGTTTCCTCCAAAAATATTAGCATCTCTAAGTACTATAGGGTTGATCCAGTATCTCAAACAGGAGGCTTGGTTCCCATGCTCCAAAGAGAGAAAAGAAGGAGCATCGTTTCTTAAGGTTTCCACAACTCCTTGCATCTTTCAGCCTTTGAGCTGAGAAGGCCAAGAAGGAACTCAGAACCAGATATTGGAAGCCCAGCCTTAGACTTCACCAAACATCAAGAAGGGGCAGATGCATCAGCAGTTTCCCCCAAGTCCCAGTAATGGATTCGAACCTGTTACTCAGGATTTATCAGTCTTTTTAACCATCTTGCTTTGTGACCTTTCCTGACAAGGATGATGTTGCTTCTTTAGCCATATAATCCCAGTCTTCATTACCTGCAGTGAATTTTGAGAATTGAACTGCAGCTCTCTGACCTAAATTGGAGAGTCGTGTTTGTGTTTGTGGGCTGACGGTATCAAATTGCATTAGAAACAGTTTTAATTTCTCCTGAGAGTTCTGAAAATAGCAATTGTGATTCCAGAAAGCGGAGATGCAAATTGCTTGCAGATTTGGTTTGCAAAATAAATAGACCTCATTGTTTGGAGTGGCTGGCTGTGTTTACCATCTGGTATAGGAGATTAAAATTTCATGCACAGGTACTGCTGCAGTGTCCAGGATCTGCCGATCAAACTCACCAGAATTTTTTTCCTTCCTTAAAATACTGTTATACTTTTATTAAAAAAAAAAAAAAAAAAAAAAAAATGCATGTCTTTGTCACACGGTAATGACATGGCTCCGACTCCTGAATCAGAATCATTTATTTCTTGAAATCTCATAAAGTTACCTATTTTATGCAGTGTGGATTTAAACAAGCTAGCTTTCAGTGAGCCATCCTAAACAGAGAAGGTACATAATTTGTTCCTAAAGGAAGGCGTGTTGGGTTTTAACCTGTTTCACTTCGCAGTGTTGGTTCAGTGTAAGAAATTTGTGGTACGTTTCCAATGTCTCAAGTCTTGTTGCATTCCTGTTTTTCTTTACCAAACCTCAGAAAATGCCCCGGCTCCCATATTCCCACATTTTCTCAATAGGGCCCAGCCTCCTATTGAGCCAGCAGGTCAGATGAGTGCCCTCAGGGGGTTCATGTGCACGTACTTTGCCGCATGTGTGTGCATTTTCTCTTGCATGTGTGTGCTTTATATGGGAGGGATGGGGGTATAGGGTGAGCTTGGTCACTTAGAAGCAAGGTTTGAATTCTGCTCGTTTCCTGCTGGTTGGTCCTTACCGAGCTTAGACAATCACCTGAGGTCTGAACTTCATGCTAGACCAAAATCCAAGGCTAATGTGGGAACGCCAACAAGAGGCCTCCTAAGTGCACTGAGCAGGTCTGTAGGGGGTATTTCTTAAACCCTCATGTGTGTTAAGGTGATTATAAAATTATTCTCTTCCTCTCCCTAGTACCGGGGAGTGTTGCTGAATGGTTTTCATGTACTATATTTTTATTTGTGCTTGCCAGGAAGTACTAGGGGGAATTTGGTACTAAAAGCTGCTTGGGTGGGGATGAGGGTTGAGGAAACTGCTAAGAAAGACAAGCGTCCAGGAAGATGCATTGGAGCTGAGTCTCTGAAGAAAATATCAGAGCTCATCTCTTCCAACCTCTGGCCTCAGGCAGGAGTCCCTTCTACTAGCCCTACATGGTGCTCCCCAACCTCCACTCAGCACTTCAGCAGTTTGGGACTCTACCCAGTCCTGTCTCTTGTTGAAGAGTTCTCTCTCTCTCTTTAAAAACAGCTTTATTGAGATAAAATTCATATACCATACAATTAACTCATTTGAAGTGTATAAATAACGGTGTTTTTATTATATTCAGAGATATGCGCAACCATCACTACACTCAATTTTAGAATATTTTCATCACCTCAGAAAGAAACCCCTTGCCCTTTAGCTGTCATCCTTCAGCCCCCCAGCCCAATGCGATCTCCACTTTCTGTCTCTATAGATTTGCCTATTCTGGGTCTTTAGATAAATGGAATTGTACAATACATGGCCTTTTATGGCTGGCTTTTTTCATTTATCATAATGTTTTTAAGGTTCATCCATGTTGTAGCATTTGTCAATATGTTATTCCTTCTTATGACCGAATACTATTACTGGACAGCTCTCATTTTCATAACAGTCTTAATATTGAGCAAAATCTGCATTTTTAGTGAGTACCATCAGCTGGTCCCATGTATATACGTAGTCATGTCCCCATGTATATATATAGTGTTGTGTACTTATATACAGTGTTGTATGAAATGGCTCACCATATATGCACTCCCCTCTTCACATTCAGAAGTGGCCTTTGGAGAGAATCATGAGTATGACCAAAACTGCTGGGAAGATTTGACCAAGAAGCTGTATTTCCTTATTCTTTATTTACCAAATTATCAAACAAAGTAATACTAATGGCTCTTATTTTCGGTGAGTGCTTACAACGTGTCAGACACCATGCTAAGTACTCTATATATGCTATCTTGTTTAAACCTCCAACAGCTCTATGGAGTAGGTAATATTGTCTTCAAAACTAAGGCTTCCAAAGTTTAATTTGCCCAAGATCACCTAGCTAGAAAATTTATGGAGCTTGGGTTTGAATTTAACTGTGTCCACCCCAGAGCTTGTCCTCTAGACTCAGGCAAAGCAAGAAAGAAGTCAAAGAATCAGACAGCAAAAAAATAATTAATGATTATGGGTTGTTGTTTTTTTTTCCTTAATGATTGTGTTTTGTCCCCTCCAGGAATAATCCACTTGAAAGTGCCCTGCTACATGAAATTCATTTCATAGAATATTTGAAAGGGACAAAGAAGAATGTTCTCCAAGTTTTAGTGGGTTCAAAGAAGAGGCCCAGAGTCCCAGGTGTGGGTGGGGGGTGAGAACTCCATTATGGCCGGCTGTGAGCTCTGCCTGCTGCCCCTCCTGGCAGTGAGCACAACCAGGTCATTGTCCCCAAGTCCTGTGCAGACTTGAGCCAACTCATATGGGCTCTTTTCAGGAGAAAATCCAAAACATGGTTTAGCATTTTCATCTTTGAAGTATACTGAGGTATGACATAGCCTTGTGGTTTTTTTAATTTATTTGTATATACCGAGGTACAATCATAAAGAGTAAAATAAACAGATTGTAAGTCTACAAACGGTTCATTGAATTTTGACAAATGTATACACCTATACAGCCAATGACCCAATCAAGATGTAGGACATTTCATTCAGTCTAGAAAGTTCTCTTGTGCCCCTTTCCAATCAATCTCCTTTCCCCTGCAGCAGCATTCATGTTCTGTTTGGTTTTTGCCATGAAATCCTCATCTGTGGAGAGGGAAACGGGAGAATACAGGACATGGCCTTGATAACAGGGCAGGGACTAGGCTGCATCCCCTCTCCGAGCCGTACAAGTGTGCGACCCTGAGAGCGAGCGCCTCCTGAGACTATGTGCCCTGGGGCCCCTCACCTGCCTTGCCCTGGTCCCAGCCCCATTTGACGGTATGGCCAGTTATGGAAACCCTAAAATGGATTCATTCCACACACAGAAATTTTCAGAATAAGCCTGGCTACATGGTCAGCTAAATCAAACTCAACAATTCATCTACTTCTAGGATTTGCTGACCACCAACTTCAGTGGACACTGTGCTTTTAAGTCCAGGATCTCCTCTCCCTACATAACCCGTTCTAGTCCCACACATTCTTTAGTAACCCTGTGACATATTGCCCTCTCCGAGGTTCATCCTTCACCTCACCTTGCCTTCAGGCAGTTTACTAGGTGACAGCTCCTTGGTGTGGATGACAGAGTGCCACTCCTCACACCCGAGCCTCACAGGCCGTGGCTTGCCAAACGAGCTGTTACCCAGCGCAGCGAATGCGTGGGTGTTCTACTTCTTCATGAATCCCTGTTATTAGAGGGTGCTGTAATTGTGTTCCTCATGTATCCTTGTTATTAGAAAGTCCTATAATTGTGATGTTTGTTTTGTAAAGTTTAGATTAATTCTTACATAGTAAAACATATTTAACTCCAAAACTAGACTGAATGTAATTAAATTGTCCCTCAGTGGCTCCAAAGGGAGTTCAAAATCTTGTAGTCCCTCAAGAGAATCACTAAAGTTTCTATTGAGTTTTTATGAAATTTCCAGTTAGCCAACTCACAGTTTCAATTAATAGACTATCAGATGTGGTCTTCCCATATTTACATGTTCTGTGTACAAGATTTTTACAATTCCAGGTATAAAAAGTATACTTGGAACTAGGTTTTGAAATGAAACCTTATCTAAAAAATGGGGGGATGTTTTACAGAAGAATTCAGCTTCCAGAATATGCCAGTATAAGTAGAGGTTTAGAGCATGGGCTTTAGAATCAGCCACTTAATCAAGTAACTTAATCAAGCTACTTCTGCTCCCTGAGTTTCAATTCCCTCATCTGTGAAATGGGGCTAAGAAACATACATATCTTATAAATTTGATGTGTGAATTAAATGAAATTACACAGGGAAGTCTTCACAAACGTGCTCAATAAATGGTAACATTTCAAAAACCTAGCACTATTCAATGAGAACTTTTGCAGGCCTCCAATTAAGTGAGACCAATTTAGGGCCCTATATTTTGGTCCTATGTTCCCAAACAGGAAGGGATCTTAAAGAGATCTCTCTAAGAACATTAAACTGTGTTTCATGGAGCCATAGGACTTCGTGAAGGTGTCTGATGGGATCTGGAGGAAGATGGAGGCAGCCAGTCTAGGGACAGCACCAAAACAGAGCAGCCCTGTTTGTCTGTGACACATCCTAGCTTCCATTTCCCTTGGAGTGCTGCTATGAAAGTTATGAAACCATTGATTTCATCCAGCCCCCTCATTTCATAGATGAAGGACGTGGCCTTGATAACAGGGCTCAAAAAGCCCAAGCGATTGTCCCCTGCACCCATCAGAGGTCTCCTGGCTCCCAGTCCTCTTCCCTTTTCAAGACCCCATCCTATCATAGATGGAAACAACTAAAAGTAGAAAGAAAGATGATGTTGAATCAGTTGAGTTTTCCCATGTTTCTAGTACCAGAAATGCCTCTAGAGAAAGCAAACCCGCTGTTTTGCCTGCCACCCCATGACTCAATCTGTCAAAGTCACGGCTGGAGAAGGTGGCTGTGTGTCCCTGTAGAAGGGACCTTTGCCTGGAAGCCCTGACTCCTCTTCTGCTAGGAACAGCTGCTCCATCTACTGGCCTTTGCCCCATCCTGTGGTCACTGATCCACCCGCTGTCCATGGCCAGCGTTTTTCAAACAAGGGGCAGCAGGGACAAAGCAGTGATGATGTCAGGTTCCCATCTCTTCAGTCAGAGCACCATCTGCCAGAACTCTTGCCAGCATCCATTCAGCCACTGATGTTGTCATGACCTCTCTTTTCCAGCCTCTCAACATTGCCTACAGCCACATCTACAGCTCCTACAGGAACTTTGTGGGGCCCCCACATTTCAAGACCATCTGCAGACTCCTCGGTTACCAAGGCATCGCCGTGGTCATGGAGGAGCTGCTGAAAATCGTCAAGAGTTTGGTAAGGAGGGGCCCGAGTGAGGCCCCGGGATATGCCCACGTGGGGTTGATATGAACATGATTTGCTTTCACTTTTTACCTGGCCTGTTGAAACAAGGCTCAGGCACTCCAGCTCTATCTGTAGGGATCACCCAGGGTGTCCTTCACCCTTATCCTTTGGTTAATCTTACCTGTTAGGTTTCTGAACATCTGCTGACCTGTGGCTTTGCCCCCCATTCTCTGATCCTGAGCTCAATTCTTGTATTCTATAACTGAACTCCACAATCTTGATTTTGACCCTTACACCTGCTAATGAGTGTTGATACTCCCCTCCTGTGCTGTACTGTCTAAATTGAGCATGGTAAATACATAATACATGGGCTGCCATTTTCCCCTCCCGTGCCAATAGCAGGCATCTCCAATCAATCACCATGCATCTTCTCTTTGGGTTTTCTTGCTAGACTCTGTACAGGCCTTAAGGGAATTCTGCATCTCTTTACCGTTGCCCCCATGTGTGATCATATAACCACACAGAGAATCCATTTAATTACCTGCAACACTGCTGAAACAAGGCTAAAACAGTTAAACAGATTTTCCTGAAGCTCTGAAATGACAAAAGGAAAATAATGTATAACCAGGTCAGGAATAGCAAACAGGATTCACCTGCTAACTCCAATTCTCTGACCACAACTCTGCGGAGTCATGGGTTATTAAGGCTTGTGAAGCTAAATCCAGAATAAAATCAGTAAATGTGGAAATTAGAATTGGACACAAGAGGGATGAATGGGCCATGTATTTTCCATGCTTAAATTAGATAGTGTGACTCAATCCCCACAGCTCCCTGGTCGCATTTCACTTTAGCTCTCAGTGTGTATCTCATCTGATCATCCCAAGTCCAGAAAGGACCTCATGCCTGGAAGTATGAGCTTCAAGGCTATATACCCCAAAGAGAAATGAGCAGAGCTTTCTCTTGTGTCTTCTGAGTTTGACAGTGGGGCTGTCCACCTCCTTTAGGACAGAACCCACACCCTCTTTTGAGGGAACAGTGCTTTACCCACTGGTCCCAACAGAACTTCCATACACACACTAGTTGCCCAGTGTTCAGCCCAGAGACACACATATCCAGTAGCAGTGGATTCTTTCACTCATCTTGTACTCATCTTTTGTCAGCTCCAAGGAACCATCCTACAGTACGTGAAAACACTCATAGAGGTGATGCCCAAGATATGCCGCTTACCCCGGCATGAGTATGGATCCCCAGGTGGGTGATGGAGGACTGGGGCCCGGGGTGGTGATGAGAAAATGATCCAAACACAACCCCTGGTGGGAGAGGGGCGGCTCTAGCCATCTACCTGGTAGAGCTGGTGTCTCTGACGTGCCAGTAGACTGGCAGCACAGGTGACTGGGACCCAGAGCCCTGGGTTTGCATCTGGCCTCTGCCACTAGCTAGCCATGTTTAATCCCCCTGAGCAATAGTATCCTTTTCCACCAGCGGAGGTAAATGATGCCTGCTGAGCCTTCCACACAGGACCACTTCGGAAGAGGGTCACAAACGTGAAAGCGTTTAAATAACTAATAGCAACATTTACATGTAAAAGTCTTCATTAGCTCAGCACCTCTAGCACTCCGCCATTTGGAGGAGTTGGTGCCCTGAGCAGTGGTTCAAAGGGACATACCTAAGGTGAGTCAGGAAACAGGAGTTTTTGCCACTCAACTGATGGGCAGAAAAAATAATTCTTTCCTTCCCTAACAGTGAATGAAAGAGGGACTAAACATGAGGTTTGGGGGATTGGGAGAGAAGGAGGCTATGATTTTAGCACTTAGTGTTTTTCCAAAACCCAAGACTCCAGGTGCTGGGTCCGAGTGATTCGGTACAGGAGAGGCCCAAAGCCCTGGTTTTCAGTCTCAGCTGCAACACTTATCAGCTGTGTGACTATGGGCCAAACACTTACCTTCTCTAAGCCTCCTCTGAAGATGGGGAGAACAGTGTCTAATTCATGGTATAAGTATTAAATGAGATATTTTAGGTAACTTGCTTGGCACAATATCCAGCACCTATAAATAAATGTTAACCCCTGTCTCTATTAGGGATTCAAGCAACTTTTTAGAGGAACTGGGGAAAGGTCCAGGGCTGCCCCATTTGTATGTGGTTTTGTTTACCTGCTTTCTTCCAAAAAAGAGTTGATCCACCTTCCTGAGCTTTTTCTGGGACTAAGCCCTGAAAAAATCTTACCCCTGGGCTGGCAGACAGAGCGGTTGCATGGCTTGGATTTTTTATATCCCCAAGTCAGGCCTGAGGCTGCTGCTCCGTTGTCAGCACTTCTTCCCATAAAACTGTCTGAGTGACATCAAATCCTGGGTGACCTTCCCCTTTCATCTCCCAGGGATCCTGGAGTTCTTCCACCATCAGCTGAAGGACATCATTGAGTACGCAGAGCTCAAAACGGACGTATTCCAGAGTCTAAGGGAAGTGGGCAATGCCATCCTGTTTTGCCTCCTTATTGAGCAAGCCCTGGTAAGTCCTGAGCCCAAAGGAACTGGAATGTCTCCAGCGGGAAGGGACCCCCAGCTAGCTAGCATGTGAGCCCTCTCTCGGCACCTGTCCAAGAGGTGTGCGGTTGGTTTTTTGCACTTCCAGGGCAGGGTCACGCATTTCATTTTCTTTCCATTTTCGGACAGCTCTGACTGTTAGAACACTCTAGAAAGGTCACAGGCCCTGGAGTCAGACAGACATGGTTTCCAAGCCTGGCTCTGCCCCTCACTCGCTGACCTTGGCAATGCCATCTTAGTTCTTCACTCATTCAGTAAAGGGATGATCCCTTGGCTACCATAGGCCAGGCGCGGTGCTGCAGGTTGTAGCCGTCACCATCCCTGTCTTGTGTCCCAAACAGTCTAGTATTTACACAGAAATTATTCATTGCCAATTATTGTAAATGCTATGAGGGACGAGTGCAGGGTCCAAGGCGAATATAAAATAGGACCTGCTGTGTTCTTGAGGTTGAGAGAGGACTTCCCTGAGGAGACGGCCTGGGGAATGAACAAGAATTTGCCCAGTGAGGAGCCAGGGAAGACTGACCCAGGCTGAGGGAAGAGCTTGTAACATCATCTCCATTTTATGTGGTGGGAGAGAACGACTCTCCCTGAAGAATACTTTAAAGGAGTTACCACGAGTAAAGTACGTAGAGCAAGAACTGAATCATTGGTAGCAGTTATCTGGTGAGCAAAAGCAAGCTTGCCTCCCTGTAACTTCCGCCCCTGGGGATCACACAGAACAGCCCACTCTTTTTGCAGTGTGACCATTCATCTATATCAGCCAGCCTTCGTGGCTTATTCACAGAGGCATCTCTCTCAGGCTGCATACTCCCCATCCTTCCCCAGTACACTCCAGTTTGTCTCTGTTCTTCTCCATGTGTGCTGTCCACAGGTGGGCCCAGTCCTATAGGTATGGGGGTAACTGGTACAGCCCAGAGCAATGGGTGGAGGTTATTCTGGGAATGCATAATCCTCAGGCTGCAGTGGGAATCTCTTTCAGCATCCATTCATCCAGTCCTCCATCTATGCACGCATTCAACAGAAAGCTATCGAGAGCCTATGCATTGCCAGGCACAGTTCTCAGTTGTGGGGAAGTGGCCATGAACAAGAGGCTAATTATCACCAGTTTTGTTCCAGTGAGGGAGACCAGCAAAGGAGTAAACCATCAAAGAGTGTGATTTCAGATACTAATAGGTGCTGTGAAGTAAGAAGCAGGGTAATAGGTTAAGGTAGAGAGGGACGGGTGTGGGTGAGGAATGTGCTGATTTTGGAGAGGATGGAGCTTGGTGTCTTCAAGGGCACAGAAAGGACCCTGAGGAGCTGGAGTACAGAGGCAACAGGAGAAGGGTTGGAGCAGAGGTGGGAGAGGCAGCCAGACCGCAGGTCATCGAGGCCTGGTGGGTATGATCAGGAGAGTGACGGGATCTGAGTGACTTTCTTAAAATCCCATTTTGGCTGCAGGAAAAAGATCCAACAGGGAGGTGAGTGGAGGCTGAGGCTATTTGCAGTCATCCAGTCTGGAGATCATCTTGGAGGCATATGGAAAATGGAGGGGTAGCAAAAAGAAGGAATTAGGAAGGAAGGTAGAGAGAAAAGAGAAGGAAGTGATAACAGAAAGAGCTCCAGAGCATGAACCAGAAAAGGCTCTTCGCCTCCAGATGTCAGTGTGACCCTGGGTGAGCCGGTTCGCTCCATGCCTCAGTGTTTCCATCTTTAAAACGAGGGATTTGTACGAGCTGCTCTCTCAGAACCTCAGGCATCCAAGAGTCTCTGCAATGGAGACCTTTTTGCTCTTCCTCTGTAAGGAATAATTGCCTCTCTTTTCTCCCTGTAAATGGGCTCTTGAGACAATTAATTGTTCCTCTTTACGATAAAGGTTTTTAACACAGTTCAGTGGGCCTGGGTTGCTATGGCAACTCAGCCTTCCAAAGTCGTGGGGATCAGTAGGAAAAGCGGCTCGAGGAAGATGAGGAGAAGCTTCAGGGGTGTCAGGAGGGTAGAGGTAGGGGAGGGCTGGCCTGCGCCCCCTGTTAGCTCCTTTCATGAGGGGCCACCACCCTGAGAGCGTCAGTTCTCTGTTGTCACTGAGCACAACAGGACACTTTGGAGCTGAGAGGCCACAGGAGTCCATATCCTCCAACCTCCTCTAACTATACTTGAGGAAACATAAAACCAGAGAGGAGAGCAACTCACCTGAAGTCACACAGCAAATCAGCAGCAGAGGTGGAAGGACTAAAACAGGTTTCCAGGACTGATCTCAGCCCTTGAAGGGGGAGGTGGGCCCAGAGTAGGAATCTGGGCCCCGCAAAGCTGAGCACTCTGCTTTCTGCTTAGACCACTGCGGATACCCCAACGCTGAGTCAGTATTTTCTAAGATTAAAATAAGGTATGAGCTTTCTGGAGCACTTTAGTTTAGGGCTCTGGAATCAAATAAATATAATGACCTATCAATTGTTCTCATTAAAGAGGAATATAGTAAGAAAGGAGGGAGAGAGAAAGAAAGGGAGGAAGGAAGGTGATTGTGACCTGGGTAATAAGGTAGCTTTGTACATACTAAGGTAGAAAAATGGTGAAAGACAATATTGAGTGGAAAAAAGCAGTCTCCATACATACGTTATGATGCCAGTAAGCAAATTTTTAAAAAGTAAACAAAAATAAACCCCACAAAATAGCCTTGCATTGAAAAGTAATCTAGAAAAGAACACACCAAATCGTCAACAGTTCTTTGCTCTAGGAAGCCAGGAGGAGACCAGGATTAGAGTTTGACAGGAACTTTAGTCTTATCAGTAATGTTTGATTTTTTTAAACAAGGAAAGTCTATTAATGTATTATTATGGAAGTAAAAATTAATTAAAAAGTTAAAAAATATTAGTAGTATATATACTAGTTTTAGAAAAACTGGAAGGATACTAAAAAGTACAAAGGGGAAAGTGAGAAGTCTTTTGCCCATTTTTCTGTTGTCTCAACTCTTTTTCTAATAGATTTACAGAATTCTTTCTGGATGTGGTTTCATTGATTATTATAAATACCTTCTCTCATTTTGTGGCTTGCCTTTTTTTTTTTTTTTTTTTTTTTAAAGATTTTATTTTTTTATTCATTTATCCCCCCCCCTTGCTGCTTGTGCTCGCTGTGTCAGCTAACCACGCCGTGCGGGCGGGCTTGCCTTCACCAGGAGGCCCCGGGAACCGAACCCGGGGCCTCCCATATGGTAAACGGGAGCCCTACTGATTGAGCCACAGCCGCTTCCCGCCTTTTTTTAACACATTATTATCTCATTAAGTTGTAAGTGGAAGGAATATAGATTGAAAAGGTTGATAACTTATAAAAGAGTGTATTTTCTTCATTAAGTTAGGGGCCTATAAACATTTCTCAAAATTCAGGGTTCAATATTGGCACAGAAACCCATGTACCTGTGGGGGTTTGTGTGTGTGTGTGTTTGTTTTTTTAAAGATTTATTTTTATTTATTTATTTATTTATTTATTTATTCCCCGCTCCCCCACCCCCGCTTGTGCTCACTGTCTGCTTTCTGTGTCCATTCACTGCCCGTTTCCTCTGTGTCTTCTTGTCTCCCTTTGTTGTGTCGTCTTGCTATGCCAGCTTTCCACGGGCACGGGCATGGGCCGTCAGCTCTCCATGGGCACGGGCTGTCACCTCTCCGGGGCCGTGGGCCAGCTTGCCCTCACCAGGAGGCTCTGGGACCCGAACCCAGGGCCTCCCGTATGGTAGACAGGAGCCCAACCACTTGAGCCACTTCTGCTTCCCTGTGTGTGTTTTTAATTAAGGTATAACCTTCCTACAGTCAAGTGCATACATCCTAAGTGCAGCCTGATGAAAAACCCCCATGTCTACATTTACAGCACCATAGAGAGTTTCCTTATGCCTTCTTCCAGTCAGTGCCTCAAAGTAACCATGCTTCTGACTTCTCTCCACTTTAGCTTCATATCAATGGAAATAACCAATAGGTTTTCTTTTTTCTCTTTGACTTCTGCCTTTCGACTTTACATCTCTGAGATGCACCCATGCTGTAGAGTGTAGCTGCGGTTCATTCTTTTTCATTACTGAGTAGCATTCTCATGGTATGAATAGACTAATTAAATGGTCTGGTTTACTGTGCGTGAACATTCAGATTGCTTCCAGTCTTGGACACTTAGGAATAAAGACGTCATGAATATTCTTGTCTATGTCTTATGGCGAAAGTATGCTCTCATTTCTAGTAGGCAACCACCTAGTAGTGGAATGTCAATGGGTAGGCATATATTTAGCTTCAGTAGATACTGCCAAGAAGGGGTTGTACCAATGTATGCTCTCATTCAGGAATGTGTGAGATTTTTAATTCTTTGCATCCTCATGATCACTTGGATTTGTTAGTCTTTTGAGTTACAGCCATTCTTGTGGGTGTGTCAGACATCTCATTATGCTTTCGATTTCCCTGATGATAAATGATGCTGAGTCCCTTTCTCGATGTTATTGGCCATTTGGATACCTTCTTTTGTGAAGTGCTGTATAAGATTTTGCCTATTTTTAATTGAATTATCTTTTTCTTGTTCATTTGTAGGAGTTTTTGTCTACTGTGGATACGTGTATTGCAAATATATTTCTGTGGCTTGTCTTTTGATGCACAGAAGTTCTTACATTTAGTGTAATCACATTTATCATTCTCCTTCATAGTTGGTGCATTTGTGACTTTAATAAAAAATCTTCCCTACCTCAAAGTCGTGAAGGTATATTATCCTCTAAAAGTTTTAGATTTTAGCCTTTTACATTTAGGTCTTATTCACCCAGAACTGATGTTTGTGTTTGGTGGAATGTAGAAACCCAATTTTGTTTTTTTCCCATATGGATACCAAACTGTCCCAGCACCGCATATTGAAGAGATCTTCCTTTCCCCTGCTCTTTAGTACTACATCTGTCATTTGTCAAGTGTCCGTAAATGGTCTGGTCAAAGCAAGCTTTTAGTAAATATTTGTTGAAACTAATCTGAAATGAATCAGCATTTGTTACGTATGCATTTGTAAGTCTGTTATATTTTAAAGGAAGTTCTGTTATTAATGTTAAGTACTTCCTCCCGTATTTCCTACCCTGGGAACATGGTAAGGTGGTCTTTAAGGAAATAGGCTACAGTCACAAAGTTTTTACTCAAATTATAAGTGGTTTTCTAGATCAGCCACCCATTGTTTGTTATGCCAGCACTTACCAGCAGAGGGCCCTCTTCGTTCGTGTAAGGGAGGAAGGACCTCACCATCTACTGTGAGGCTTCCCACCCGGGACTTGAGAGTGTTCTCTGCCTTTGCCACCATTTTTTACTTCTTTCATCCTTAGAATCATACTTTGATAAGTTGTTGGAGAGCATTACTTTTACAGGAGATGAGCATCTGGGCCCATCCAGAACTGAAAGAAGGTCAGAGACCTTCCAGGGCAGGTTTCTCAACCACGGCACCACTGATACTTGGATAATTCTGTATTGTAGGGGCTGTCCTGTGCATCGTAGGCTGTTGAGCAGCATCTCTGGTCTCTGTCCACTAGAGCCCAGTAGCATTCCCCCCAGCTGTGACAACTAGAAACATCTCTGGACAGTGTCCAATACCCTCGGGGTAGGGGAGACCACCTAGGTTGAGAACCACTGATCTAGTGCAATCCTGCATTTTTCAGATGGATAAACTGAGGCTCTGAGAGAGAGGTGACTTTCCCAAGGTTTACAACTAGTACCCAAGTTGGGGCAGGAGCCCATCTGTGACTCCCGAGCCTAAGGATCCTTGAGGTTAGAACACAGGTACAGAGATGCTCCGCTGGACTTTGCAGATGGTTTGTTTTAGCTCCAGCCCTACATCTGCTCCCTCTGTCTCCTGCTTCCATTTTATAGTCCCTTTTCTTTCTTTCCTTTTTTTTTTTTTTTTTTTTTTTTTTTTTTTACGTACAGAGGTCTGGGGATTGAACCCAGGACCTCACATGTGGGGAGGTGGCATTCAACCACTGAGCCACATCAGCTCCCCTGAGTTAGCTTTTTCATTTGTTTTGCTTGTTGTCTGTCTGTTTTTAGGAAGCACCGGGAACCGAAACCAGGACCTCCCATGTAGGAGGTGGGCACTCAACCGCTTGAGCCACATCCACTCCCAATTTTGCATTCCTTATTACCCAACTGAAATTAATTCATTGGTAGAAAACGCAGAGAAGCAGAAAGAAAAAGGCAAAACCAATCACCACATGGCCACCCTGAGATAACCACAGTTCACATTCTGAGGGTTATTCTTCCAGACATTCTTATGTCTCAGCATATTAATTCTTCTTATTTTATAAGTGTGTGCGTGTGTTTATTTTGTTTGTTTAGTTATAGAAGTAATATTCACCAAGCTGAAAGAAGCTGTTACCTTTATGGGGTGTGATGAGTGGGATGGAGCAGGGAGATTGGGGTCTTGCACTTTTTACTTTACACTCTAAATTATTGTTTGAACATATTGCAATAAATATTTTTTCCTTTTCTTTCTTAAAAAGCAAACACTTGCTACTTAACAAATATACACACTTCTAATGTGTGGAAAGTAAAAACATGAAAGCCCACCCCAGACTCTCACCCCATATTCCCACCAATTCTTTTTTTTTTAAGTAGGAATAGTTGTTTTGTGTTGTTGTTTTAGGATTTATTTTATTTCTCCCCACCTCGTTGTTTGCGCTCTCTGTCTGCTCTCTGTGTCTGTTTTTTGTGTGCTCATCTTCATTTTAGGAGACACAGGAACCAAACCTGGGATCTCCCGTGTGGGAGGAAGGTGCCCAATCGCTTGAGCCACCTCCGCTCCCTGCTTGTTGTGTTTCTCGTTGTGTTTCCTCGTTGTGTCTCCTTGTCATCTCGTTGCATCATCTCATTGCATCAGCTCACCACGCCAGCCCGTTGTGTTAGCTCGCCACTCTAGCCCATCATGCCAACCCATTGCACCAGCTCACTGTCTTGCTCATCTTCTTTAGGAGGCACTGTAAACCGAACCCAGGACCTCCCATGTGGGAGGCTTGAGCCACATCCGCTTCCCCTCCCACCAATTCTTGGTCCAGGATTATTTTGCCCATCATCCTGAGAAAAGATTCTTCCCGAGAGGCGAGTTTTGTTTCTACACTTGGGCATCATTGAGCAGTACCCCCTGGACTTTGTTTCTTGTGTTCCTCAGCCAAGACACAGAGCCAGATTGTGTACTTGATGGAAACTGAGCCAGGCTCTGTGGAAGGGAGGCATCTTGACTGTAAAGTTATTTCCATAACTTTACAGGTTTTAATTGTATTTACATCCTTTCAGACATGGCCTAATCTGGGAAACAAACCTGCTAGGGCCATCGGCATATCAGGGACATGGCAAAAATGGTGTGGCAGGTGAGAGTCACTGGTTCCACAGACCTGGCCTGTGGACCCCAGGAGGTTTCCCCCACCCCCTGCCGACCCCTGGGAGGCCATGAGACAGGATGCCTTCCCTGATGACCCGGTTCACAAACTATACCATGGTCTTCACAGTGGATGGCTAACCTTGCAGGGGGTAGGCAAGATGATATCAGAGCTGTTAACTATTGAGTCGCAGAAAGAGAAGAAAGAAAGGAAGCTCTACTATTTATTAACACACCATGTGACGATGACAGCTGGATAAAGTTGATAAAATAAATAGGTATCAGTGGAGGTTGGTGCTCAGAATTTTACTGATGAAAGTATGTGATTAAAAATGTTTGGAATCACCAGGCTAGACTCACAATGAGACAAGAACAATAGAGTGAAAAGTGTTATAAAACAAGAGCAAACTGATCTCTAGAAACAAAGAGGAGGGCTTGGGAGGGTTGCTCAGTGAGGGTCATTTTTGTATCCTCGGCACCTGACACAGGACCAGTGACTGGGCTGGATGAAGGAGGGGAGTGACATTTCAGCTCTGTGCTAGATGGTGAATAGAAATGTACCTGCTGAGCCTCTAAAGTCTTCAAGATATCACCATTCACTTTGAGACACATGTGGTCAGTCACCTCTGTCCAAAGCCACCTAGTCCTTGAAACGTGCTTATTCCGTTAACCTCACCTGTAATGCTGAGAAATCAGAGCCTAGATTATCTAATTCCATGTTGATAACTTTTCTTTTTTTTTTTTAATTTATTTATTTTTTATTGTGGGTAAAAATCAAAATTTTCACAATACATACCAATATTTGTAAAGTGATATATAAATATATATGCATATATATGCATTTGCTTACAAAAATGTTATATATATATATATATATATATATATATTTTTTTTTTTTTTTAAGAGGTGCTTAAATTACCTACAATATTACACAGAACCTACCGGGATTCCCATGTTCCCCACCTCCCACACCTCCCACCACATCCCATACAAACATCTCCCACAAGTGTGGCCCACCACCCTCAATGGACTTACACATCCTGGAGCCTTGCCACCAACCATAGACCACAGTTCACACTGTAGACCACACTCTCTCCCACTCAGTTCTGAGTGGTGTGTGCTGATTTAAAATGGCCTACATCCGTTGCCACAACAGCACTCAGGACAACCCCCAAGTCCCGAAAAAGCCCCTGTATTTCAACTGCACATCCCCTCCCTGCCCCGAAAGTGTCCAGTGGCCACCGGCTCCACCTCACTGTTATAATTTCTTCCATTGCTAGAATCACCATATGTGTACATGTCGATGACTTTTCTGTGACAGACTGCCTGGAAACCGAGGCCTCCTGCGATGTAATGCAGTGTGCTCTACTGAGTGTAACTATGCAGTCGGCCTCTCCACACACCAGGAGGCAGCCTAGTCCAGTGCGGTGGTCAGAACTGCTGCTTTAGGGAAGCTTAAAGCAGGAAGGTTCTAAGGGAGCCTTTAGGGAAGCTTCTAAGAAATCCTGTGGTCTGAGCCCCACCCTACTCCAAGGAGAACGAAATCTTTGGGAGGGGGGCAGGTATTTTTAAAGCTCTGCCCATGGTATGCAGCCAGGGTGACCAGCCCTGATCAAAAAGGAGCCTTCTGGGCCTCGTATTTCCAAAACTTAGTCATTGATGTGTAGTCGTCACCATTTGTGCCAAGTCCGCAGACTACTAGGGCTATTATTGACATAATACTTTTATTTAAATCAAATACTTTCACTTAAACTTATTTTTAAAAGGAAATTTTATTTCACTTCCACACACACACAAATCATTATTTGTGTGCCATCATTAGAAAGTAACCAGAATATTAAAGTCAATAAAAATAAAAGTAATGTAATTCTAGCTGTTCCAAGCCCAGGGCTCTGAACTTGAGGCCTGCTCCCTCTCTTTGTTAAGAATGGAGATTAGCAGATGTGAGCAAGGTATTAAAGACCTGTTAGTTCCAAATGGGAACTTTCTCATTAAGGTTGCCAGAAAGATTGATAGGAAATTGAAAAGGAAATAACTTTCTCACTGCATGACACCCAATTAAAGCCATTTCCCTGTACTAAAGGTACCTCCCCAATTCCCATAGTTGGTGAAATGTCAACCTTGGAAGACGCTGACATGCACTTAGTGGGGAAGGGAAAGCCACTTTCCTGGCTATGAATCTTTCCCAGTTGACCAGACACAATTCTGATGAGATTAATTTGATCCAAAAGAATAATTTCTAACTATTATCCCCTCAACAATTCTGGGGGAACAGGGCAGGTGTAGAATCACACAGCATCATTTCAGGCAAGGCACAGATGGTGGGAAAAGAGCACACACAGCCATGTACCCCACATAGCAAGGTAAGACAGTTAAAGATTTATTCAGCCAGAGCTACAGAATGCTGTTGGAAGTAAGAGGCCACAGAGCAGGAGCAGATGCAGCACATCACAGCAGAGCTTTCCAGGGCACCTGGAGTTACAAATGAGGGGCCAGAAGCTGCAGCTTGTACTTTCTGTGCAAAGTAGGGTTTTGGTGGGTGTGGGAAGTCTAATTTCTTGCTTGCTCCACAGGCCTTGTATCCTTAGGTCTTAACATCAGAATGCAGGAAGCACTTATACTAACCATCTATGTGCATCCATATAAGGGAATCTTGAGAACACTGGGCTCTCTGGTTTCTTGAAATGAGCTAAGTGCCAAAAAGGCTCATTCCCCCATGCCCCTCCCCCCAGAAAACCAAATTGGGGTGCCTCGACCTCCAGTTTTCCAGCTTAGTTCTCCGTACTTACAAGCAAAAACAAAAACATAATACATTATTATTATTATTATTATTTGTCTTTTTGCTGCCTCAAAAATAAGAACTACAAGTTATTAAAGGATATATTGTTTATATTGTTTAGAGATTGTTTTGATGGTTCTTTTTAAAAATTAAAAATGTAATTTTTTTCACCCAGGAACAGATTCAAAATAGAGTCTAATGCTGTTCTACATGAATCTGACATTCTTAGGATCACATTGAACCTGCTTTTATATACACAAAACACACACACAGAATCTTTATAGGGATTCCAAGAGAAATCAAGTTCCCCGGTAGTCCCATAGACTGCATTGGGAACACTCAAGATTTTTCTGGTATTTGATGGATATCCCTCACAGTCCATTGGTTTTAAATTAAGTATACAGCAAAAAGAAATTTAAGACTGAAAGCAATGCAGAAAAAAATTACTCATTGCCTGAAGAATTTTGATGTAGGTTCCTTACAGTATTTCTGCATCCTGACTCCAAAAACCTCTTCACTTTGACACACACTCTTAACAAAGCACAACTTAACAGTAGGTCTTGGTTCTTATGAATCATCTAAATGATTACTTCTCTCACAATCATAACATGTCAGCGGTTGTTGGAAATAATAGAAATAATAATCATTAGTGTGACACTTGGTACCTGCACAGGTTAGTGAAGAGCAATTTTCACTCATTAACTCCTCCCAGAGAGAAGCTTCTACAAAAGTGGGAGTACATGGCAGTTCCCAAATGAGGGAATCATTGAAGTATCTTTTTGTAGAGCAATTGCTTACCATTCATGCTTTAGAAAATTCATCATGGTTGGATCCTGCTTCAAAAAATTAAAAAGCTGGGAGTGGGTGTAGCTCAGTGGTTGAGCACCTGCTTCCTTCATTCCTAGGAGGTCCTGGGTTCAAGCCCCAGTATGACCTAAAAAATTAAAAAAATTAAAAAGCTATAAAAGATATGTTTTAGGAACACCAGAGGAAACTTGGTATTTGACTATATATTATATGACATTAAGACGTTTTTAAAATTTAGGTGACCATGAAACTGAGGTTACAGTATCATGAGGATGGTGTCTAGTTTTAGGAGTTGCATGCTGAAGTGCTTGAGGCTGAAGTGACATAGTGTCTGCAACTTTCAAATGATTCAGTAATCATTTGAATTCATATAGAGAATTCATATAAAGAATTAAAGCAAATATGGCAAAGTGTTCCGTGTGAATCTACATGGGGGTTATAAGGAGATTCATTGCTCTTTCAAATGTCCTGTATGTTTGAAGATTTTCATAATACGAACTTGAAGGGGTGGGGGAAAGGAAACCTCATCATGGGATGTTGAAAGTCAAGAAGAAAGAAGGTCACTAAGCAGACAAGGTCCCTATATACAAGGAGGAGAAAAACAGTGATGAGGTTATTGTTTTTCTGGCCACTTCCACTAGTTGGTAAGATTTATTCTTGCTAATATATGCCCTGGAGTTACTTCTGACCTCATTTCTACAATTTATAGAGGCATCTGCTAGCATAGAACTCAGCCTTGACACTAATGCTTCCCATCTCTTTGATTTACCATCATGAACTACAGCTTTGGACTATGGAAAGGCAAATGAAGCTAGGGAAGCGGACCAGCCCAATTAGAAAGAGGTCACGTGGGAGTCGTGAGTGGCCCAGAACCACTGCTGGGGCCCCTCCCAGGGCCTCATGGGGAGGTCTGCCTGCTGCTGTAAGGACTTCTAAAAAAATTAACAGTAATGCCTTCTGCTGGTGCAGAGTTGAGAAGAAGTGTCTTAAACCCAGCTTTCCATTCCTGTATCAAGGGAGGAGCATGGTAAGAGTGGAATTTTCTAGTAGGTAAAGCATTAAGGGACCCAGTGGCAGAGGCAATGTCTCCATGTAGCAGCAAAAGGTTCTTTATAAAATTAGAAATCAGATTGTGTTACTCTCCTGCCTGAAGACATCAGTGGCTTTTCGTTGTACTTAAAATCTAAGCTCCCAGCCTTGACCCACAAGGCCCCAAGAATTCAGCCCTGCCTGCTCCTCCAAACTCATCTCTTACTGCCACTTTCTCCCTGGCTGCACAGTCCATCGCAGATAGGGAAACAGAGGTACTCTGCAGCCTGTGGCAGGGGTAAGGCCGAATCCTCCTATCCTCAGCTTTGACCCTAACACTTGTTGACAGCTACCTCCTTGGAATTATTCAAGAGGTGCCCAAAAGACACTTCCACTCCAGTTTTCCTCCCAGGGTCTGAAACCCTCGTGTTAGAGACTCCTTCCATTGGCTTGGGTGGTTATTTGATCTTAAAGACCCCACTCAAATGCAAAGGCCACTGAGAAGAGATGGGAGAAAGAGAAGTCTGTGAGAGCTAACACTTAGGTGGGTATCCATTTATGAAACAATTTTGAGGAGTAGGATGGACACTCAGGAAAGGATGTGGGGGAAAATGACCTGTCAAGTAAGATAATACATCTGTGTTATTGTTGATGATGGTTCTTAGAAACCAAAGGTAGCAAATATTAGCTTGAGTGCCTCTCCCCAATCTCTTTCCCAAGGCACACATTGATTATCAATCATGGGTTGGTGTCAGAATCCTTTCCAAAATCTGCCCCTGCCTCTCAGTCAAGGTCAATAAGGTCACCACAAGCACGTCACCTATAAGTAAATCATGAAAAAGCACCATTCCACAAGACATTTCACTTCTGTCTATTGAAATATTATCAGAATATATTGATTCAAATTTGTTTTATTGGTAACAAATATGTAACAAAATTTTCCTTTTTAACCATTCTTATATATTTTTTTAAGATTTTCTAGTTAATCATTCAGTATACATTTGAAGTGAGTCTCATGTGTGGATGGAGAAAAATAGAGGGAAGGCCATTCTAGGCTGCAAAAATAGAGAAAGTTTGAGAAAAAAAGAAAAGTAGGAGGAAGGGAAAAGAAGGGACCTGCAAGATGGGAAGAGAAGATACACCTCTGGAAATCATGATCTAATCCTCTTTCCTCATACCTCTCTCTGTTTGTACATCACCATTTTGGTGAGCCAACATTATAAATGGGAGTTGCATGTTCCTCAAGCCTGTTGGAACCAAGAAAAAAAAAAAAGGCTACATTTATCTGGTTCTCAGAGTAAGTGAAATGATGGAGATATATGAGGCTGGAGAGGTATAATCCCTTCAAATGCATGGTGAAGAATTGGAAGTTTTCCCTTCAGATAATAAGGAGTTAATGTAAACTTTTTGTTTAATAATGGTAACATATATAGAACACGTTTTAACCATTTTTAAGTGTACACTTTTGTGGTATTAATCACTTTCACGATATTGTGCCACCATTACCACCATCCATTACCAAACTTTTTCATGACTCCAAACAGAAATTCTGTACTTATTAAGCAATAACTCCCCATTGCCTCCTTCCCCAGCCCCTGGTAAGTTCTAATCTACTTTCTGTCTCCATGAATTTGCCTAGTCTAGATATTTCATATAAGTAGAAACATACAATATTTATCCTTTGGTGTCTGGCTTATTTCACATAGAATAATGTTTTTAAGGGTCAATTGTGTTGTAACGTATAAAAACTTCATTCCTTTGTATGGTTGAATAATATTTCATTGTATATTTATATCACATTTTCTTTATTCATCTGTTGATGGACACTTGGGTCGTTCCCACCTTTTGGTTATCGAGAATAATGCTGCTATGAACATTGGTGTACAAAGTTCTGTTTGAGTCCTTGTTTTCACTTCTTTGGGGTGTATACCTAGAAGTGGAATTACCAGGTTTCATATGGTAATTCTATGTTTAACTTTCTGAGGAACCGCCAAACTGTTTTCCCCATTGGCTGAACCATTTTACGTTCCCACCAGCAATTCATGAGAGTTTCAACCATTGTGAGTTCATTTTCGCATATGGTGTGAGGTAGGGATCCAATGTCATTCTTTTGCATGTTGATATCCATTTTTCCCAGCACCATGTTTTGAAGAGACTGTTATTCTCCCACTGAGTAGGCCTAGTATCCTTGTCAAAAATCAATTGGCTATAGATGTGTGAATTTATTTCTAGACTCTCAATTCTATACCATTGGCCCATATGTTTATCCTTACGCCAGTACGGATACTGTAATTTTGTAGTAAGTTTTGAAATTGAGAAGTGTGAATCCTCCAGTGTTGTTCTTTTTCAAGATTGTTTTGGCTGTTTTGGGCCCCTTGCAATTCCATATGTGTTTGATGATTGGCTTTCCCATTTCTGCAAAAAAAATACTCCTGGAATTTTGATTGGGAACATGTTAAATCTGTAGATCACTTTGGATAGTATTGACATCTTAACAATATTAAGTATTTTAGTCCATGAACACAAGCTGTCTTTCCATTTATTTGGGTCTTCTTTCATTTCTTTCAGTTTTCAGTGTACCAGTATTTCGTGTCTTTGGTTAAATTTATTCCTAGATTTTTATTCTTTTTGATGCTATTGTAAATGGAATTATTCTCTGGATTTCCTTTCTGGATTTTTCATTGCTAGTGTATAAAAACATAACTAATTTTTATGTATTGAAATATACTGATTTTTAAAGAATATAATCTGCTAGGAAACGATCATAGTAAATAATCAATCTTTGAAGTCTATGACATGCTTGGCACCAACTAGGATGTGGTACCCCTGGGTAACCATTTTTGTCATCTCTGCTGAAGATCAGCTCCCTCTCCAACCCCCAGCAAACACGACTCTGACAGGAGGGCATCAGTACCTCCCAGTGAAAGCAACAGTGGCCTGAGACCCCTGGGAAATTCCCTACTGCCTTGACAGTCTAGACATTCGGGTAGTTCATCCTGCTTTTATACTGTAAAGGAACTTGCCTCCTGAAATGCCCGCTTCTTCCTGGCCAGATTCACAGTCCAGTCCAGCAAGGCGTAGGACACTAACTGGATATTACTAACCACTCAGCTGTTTCTGTGTCAAGGCAGGATGATGGAAGGAGGACTGTGGGTCTTTGCTCCAATTAAAACTCAGACCTAATTTCATTTTTTTCCCCAGTTCATGAATTTGGAATTTACATTCCAGTGACTACTAATAAACATAGTTAGTCCCTTAGGGCTTTTGCTGTGGCACTGGTTGCATTGCAGGCTCACTGCCCCCCCCCGCGCCCCCTCCCCAGTGCCCAGCACTTTGGGTATGCAGTCCCTTGGCTCCGAAAGAGATGCACTCTGGGGGGCAGGGCCCAGGGGACCTAATGAAGAATCAGGGAAGCTCAGATGCTGAAGCCGTTTGCCACCCAGCAGGTTCTAATTGGCGACTTGGCATTTTAAAATCAGCATTCCCAACATGAGACTTGCTAGAGGCACAGGGGCATCCTCTGAAGGGCAATCCTTGTCCTACCCAAGGCTATAAAGCTCAGCAAATGGAGCAGACTGAAAGAGCAGTGTAAGGTTGTTTTTAGAAAAGATGATTATCCTGAAGGCCCAATGGCCACTTGCAGATGGAGCTGGTCTTCGCTTAGCAAGAGAAGCTGGAGGTCACAACACCAACTTATCACCATTTATTCACTTAATAAGAAGGTTTACCATATTTACTAATACTCTGCCTGTGTCCAAAAAGAATATGTAGTACCATACAATTAGAGAAATGGTATCCTTAAGTCTAGAAGCCAATACACAAAATAAGACCAAGAAAAGCAACAAGAGGCAAAGGAGAAGGAAAGGGCAGAGTTCAGTCAAGATGCCTTGACTGAGAAGAGGCTGAGAGCCTCATGTCCTCCTCTGTCAGATGGCATTGTAAGACCTACCTCACAGAGGTGTCCTGAAACTTAAAGTAGAAAATGGGTATAAAGCACCTGGCACATAGTATTCAGCAAATGTTAATTGTCTCTCCTTCTCATAAGAACTAAGTGATGATATTACTATAGACTCTCAATTCTAGGGAGAGACCCTTGGAGACAATTTAATACAACCTCTTCATTTTGTTCCTTTTAAATTGTTCTTAACTGTACATGATAACAAATCTAATAACACAGATGTGACACCACTCCCCACCTGCAGTCGCAATCTTCAAGGCAACCTGTTTTAATCATTTCTGTTTCTTGTTCTCCTAGTTGTTATCTCCATGACCCTTAAGAAAATGAGGCTAACCTCTATTTCTTAATTACCAACTTTAGACGATATCTATTGACACCCTGGTTGGAAAGATGAGATTTTAACTCATTTATATTCTATCTTCCTCTCAATATTTGATCATATTACTTATTACTTCTGTTGTTTCCATAGATGATACCCTTACACCTCTCTTGCATCTTTTGGCAACATCATGCAGTATCTTGACTTTTTTCTATCAGCAATGAGGGAATTAACACTTGTGATGTTCACTTCTGATGCTTCCACCTCCCCCCACCTGTGGCCACACTCTTACTCTTATATTGTCACAGCTGTTAACATTTGTATTTTGTTCTGCATCTATGATTTGTCCTTACATATAGTCTGAAAGTTCAAAACAGAACAAAAAAGGTAAAATACTGTTTACATTAGTAAGCCCATGAAAATAGTGTTTCTTGCTGGGCCAAGTGGTATACTAGGGATTTCATTTCCTTCTCTCTGATTCCAGCATCATGACCCCAAAATCTCCTTATCTTAAAGTCAAGAAGAATTCGTTATTTGAGGGTTTTTTATAATTAGTTTTTAAATATAATATCTATTTAGTGTAGAAAAATTAGTAAATTTATACAGGTGGGAAAAAAAAGAAATGGAAAGAGGAATAAAAAAAATTTTTTAAAGCACCACAGGGAGCATTTTTAAAAAATACTTCACATAGTTCATACAGAGCAATAAGTAAAATTTAAGAGAAAATCCTTTCTTAGTAATAAGAAGAAGTGTCTAAGCTTGTATAGGAAAACCTGAAATAGCAGAGATTCTGTAATAAGTCTTAGTTCTCTTACATGCCACAGAATTCAACTTTCACTCCACCTAGTTACTAAGTACTTACTATATATCAGCACCATGCTCCACATAGGGAATAAAATATGGTCAAAAATGGACATTGTCCCTACCTTCACGGAGTTTAAATGCCAGCGGGGAAGAGATATTAATCAGTCACATACAGGAATGTATAATTCAGATTGAGTTCAAATTCTGCAAAGGAAAAGAACATGCCTCTGTGAGGACATATCACAAAGGAATCTTCTCTACACAGGGAGGGGGGAGTTGGAAGGATCAGGGTTGTCTTCCTTGAAGGAATAATGCTTAAATTGAGATCTGAAAGAAGGGTGAAAATTTACTTAGCAAAGCAATAGGATAGGAGAGATTCGTTAGAGAACATTCCAGAAAGAAGGCAAAGAGTCTGTGATGGAGCACATATGGCATATTCAAAGAGCGAAATGCTGCTGTGGATGGAGTAGAAAGAGCCACGGGGTGGACGGGGAAACACCCTGAACAGGGTGGGCTTCATAGGCCAAGGGAAAGGCCGTTTTAAGCAGGGAATTGCTTGACTGGTTTCTAGGCAGAGTGGATGGCGTAGTGTTGATTCTTTAAGATAATGATTAGACAAGAGGGGAGGTCTGCCTTTAGCATAGATTCCCACATTGGAAGCTTGTGCGGATCCCTTATACAGGCCGCTGTGTGCTCCCATCCTGCCTTCTGATTTTTATCACTGTAATGGACTATAAAATTTGTAGCTAACAAATGCCAAACATACTTTCCACAAAGTGTGTAGCTACCTCATTATGCAAATAGTCAGGTAGCTCATACTCTGGGGCCATCCAGGCAAATGCTTTGCTGCCCCTCTATTAGGAAACCACATCCTTTTCTCTTTCCACACCTTCAGTGACACTGCATAACAAAGAACATACAGAAGGTAAGTCTATACCCTCAAAGATCCTCTGGTCAAGCAGTTTGCAAACTCAGGAGAATAGGGTACAGAGGGGATCAACAGAAAACTCTGTCTTTATAAAAGAAATCTGAAGGAGAGGCTCATGATGTAAGATGAATAAAGCAGCAGCATGGCTCTGCTTATAGGAGGTCCTGGAACCCTACTACTTTCTTCCCCTGTCCTCAAAGGTGACCCCCAAGATCAATTTACTCACATTAACAAGTTAAAACATTTACAGTTCATTCAATGGATAGCCCACTGAAATTTTTGGAAGAGGGGAAGACAAAAATCTTGGCAGTGGGGGTGTGTGTAGCAGTCCTCTGCTTAGAACACTTCAACAGGTCTTTGTTGCACTTAAAATAAAATTCAGACTTCTCACCAGGGCTACAAAGTCCCATGTGATTGGTGCTTCCCTCCACTTAGGGCTTTTGCTGTACTGTGGTGCCCTATATCGCTGTATGCCAGCCACAAGAGCCTTCTCAAGCGCCAAGCTCCCTCCCACCTGAGGGCCTTTGCATTCCAGTGTTCTTGTCCCCTATCTCATGGCTGGCCCTCTTCATCTCATTCCATTAATACTTCATTCCATTCTCTGTTCAAATGTCACCCCCTCAAAAAGGTTTTTCCTAACCACCATCTCTAAAGTCACCCCTTCCCCATCCCCACTCTCTAGCCTATTACCCTGTTATGTTTTATCACTATCTGAAACTTTCTGATTTGTTTGCTTGTTTTTATCTGTCTCTATCAACCAGAATGTAAATTCCACAAGGGCAAAGATCTAGTCTAACTTGTTTAACATATTATCTGCAAAGCCACAGACAGTGTCTGGGCCTATATAAACATGAATAAATGAAGGGATATAATAGTTGTATTCTCATACTTGGAGGATTGTCATGTAGACTAACAAGTTCACTTATTCATCCAAGAAACATTATACAGTAGCTAATATTCATGTAGTAAGTAAAAAGTTACTGAGAATCTATTATATGCTAGGCACTGGAGATGAGGGAGTCAAGATACCATCTCCACCCTTATGGAGCTCATAGTGCTCTGGTGGTCACAGTGGAAAATGCAGAGAGGTATCAACAGGACTTAAGACTAAGTCATGGGAGGTAAAGAAGAGAGAGAAGATGAGCCCCAAGTTTTAGGTTTGGGCCTAAAACTTCTCTCCGATGAGATGATGATGCCATTCTATGAGCCACAGAACCCATGATGAGACGGGGACAGAAGGTCAGCTTTAGGAATGTTGAGTTGTGGAATATCCAGGTGGAAACATCCAGCAAGGAGTTGGGTACCAAGTTTGGAGCTTGGGAGAGAAGTCTGGCTAGAAATACAGATTTGGGGAATCACAGGCAATCAGTGGTATTTCAAGTCATGGGAATAGGTGAAACCTACCAGGTAGAATAGAGTAAGGAGAAAAGAACCAAAGTGGGACTTTGAAGAAAACCAACATTTAAGGGTTGGCTAGAATTAAAGCCTGCAAAAGAAGTGAAAAAGGATAAACCAAATGATTGAAACATTGTCATAGTAGTTGGGAGAGGAAAGAATGGTCAACAGTGCCTAATACTTTAGAGACACCATGTAAGACAAGGACCGAAAGGTATCTCTTGAACTTGCAGACAAAATGGTCCTGGGTAATCTTTGCCAGAGCCATTGCCATGACATGGTGTGATGGCATGATATTTCTGTTTGCTGAGAAGCAAAGTGAAGGCAGGCAAGCAGAGAGAGATATAGAAAACTCTTTTAAGATACCCAACCCTGAATGGGAAGAAGAGAGAGAGAAGGATCTTTGAGTGGAAACTATTGGGAAGCAGCCTCAGCTTACTACAAAACCAAGCTTTCTAACCATTAGAGTTCCCCAACTCTGGAGGATTGGGATGCCTCCAGAAGTTTGAGCTCCTAATCAGTAGAGATATCAAAGAAGAGCCTGAATGTTATATTAGAAAATAAGAAGAGTTTCAAATTAGTAATCTAGGCTCCCACCTTAAGAAACTAGAGAAAGAGGAACAAATTAAACTCAAAGCAAGCAAACTGAATGAAATAATAAAGATAAGAGAAGAAACAATAACATTGAAAACAGAAAATATAGAAAAATCAATGAAACCAAAAGCTGGTTCTTTGAAAAAAAAAATCAATAAAACTGATAGATAAACCTCTTGTCTGACTGACCAAGAAAAAAAAAAAAAGAGAAGACACAAATTATTACTGTCAGGAATGGAAAGAGGAACATCACGACAGACCCCACAGGCATCAAAAGGCTAATAAGGTTATCGTACAATCAATTCTATGCCCATAAATTCAGCAACTTAGATAAAATGAATCAATTCCTTGAGACCCAAACCACAAAACTCACTCAAGAAAAAAAAATCAATAACCTGAATAGTCCTGTATCTATTAAATAAATTTAATTTGTAGGCAAAAAAAAAACTTTCAACAAAGAAAACTCCAAGCCCAGATGGTTTCACTGGTGAATTCTATCAAACATGTAAGGAAGAAATAATACCAATTTTACACAATTTCTTCCAGAAAATAGAAGAGGAAGAAAACTCTTCCTGACTTAATTTTATGAGGCCAGCATTACCGTAACACCAAAATCAAAGATATTTGAAAGCTAAAAAGTAATAGGCCTCATGAATATAGAGTAAAGAAATCTTCAATAGAATATTAACTAATAAAACCCAATAATATATAAAAAAGATTATACATAACAACCAAGTGGGGTTGATCCCAGGAAAGCAAGGCTGGTTTGTCATTCAAAAAATCAGTCAAGGGAAGCGGCTGTGGCTCAATCAGTGGGGCTCCTGTTTGCCATATGGGAGACCCCGGGTTCGGTTCCCGGGGCCTCCTGGTGAGGGCAGGCCCACCCGCACGGCGTGGTTGGCTGACCCGGTGAGCGCAGGCAGCAGGGGGAGGATAAATGAATAAATAAATAAAATCTTTAAAAAAAAAATAAAAAAATCAGTCAATGTAATTTACCATATTAATAAATTAAAGAATACCCTGAATCATCAATAACCAAGTTTTCAGGTTATGTGATGACTCAAAGGAGCTAAGCTTAAATACAGCAGTAAAGACCAGGTTGTTTGATTCACTGCTTAGCTGTGTCCATGATCACAGTTTAGGAGAGAAACAGCTTAACTTAGAAAAGGGGGTTGATATGGTTCAAGAGGTTAAGTGCCTGCTTCCCACATGGAAGGTTCCGGGTTTTGTTCCTAGTGCCTCCCAAAAGCAAAACAAAAAAAATGAGAAAACCAACTCAGTGGCTCAGTGGTTGAGCACTACCTTCTCACATACGAGGTCCCAGGTTCAATCCCCGGCCCCAGTACCTAAAAAAAAAAAGAAGTGAGGAGGAGGGTAGATGTTTTCCCTTCTGTCTAAGAACCTGTGAATTACAATCAGTTAGATCTGGGGTCCTTCTAAAGAGTATTTGTCCTCCCTCTCGTATTCTACTTTGAAGGCCTGATTTGCAATAAGAAAAGTATTCTGTGAGGTTCCCCTTTTTAGGTCTTCCCATTCCTAGCATGGCCATGATCCACCCATGCCTGAAATGGAAAAAGCCAAGGACACTACAATTCTGTTTTTCTTATATGCTGAGAATCCCAGTGTATCAGAGTTTGAATGAAGCTAGAATCTTACCTAATCCATTTAAAGAAAAGAACTCAAGACCCAATGGAGGGTGGCTTCTCCAAGTCTGCCCAAGACCACATCTGAAATTCAGTGGTCGTGAGCAGGTCTTGGAAGAATAAGCCTATTAGGCCCTATTTTTCAGGATCATCCTATCCCAACCAAATTTTTCCCTCTAACAATTGTAGTATATGTTTGATTTTATGCTTACTTTTATACACAACAAATCATCATCAAAGCCTATCTGCCCTTGATTCTAGTCCCTCTTCTCTTGTTGGAGATAACTAGTCACACATAGGCCTCACAGCCAACCAGAAAAACAGTCTAGAGCTCATCATCTCTGTTAGAGCCCTCTGTCTCTCATTCTAATTCCTCAACAAACTCGTTATAAGAGTGTAGTTAAAATGTATTGAGGTAATCTAAGCACCTCTTAAAATATATGTATATATATATATAAAAAATAACATTTTTGTAAGCAAATACACATATATGCATATATATTTATATATCATTTTACAAATGTTTGTATGTATTGTGAGAATTTTGATTTTTACCCATAATAAAAAAATAAAAAATAAAAAAAATAAAAAATAAAAAAAAAAATGTATTGAGTACTCATTATGTGCCCAGGACTGTGCTAAAAGGTTATATATTCTCATTTAATCCTCACAACAACCCTTCAAAATAGGTACTGTTCTCATCTTTATTTTGCAGATGAGTAAATAGGTTCAGAGAGGTTAAGTAACTTGCCAATGATCACAAAGCTAATAAGTAGAAAAGCCAGGATTTGAACCCAGGTCTAGGTAACCCCAGTGCTCAAGTTATTGGGAATGAAAATTCTTCCTGATTTAAAGTTTGTTTTCTCCCTTTTCCCCTAAATCTCTGCAGTCACAGGAGGAAGTCTGTGATTTGCTCCATGCTGCACCTTTCCAAAACATCTTGCCTAGAGTCTACATCAAAGGTAAGAAACTGAATAGCCAACTTTCTTTCGAAGCTCATGCTCAGTTCTTTTTTTTTTTTTTTTTTTTAAATAAAATTTTAATTGAAGTGTATCATTCATACATGAACATACATAAACAATAAGTGTATAGTAAAAGTTGTGAATTTACAAAACCAACATGTATAGCATCATACATGGCTTCCATTCATCACCCCAACACCAACAACTTGCATTGTTGTGGGTTTTTTTTTTTAACAACTTTATTTCAAAGATGCTCAGTTCTTAAACGCGGTAAACTCAGAGCTGTAGTCAGGAAGGGAGAAGGCTGAAGCTTTGGGCAGCTATTGTATAATCACAGAATCACAGAATTGGAAGTGACACTGCATGCCTTTCTCCTTGTTCCTTCTAAAATATCTTATATGTTGCTGTCTAGCCTTGGTTTAAATTCTTGAGTGATAGGGAACTCATTCCTCACAAGGCACAGATTCATTGCCAGAGATTATTAAGAGGAAATTTTTCTTTATAGAGAGTCCAATCATAGTTTCCAGAACCAAGGAGAACAATTCTATATGGCCCATCCAAGTTTTGAAATACACTTACATTATCAGGGCTTCTAGGAATTTTTCTTCCCCAGTGCCCAACCCACCTTCAGTGCACCCCGAGTCTCATTTTCTGCTCTGCTGCCACTTTCACAGAGGGGGAGCGCCTTGAGGTCCGGATGAAACGCCTAGAAGCCAAGTACGCCCCACTTCACCTGGTCCCTCTGATAGAGCGGCTGGGAACCCCTCAGGTACGTAGCTTCCATCATGGACTCTGAGAACCAAAAGGAACTTTCGAGGGAGAACATTGGTCCAACCCCCTCATTTTACAGGTGGGAAACTGAGGCCCAGGGAGGGGACCACAAAGCCTGTAGTGGCAGCGGCAGATCTGGAAGGAGATTTGCTGGTTCTCAGGCTTCTGTACCCTGTATCATTTATCCTGCCAAGAAAGGAGGGTCAACTCATTTAAATAAGTATCTATTGCAACCCTGTTAGGTATCAAGAATTCTGCTAAGTTATCTCCCAAAATTAAAACTCCATACACCCTATGAGCCAGTGGTTCACTCCTGGATATCTTTGCTAGAGAAACTCTCACAGGAACTCGAGATGTTTACTGTAGCATTATGTATTAAAGCAAAAACTGGAAACAACCCAAATGTCCATCAGTAGGGGGTTGACTAAATAAAGTGTGATAGAGTCACCTAATGCTTGAATACTTACCATATACTAATGAAAAGGAAAAATTAGATCTAGACGTATCATTGTGGATAGGTCTCAAAAATGTAACTGTGTGAATAAAGCAATTTGCACTACAAGTCATGTGGTATGATACCATTTGTATTTTTTTTAAGTACACAATAAAACCATAAGACTATTTGTCTAAAAAAATATCTGCAATGATACATACCCAGCTCATAATGGTGGTGATCTCTGAAGAGAGAAGGAAACAGAGATTGGGGAAGGAGGGAAGTCAAAGAAGACTTCAGTTTTATCTTCATGTTTTATATTTTTAAGTGAATAAGCTCCTATGTTAATTATGTAATTGAAATTAATTTTTTAAAAACTGTACCAGTCACTGTGAACAGTGAGGAAAGACAAGAACCCTGCCTTCAGAGAACTCAGACTATAAAGGGAGACTGTAGGAAGAGAATGCATCTCTCATTGAATTCTCATAACAACCCTTTAAAATAGGCACTGTTCTCATTGTTTTGCAGATGGCTCAGAGAGGTTAAGTAACTTGCCCAAGATCTCACAGAAAATAAGTAGAGGAGGCAATAAGTAGAGGCTGACTCCAGTACTCAAACAAATCAAGTTAATGCAAGCTTCGTGTATTGGCGGTTTCAGGGGAAGAACTCTGAAAAAAGAAAAACAGGGCCCCGTAGTGAGACAAGCCAGGGTTGTTTGTTTTGCTAGCCAAAGCTGACTGGTTAAAATATTCAGGATTCAAATCCTCCTTTGGACTCGCACTCTGGTGTCCTCTCTGCTGTTATCACAATGCCTCTGAGTCAGGACGACCCATGTCCTCGACAGAGGGCAGAAAGCGGCCTCTCCTCTTGCAAAAGATGGCAAGTGTTTGGAAGCACGTTGGAGAGCCCAGCCCCCCTGGTGTCATGCTGACACAGCCACCCCAGCCGGGCGCCCTGCATCCCACCAACCTCCTACTGAAATGGCGACTGGGAGCCAAGAGGTCTTGGGGTTTTTTAAGTCCCTCAGGGGGGATTCAGATACTGTCTTGTAAGCACATGTTCTTTCTCGGCCTTCAGGGGCTGAACAGAGAAGATTATCTAAAAGCATTTCCTTTTAGGGAGTAAATCCCCAAGTCAGTGACATATAAATGTGTCTGCTGTACTGCTGGTGTCATCCTGCAAGAATGTGGCCTCTCACACTCAAGGCTTGACATATGTTTCCATTTAGAAGACTGGATCCCTTCCTTGTTCTGGTGAGCTCCACTTCCTTGGGACTGAGAGAAATCTCAATTTGTCAAATACTCAGTATTTACCAAACAAATGCCTGGACACTCTATAAGTAAAGGAATGCCAGTTTTCTATGTCTCCCATTCCTCAAGAAATAGTCTAAAACTTAGTCATCCTGTTGGCCAAAGAAAAATTGACAAGATATTTACTTCCAAATTAGCCAGGGTTCCAGTGACTTATATAATATTCAGGTCAGTGACAGAGGAGCACTGCTACATATTTAAGATTAGAAATTTGAGTGGTATTACATTATTTACATTTGTTTCTGGGACAAAATGAGGTGATCTGGTTTGTTGCCCAGCCCTGTCATGGAAAGAACACTCTGGCAGGGTGTCAAAAGACAAGAGTCCTTGTCCCAGCTCCACCACTGAATTGTCACATAATCTAGTGTAAGCTATTTCATTTCTCATTCTTTTCCCACCTATAATATGGGATAATAGTTGTTTTGCCTCCTTAGTTGAGCTGCCTTTCTTGATCTTTATAATGAACAAATAAGTGAAAGAACTCTAAAAAACATAAGGGATTATATAAAAGAATACTGAAATATTATTCTCCTCCAAAAACTACTAAGTGTAATCAAAATACTCCATGCAGAAATTTATTTCAGCATGATTTCACAGATAATTTCTCTATTCCCTTAACTCAGAAAAGAATGTCAAAAAATAGAGGAAAAAATCCCCCACTGCGTGGAATAAAAAAGAAATGGAAAACTTTATGTTAAACACACACATAAACACACCCACACTCGCCATATATAACACCAAGCCACAAATCAAGGATATTTGCAGCATCTAGAAAGCACCTTTTCATAACAACAACAAAAAATACTAAAATAAACACACACAAAAAGAAACCACCTTTTCAAAGCAAAAAGAAAAGAATAGACATACTAAAAAAAGACATGAAAGAAAACTCACAACATAAAAACTGTAAATGACAACAAACATAAGAAATGTATTCAGCCTTACTAATAATCAATGAAATGCAAATGAAAAGAATGAGATAAAGTTTTTCATCTCTCCAGTCTGGCAAAGATCTTTTCTTAATGATAATTGCAGGAACAATCTTCACACAGATTTATGTATAGTGTGGGTCAGCTTTCCTTGAGACTGGTTTGCCACTATGTAGCAAAAGCCTTTTAAAATATTTATACTCTTTTACCTAGTAATTCTATTTCTTAAGTTTTGTCCTAAGAAAAATAATCAGGAATAGCCTCAAAAAATGTTTATGCATAAAAATGGTTGTTTTAGGGAAGCGGCTGTGGCTCAATCAGTGGGGCTCCCGTTTACCATGTGGGAGGCCCCGGGTTCGGTTCCCGGGGCCTCCTGGTGAGGGCGAGCCCGCCACGCACGGCGTGGTTGGCTGACCCGGCGGGCACGGGCAGCAGGGGGGGGATAAATGAATAAATAAATAAAACCTTAAAAAAAAAAAAAATGGTTGTTTTAGAATTGTACATAATAGTAAAAACTTGTAAAACAACTTCAAATAACCAACAAGAGTAGAGGGCTAAATAAATTATGGTTTATCAATGACCATTTTATGTAGCCATTAAAAAATCATGTTAATGAAAATAAGGGAATTTTTTAAATTATTGAGATATAATTATTTATATTTATTTAAATTAAGGGGAGAAAAAATAAACTAAAAATAAATTATATTAAGGGGAGAAAGCAATGTAGATAGCATGGTCCAAATTTTATTAAATATATATGCATTTGTACATTCACATAAACACAAATCATATATCAATGTTTTAAGAAAGCTTATATCTGGGTAATAGTGTTTATGAGAGATTTTCATTTTCTTTCTTAAACTTTTTTTAAATTTTCCATATTTTACCCATTGACTTTGTACTATTTTTATACTTCAAGGAAAAAACTGTGAGAGGAAATATTTTTTCAAAGGAAAGAAACAAAGCTCCTAACCATTCCAGACAGGCGCCTTAGGTTGGCTGATTAGTTGGGGTCACCAGAGTTCAGGTTCTATCTGAAGATTTATAAGCTCAGTAGCTAATTTTTCTAGGTCCCCCCAGGATGGTCTGGTCTGAAGATTGAATTCAGACTAGCCAGATACATAGGAGATTAATTTGTGTACCAGAACTCTCTATTGATTTATGAAGGAGAATATTCATGACTCAAGAACAAACACAGGTCCTTTAGTTTGTCACGAGCATCTCCACGCTCTCTTCTCGAAGTGCGGAGCCTTTTCGGGGTCCATTTTCCAGCAGAGAGAGTTGCTTGGTGAAAACCAAATCAAGCTCAGGCTTCAGAATGTATTAAAAGAGAGATGTCTAGCCAAGAGCGGGCCCTCTCTGCTCCAGCGCTCTCTCTGTCTGCGGAATTAAGGTCAGTCACCATGCACCACGGTTCCCTCCCCTTCGTGCTTGAAATTCACATTGTCAAACTCTTCTCCAATTCACATTTTTTTCCTGGACTTCTTTCATTTGTAGTTGTCATGACAGCTACATTCACAGCACTGATGACAGGCTCGAGCATTTATTTCCCTCCGTGAATTTCCCTCTATGAATTCACTTAGAGGTGGCCCTTTTCCTCAGGGCCGCAGGAGAGGGAACGCGGAGGTGACCCTTGAGTGTCCTGTGGATCTCTCAGTCTCAGAAGCCACCCTTTTTAGCTTTGTGCCTAGATTTGGAGAACTTGTTTTCACCTTAGATTTTAATATCGATCTTTCTTTGCAGATTTTGGGACTTTTACCCCAGATATTTTTACTCACCATGCACATGGTAATATGCTTTGATGTGTTTCCCTAGCCAGCTGATTATTAGACATGCAGTAACCAGGACCTAGATGAGAAGCCAATTTAAATTATTAATAGAGATTGTTGCAGTTGCCAAAGCATTTCTAGCTGGAGGAAATGATTCTGTGAAATCAGTGACAAATGTCAAAATAACATATGCTCCTTATAGCACAATCTACTGTACAGTAGTATTTATAGTAAAAAGTGAAAATCCCCTCCTCCACTTCTCCAAGCCATCTGCTCCTACAAAGGATGTTGTTAATCCTTCCAAAACGTTTTCCACACACAAACACACACAATTTTGTTTGTCTGGGATTGTGTGTTGTTGATGGTTTTAAATAGGACTGTAGTATACATATCCTGTTCTGCAACTTGTTCTATTCATTTTACAACTTAACCTGTAGATGTAGATTAAAATCCCAGCATTACCTATCACTGGCTGCCTCTCTGAACCTCAGTTCCTTCATCTTCAAAATGGGCATAATACTGGTACTTATCTCATGGGGTTGATGTAAGAAATAAATGGAGTCAATACCCCTCAGGTGCTTGTAACAGAGCCTGGAGTATCACACACTCAGTAGGTGTGAGCTAGTAGCAGTAACGGTTCAGTAGGAGCAGTAGTACTAGTAGTGGCATCACCTCAAGCGTTTCCCTGGCTTTCTAGCATTTCATAATATGAATAGATCACAAGTTTTTCACCTCAGCCTCTGAGCTGCATCCGTTCCCCATAGATCACTATTTTTTCTTAATCATTCCTCTGTCGAGGCACCTGGAATTTACTGATCACAGCCTTCCCTGCTGCTGCTCTCAGGTTTATAAAGTCAGTCTTCTACTCAGGCCAAGTTCAGTTATAGTGAAAGAATCCCAACTGCAACCAGCTCCAGCATTTGGGAATGTTCAGTGGGAGGTAGGAGACAGGTCTGAAATGCGGGCAGAAGGTTTACCTCCACTTCCATTCCCAGCAAATCGCCATCGCTCGGGAGGGCGACCTGCTGACCAAGGAGCGGCTGTGCTGCGGCCTGTCCATGTTCGAGGTCATCCTGACCCGCATTCGGAGCTACCTGCAGGACCCCATCTGGCGGGGCCCACCGCCCACCAACGGCGTCATGCACGTCGACGAGTGTGTGGAGTTCCACCGGCTCTGGAGTGCCATGCAGTTCGTCTACTGCATCCCTGTGGGGACCAACGAGTTCACAGCCGAGTGAGTACCCCTGGGGTGGCGGGTCACCCCGAGTCATTGGGCTGCCCTAGAGGGGACGCGGATCCAACAACTATTTATTGAGTGCATACTGCGTGCGGGCCGCAGCTCTGGGTACTGGTCACACAACAATGCTCAGCAAAGGTTGGCAGCCCCTGGCCTCGTGGAGTTTATGGGCTGAATGAGTAGAAGAGAAATGAGGACATTAAGGAGTTGGAGACTGAGGCACATGTAATGAGGTGGCTC
Source organism: Tolypeutes matacus (assembly GCA_026826555.1). NCBI lineage: Eukaryota > Metazoa > Chordata > Mammalia > Cingulata > Chlamyphoridae > Tolypeutes > Tolypeutes matacus. Next base: position 2,660,148 of record JAKSZT010054011.1, read on the forward strand.
TGCAGCAAGGGCAGGAAGGGTGATATGCCAGAGAAGAGAGACGAGTGGATTATCAGTTCAATCCACAGACTAGAACTGAGCCTTGAGCAAGGGCCGGGCTTCTGATCTGTAGAAGGGTAAGCGGGTATTCCAGGAAGGGCACAAATGGTCGGAGGCAGGAATGTAGTGTGCACGTGTGCCAGTGAGTGTGAGCATCCGAGTGTGAGAGTTTGCACAGCCTTGCCCCTCAGAGACTGGGTGCTGGGCTTGCTTGAATGGGCAGGGGCGAGCCCTGGGGAGGGTTTTGTATGAAGCTCACTGCCTGCCTCATCCCCGACAAAGCTCCAATGTTCACAGAACAGAGAAAAGCTTCCCTACCAAAGGTCAAGGCCTAACTTGCCATGGTGGCCCATGGCTCTTGAGGTCCCCCATTAAATCAAAATGAGCCCACCCTCTCCTCCCAGAAGACAGAAGCAGAGCCCAGTTCCTCTGTCACACACCCAGCTAGACATTAAAACAGAGGTAAGCACACTGCCTGCCCTCCAGGAGCCCAGAGCCCCAAAGAAAAAGCACAAAAGGGCCAATCCCCATGGAGGTTCTTAGAAGGCTTCTTGACAACGTGGTGTTTGAGCTGGGTGGGAGAGGAGCTGGTTGCCCCAAGACTGCAGAGCAACTGCTGAGCCACCCACTCTCTGCCACTGGAGCTGCTTCTGGAAGAAGCTTTCCCCTCGGCCACCCAGACTGCCCAGTTGCTGTTGAGTTGGGGCTGGCTGAGCTTTATCAGAGCCAGTGGATGGAGCAGACTTATTCCCCTCCCCACCAGCAGGGCCTGCTCCCTGCCCCCTGCCACGCCCCTGCCTGCTCAGCCATCCTTGGCCAACCCATCTCCTGATCAGCCCTTCACCTCACAGGTGTTCCTCTCCTCCTTCACAGGGCCAAGACAGGTTCTCCTTGACCTTCCTGAAATAATCAGCATAAATCTCAAGAGCAAGTTTTTTTTTTTCTTTGTAAATCTCTCTCTTCCTCAAAGCTGAATTTTGGACAACAGGTTGACACCTTTTTCTGGTTAGAAGGGCTTATACTATGACCACAGTAACTGGAACAAATGAATCCATGTGCACAGCTTCTCTTGTACCCATTTTACAGATGAAGAGAATTGGCCCAGGTACAGGCGGCTCACTGGCCCCAGACGTGGGCCCCTCTCCCTCTTCTGCTGCTCACTCCAGCTGCTTCCTCTTCCCCTCCCAGGCAGTGTTTTGGAGATGGCTTGAACTGGGCCGGCTGCTCCATCATTGTCCTGCTGGGCCAGCAGCGTCGATTCGACCTGTTTGACTTCTGTTACCACCTGCTAAAAGTGCAGAGGCAGGATGGGAAGGATGAAATCATTAAGAATGTGGTAAGCAGGCTTGGGGCGGGGCCTGGGAGGTGGGGCAGGGCCTGCCAAGCAGGCTTTTATCAGAAAAGAAAGGGAGGAGCCGCTTCTGGAGGCCCATGCCCACACCACAGGTAGATACAGAGACCCTCGGCAGCCTGCTCTCTGCTGGTGGGAAGCCATGAGTCACCTGCTGGTAACACACTGGAGTGAGTCGGCCTGCAGGGCAGGGCAGGACTGCAGACCTGAGCCTCACCTGCCCTGTCCCCATCAGACTCTACTGGTGCTGGGTGCTCCTTCGAACATTCACTAAACACTGAGGTCATGCCAGGCGCTGGGATGGGATAAGCACAGTCAACAGGTTGAGCAAGGCAGCTGTGGAGCGTGGAGAAGGGCCGTCTAGGTCAGACTGAGGGGGTGGGGTCCAGAATGACCAGCAGCAAAGAACCAGGCAGAAAACAGGGTGATGGGATTAGGGAGGATGACCCAGGGGGAACGGCAAGGGCACAGAGGCATGACCATGTATAACCAGGACAAAGGGCGGGTCTGGGGGACCAGAGGGAGAGGAGAAAGAGGCTGCAGAATCTCAGCAAAGGCCTTAAGGCCCAATCAGCACTTGATCGCCAGAGCACAGGAACCCATTGAAGGCCTTGAAGCAAGTGTGACACTGGGACCCTGCACCCCAATATCTCACTGAACTTCTTTTTTGCTCTCCATTTCTCTACCTCTCACCTGCATATCCCTGTCCTTCTGCAGCCCCTGAAGAAGATGGCGGACCGGATCAGGAAGTACCAGATCTTGAACAATGAGGTTTTTGCCATCCTGAACAAGTACATGAAGTCTGTGGAAACGGACAGCTCCACCGTGGAGCACGTGCGCTGCTTCCAGCCTCCCATCCACCAGTCCCTGGCCACCACCTGCTAGGCGGAAGGTCCTGCAGACCCTCGAGCTGGAGGAAGAGGGGACGCAAGAGAGAGAAAGCCACAGCCAGCCTGCAGCAGGGTCTGCTTGGACAGTATGTGGGATGGACCTGGAACCAAACAAGACCCTCCCCAGACACATCAACCCCACTCCCAAGGGCTGGGCCTGTGCATGCTCTCCCATGACATCTCCATGGTGGTTTTCCATAGCATCAATGAAAAAAAAAAAACACATGAAAACACATGAAACAGGGAAGTGTTTGCTTTTCTTTTTTTCTTTTTCCCCTCAGCTGTGTTAAAAGCTCCTAGTTTTACCCTTTCTCCATCCCCCGACCCCACCCCGGAACTGCAGCTGCTTCTCAAGACCTCCTCCCAAGATGACAACTGCCTACTCAGTGCCCATGTGCAAAGCCTGCACTGAAGTCCCAGAGATTGAGAAGAGGGCAGGGCTATGCCCAGAGACATCTGCCTGGCTGATGGGTATCCTGTGCCTCTTGGCTGCTTCATCTCCTCTGGCTCCCATCCATTGCCTTCCTCGGGAGGCATCTTTTCCTACTCTGATTGCCAGGGCTTCCACCACCCAGAGTATTGCTTGACCAGGCATTGAGAGCCATGCTGAGCAGAGGAAGAGGTTCCTTATATTAGAGCTGTGGTAGGTAGTGTAGGCTCTGGCTTTTATAGACTCTCAAGAACCCCCTCCTAACTCTGCTCTTGGGGCATTCCTAGGGAGAACTCAAATTCCTTCACATCTAGATCCCACTGAGGAGAATTGAGGGTAGGAAGACAGTTTGGGCTGCTGTGAGGAAGCATTCTTATGAACACAGTAGTCCAAACAGAAAGCTTTTAGACCTACTCATCAGCCTGCTGGTGAGGTCGCTCCATTATTCATTAAGCAAATACTTAGCGAGCACAAGGCCACACATGGGCATGGACACTGGGCATACAGCACTGAACAAATCAGGCACAGCCCAGCTCATAGCAATAGCCAGAAACCAAATTAGCGACCTCCTCTTAAACAGGGTCTCTCAGCAAGGAAAAAAAATATATAAAAGAGGCCAAAAAGCATCTTGGGGACAGGGAGGTAAGGAGTCAAGACTAGTCAATGAGTTTTCAGTACCCAGATACACCTCAAAGAGGAGGCCTGTCTTAGTGAATCAGAACTCTCAGTCTTCTCTTCTTAACTCAGATTTTGGGGTATGGATTTTCTCACACGGGCATAACCACTCCCATTTCTCTGACTGCACCAAAATTCTTCTGCAGGATCTCTCACCAAGCACAGGGTAACTGTTTAGAAGGACAGAAGCCTTAGGCAAATAAATGTCTCATTACAGACCACACCCTCTTCATAGGGAGTCTGGTGGCCCTAAGCTTTTAAGAACATATAAAGTGTGACATTTGATTTTTCTCCCCCAGCCTAGGAAGGAAATGAGAGAAAATCTGGAAAAACAAAAACCAAAATATCCCCCTCCCCCAAGACAGATGAATGGAAATGGTTACATTAATCAGATGACTCATTTTAACCTCACACAAAGAACAAAGAAAGTGTCCATAGAAAGAGATTTGTGTGATACACTCAGGCCATCCAGGAGGAAAGAGGTGGAACTCTCCAAGTGTGGTCCAAAGGGCACCTACATCAGAATTTCCTGAGATTAGCACTTTGAAATGCAGATTCCTGGGCCCCACCACAAACCTCATTCTGAATTTCTGGGGGTAGGGCCAGGGAATCTGCATTTTACACAAACTATCAGAGCTATTCTGCACATGGAAATTTGAGAACCACTGCTGCAGGGGAATCATTCTGGTAACCTTGTGCTTGGAGCTATCTCTGAGCTATGAGAGAAAGTGTTCATAGGGAAGTAAGGTATTTCACAGTGGAAGCTGGCAGATGCTCCATATGGACCTGCCACTTGCTATTTTGAATTCTTTTTATTCCCTCTTGATGACCATAGATGTTTCCCAGGGTCAAAAGAGAGAGGTTATAGCACCACACGGTGGGATGTTCCTTCTAACCTACTGTCCAAGGCCTACCTGTTATCAAATCTTCAGTACTGCCTGGCTCTCTTTTTCAGGTAGATGACTGGCTATTCAGTTCTAGAGGTCATTTTAAATCCTTGACTTGCTTTGTGGAAATTTGGATCATCCATTTAATGAGATTGTTACTGCAATAGGCCCCACCCCCAACCTATCCACCCTGGATTCATAACCCCAAATTCGACCCTTTGGGCAAAGCCACATTATCCTTATGAGAGCCAATCCCAGGATACTGAGGTCTATACTTTCAGGAGAGAGGTGTCATTTCCTTGCCTTGTCAGCAGCACTTATTTCTGAACACTGAATAATTTTAATATTCCCTCCTCCCCAGTATTACTGCCCCCTTTTGATTTTTTACATGTCTAAGAACCAGGAAAAAAAGTCTTGGGTTTTAAAAAGTTAAAAAAAATAATTATGTTTTAGAAACTGTCAAATGTACCATATTTGTATTAAGAGTTGTTGGAGATTTTTGTACAATGAATTTACATTTATTTATGGTGACTCATATTTACACTTGTGATCAAATGATGTTAAATTCTTAAATCATATTTGCTATGCAGCTGAAGATGATATTTTGATTTGTATTTTTGGGCTACCTGTGTTGAGTTGATGAACATTTCCATCTCCATTAAAATTGCTTCACCTCAAAGTGAAACCAACATCTTTGTCTTGATACCTGGTCCTGTTCCAATTCCCATTGATCTGTGGAAGGCCATATTAAAACTAATGACTCAGAAAACAACCTGAAAGGAAATGGAAGAAGTGACCAATGATATAGGAGGTCAGGTACCATAAACTAACGGCTTATCTTGACTTCTTACTAAGAAAATGACATCTCTACAAATTGATCTTGCCCTGGGCAAGATACAGAAACAGTTTCTATCCTTGGGGATTTTATAGTGTCGCTGAAAGTAACGATACATCCCCACATCCCTAGTTTTAAGAGGAAGAATGGGAACTAATAATGAGGTCTGCCAGGCACCATGCTAAATTCTATCCATCCGTTCCTTTTAGTCAACCACAATCATAGTATGGAGTATAATCCACATTTTACAGAAAGGCTATATAGTGTGTTTATTTTCACACCATTACTAAGTGATAGAGCTGAGATTTTAACCAAGTTCCAAAGCATATCCCACCACAATGAACTGATCAAGCAGGCCAGACCCCAAAACTAAACTTAGGGATTTGGTCACTGAACTTTTTAGGGCTTTGGGTCTGTAAGATTGAGCAGAGACTAGTATCTGGAGGAATTTCCGAGGCTGAAGGGCAGAGGCTGGTGCCTGGACCCCCCAATACTCATAAGAAACATGTTTACTAGAAGGATATGTTTAAGACCAGCGCCAGTGCCTGGGTCCCAAGAGAGGGGCACACCAAGTGTTTCAGGAGATCAGAAGATGGTGAGAGCTCTTCCAGCTAAGGTAACATGGAGAGGGCAAGGGCAACATCAGGGAGGCCATCATGGAAGAGGTTTCATTTGAGCCTAAACTTGAGAATTTGAACATGTGTTCTTAGAAGAGAGTATAGAAGTAATCTAGCAACATCAAAGTTGACCAAGAGATGGCTCTGACCATTACCAGCTTAGACTAGGCTAAATATAACCTTGCCCTGAGACTCACACCTCACTGGCTCTGAATGTCAAAACTGATCAAAACGATAAATTTATCAATGTGTATATATATATATATATATCAGGCTTTGTGCACATCAAGATATCTTGATGTGCACAAAGCCTGATAGCAATATTTTACATTGGCAAGTAAATGGACTTTGAATGTTAGAATTACAAATAGATTTTCATAAGAAATATCTCAGTATTTTAATTAGGTTTTGAATAATTGAATTAAAATTTTCTATGTCAGTTTAATCAAATTTAAATATTACTAAATAAATATATGAAGAATATACAAAATAAATACTTAAATTTAATAATTTTGATTTAAAACTTGGTAGTTATTAAGTACAATTCATTTCCCTTTTAATCTTAATAGAAAATTTTGAATATTTTAGAAGAAAAATAAATTTTATAAAAACATAAAACCTATTTTTATCACATTTAATTTATATTTTTAATAAAAAATATATTCAAATTTCATACACTTTGATTGGAATTATTAGCTGGAACTCTATGAAACTGCCACATTGTAGATTAAAAAATGGTCAAATGTTGGCAATTCCATATGTTCAACTTAATACATTTCATTTTTCAGAACCTCAAGACCACTGAGAATGAGCACAAGATGGTATCACATGCAAAATACTAGAATTGAAAAAAAGCCTGGGATAAACTGAAATCTATAGTATTTAACAATGCAAGTCAATGCCAACATAGAAATTTAATAGTATAATTAAAAGAATATCATGTTTTATATTTAACCAATCATCATAATGATTTTGGCATTTAAAGAACAATATTTAATAAAACAGTGAAAATGTCTAGGCTTAATAAAAATAATTTCACACTTTAATATGAAAATTATCAAACATACGAGATGAATAAAGAATAATAAACAAGTGAACTCTATCAACAATAGGGAATTAAAAATGAAATTATTAATTTAATGAGTAATACAGTGAGGAAGAAATTATATAATTTTTAGTGTAAAAATTATTCAATTGAACTAAGTTGCAATGGAGAAAAATGTCACATATAACCAAATTTACTGTATTATTAATAAGGAAATTAATAAGTAATTTTTTTTCCTGATATGAAAAATACAGGTTTTGACTTAAGAGGAGAACTGGTAAAAACAACTTTCACCTTTAGGCATTTATTTAAAATATTTCCAGGACAAGCCTGTGATACTGGCAGTAACTTTTAGCCAAAAATCCAGGGGCATTTTTGTGCCATATACAGCACATAGTATGAATTTCTTACTAGGAGATATGGTTCCTACTGTACCTTTAATGATGGCATTTTTTAGTACAAAAGAGATTTTGGACAATATTTCTAGGTCTGCTCAAAGATAGAAATTTTGTCTCACATATCAGATTTCATATTATAATCACTTTCATATACTCAGTGGAATTGCTGACAAAATGCTGTTAGAGAAATTAGATTTAATTTAGACAAGGTACAAGACACACTAAAAGACTTAAAGTAGCAGAAGATACTCAAAGTGAATTGTGGTCTTGGGGGGAAATAAAATTAACTGTGAGTTTGCACTTACTGCAGTTATTTAGTATAAACTATTGCTTACCATCACATTACAAAAAAATCAGACACATCTAAGTTTGTCTCATTTACATTAAAAGGATTAAAAATATTTTTAAAAATTGAAACTGATTTTCTAAATAAAACAATATGAAATTTGCAACAAAAGTAACATTCCAATGAAATATAAAGAAATTGAAACAAGGAAACAAAAATATTTTGCATGACTAAGAAGGAGATGATTGTTACAACCCAACTCCTGAAGGGCCCAAGAGATGATTACAACCCAACTCCTGAAGAGCCGCAAGACCCAAAAACACACCTGGCATTTAGTCAGGCATAAGCTTTATTGGGACTTAAGAACAGGAGAGACTCTCTGATGGCAGCCAGTAAAAGAATGAATGAAGTTAGCGCTCCACAAAGAGATGAGAAAATGGGGGGTGATATAAGGAGTTCAGAACAAGGATATTCCATAGGGTATGAGAACAGAGTTCCTGCTAGGGTCACATGAAGCATACGCATGGGGTGTGGTGATGTTTTCACTACGCTCTTAGGAAGGACATTTACCAAGGACATTTACTGCTTTGGGAAGATTATGGTTTATGATATCATCTACCCATTCTCTTCCCTCTGGAGAAGACTGTTAACCTTCAACTTATGCCTAGGTCATGTAGGCGGCTACATGCTAAGGACCTGGGCAGGGGGAACCTGGATCCCCACAATGATTCACATACAAATAATCCCAAAGCAATTTGTTTATGAACTATTTCTGGCCATTATGAATCTTGATTGAAGACAGGCCAGAACAAATTAAGCTACATACTACTTTTAGAGAATTTTCATTATAATATCCCAGAATTGAAAAATTTGAAGAAGAGTTCAAGGAAAGCTATATGGATTTAGATAGTGGGTTTTTTCTTTTTTCTTTTCCTGATATTTTTTTTTTTTTTAAGATATTTAGATTACATAAATGTTACATAAAAAATATAGGGGGGGAAGTAGCTGTGGCTCAAGCAATTGAGCTCCCGTTTACCATATGGAGAACCTGGATTCGATCACCAGGACCTCCTGGTAAAAACAAGAAAAAAAGGCATCCCAGACCTGCGCAGAGGTGGAGAGGTGCAGGCCCCCTCACGGCGAAGCAATGGACCATAAAGGTGATCACACAACCATATAGACAAAGAAATATACATATATATAGGATTCCCATATGCCCCATCCCCACACTGCCCACATTTACCCACATTAACAACATCCTTCATTAGTGTGGTACATTCATTGCAATTGATGAACACATTTTGGAGCATTGCCACTAAGCATGGATTATAGTTTACATTGTAGTTTACACTCTCTCCCACACAATTCTGAAGGTTATGGCAAGATATATAATGGCCTGTATCTGTCATTGCAATGTCATTCAGGCCAATTCCCAAGTCCCAAAAATGCCCCCATATTACACCTGTTTTCCCTCTCCCTGACCTCAGAACCTCCAGTGGCCACTGCCTCCACATCAATGATCTAAGTTCTTCCATTGTTAGAATCACAATAAATCTATACTAGAATACCAGTAAGTCCACTCTAGTCCATAGTTCATTCTCTAATCCTGAGGATTCTGGGATGGTGATGCCCACTCCACCTCTAATTGAGAGGGGCTTCAGTCCCATATGGCCGATGTATGGGACTTTCTTGCTTGCAGTTGTAGACTCTCTCGGTTCCTTGGTATGGTGGTTATCCATCATCACCTCCTTGTTAGTTGTCCTGGGTGAGTCCAATGAACTGGAGAGTAGCTGTTGCAACTGCATTGAGATTCAGGGCCCAGCTGGCACTTGGAGAGCCCAAAGATTCAAGTCTCTTGGATGTATACCTACCAACTCCAGCACCAACTAAACTGATGCCATCTTGCTGGAACCTCTAGATAGTGTTTTAAGAGATGATGAAGATTACAATATCAAGGATAATTTATATAGTAAAATGAAAATATTGAGTAATATTTTCTGTGATAGCAATAATTACATGTGACCCCATTACAATATAGTTCAAGGTAATATGTAAAATGCATGGTTCATTTCTGAATCTAAGCAGTGCTTTCAAAATTGTACTGACAATTCCAGTGGCTACTCATTATCAGAGCAAAGTTTCTCCAAATTGAAATTAATTCAAAAACTAGGAGAGAATTCAATTTTTTAAGAAAGGTTGTCTAATTTGGCATTACTAACCATAGAAATTATATTAAAATCTTGATTTATGAGAATATACTTAATTTTGCTAAAATGAAGGCAAGAAAAATTAAATTTATAGAAAAAAACATTAATTTATGAATTACACCTGTCTATTTATCCACCCAAAAATTATTGACCCAACAACAGAACATCCAGAAAACATGCAGTGATAATTAAATTCAGTTATCTTTTATTTTTTTGCCAACTTTTAGTCATTATAAAACCCATGACTTTTCATATAGCTTACTGTATTAGTTTCATGTCATAATATTTAAGGATGTCAAGTTTAAGAGTGAATATTACCCAAGGACTTGCATCCTATTCTGTAGGGAATTAATGCATTTCTGGTTGTACGCAGGAGAGTTGAACATTGTTAGGTGGAAATAGATATATATATATGCATGTCTTTTATTGTTTTTACTTAGAGACTAAGTATGGTTTAAGGTAATGTGTATGGTTGCCAAGTTGACAAGGGGTGGACTGTGATGGGTAGGCTAATTGGTCAACTCGGCCAGGTAATTGTGCCCAGTTGTTTGGTTAAGCAAGCACTGGGCTAATTGTAATACAAGGACATTTATGAGCTTTAGTCATCAGGGAGTTTACTGCATAGATAGCTGATTACATCTGCATCAACCAGGGAGATTGCCGTCAGCAATGAGTGATGCTTTATCCAATCAGTTGAATGCCTTAAAAGGGGAAGTGATTTCAGCATTCAGAGAGAACTTCCCAGCTCGTCTTTGGACAGCCAATGTCCCCCGGAAACTCATCAAGGGCCTTCATTGGACTTTCATCAAAGCCCCTAGTTTGCAGCCTGCCTGTGGAACTGGGATTTGTGCATCCCCAGTCATGCGAGGGACTCTTACAAAATTTCATATTATTTATAAATATCTCCTGTTGATTCTGCTTCTCTAGAGAACCCTGACTAATACACTTATTTTGTGCTATAAGGTATATTTGTCAAGTCAGGAGGATAGAGCATATTTTTTAAACAGTTTATTAGTGTGATTAGTAACTTTTAATTATTTGGAAACATATGGCATGTGATACTTTTGCCCCAGGCCCTGCAAACAGGTGAGGGCTGGCTCAGGTCTTGCTCTCAGCTTCTCTAAAGAGAATAAAGGCCAAGGTGGAAAGGGACAAAGATGCTTTTGCTTTCCCCTCTCTGCAAGGAGGAGAAAAACCAGACCCCAAAGCCAGACCCCACTTGATTTACTCTGGTTTCCTCTGAGCTCCCTACTGGACCGATTCCCTGCCTGGATCCCAGATGTGTCTCCATCTGGCTAGCCCAGAGCTTCCAACAGAAGAGGGAAAGGGGAGGTTTTCCCTGGGAAAATATGCTGTAAGATACTATCCCAGCTAAAAATATGCAGCCCCTAAACCCCATTTTCATTAGTCAGAATACAGACCCAGGAATTTCTGCCTTCTTGAGTTTCAGACTGACAGGAAAGGGGCAATCAAAGAGTCCCTGACTGGGGCCTTGCTAAAACCCTTTCTGGCAATGAGCCAAGCCTGGGGGGGAACCGAGCTAGAGAAAGCTAATTGGATTTTTTTATTGCTTCCATTAGAGAAGGCCCTGACTCTAGAGAGAACGGTGTGAGTTCAGCCTGTCTGCCACTACTATGTATATATATATATATATATATATTTTTTTTTTTTTTTTTTTTTTTTTTTAGGTACCGGGGGCCAGGGATTGAACCCAGGACCTCATAAGTGGGAAGCCGGCACTTAACCATTGAGCCACATTGAAACTGAGTTAGTTTCCTCTTTTGTTTTTGTTTTTTTCTAGGAGGGGGAACCAAACCTGGGACCTCCCATGTGGGAAGCAGGCACTCAACCGCTTGAGCCACATCTGCGGCCTTATATATTATTATTTAACTTACTTCTCCACCCCATGAGGCAAATATCATCCTCATTTTATACACAAGGACCCAGACTCAGAAAACCAAATAGATTAAACAACCTCACTACCTGCCTTTTTTAGCTCTTATAGGGGCCCTGGGCTTCCCCTTCCCCGCAGGACCTTTGCACCTGCCCCTGCCTGCCAGAAATGCTCCCCCACCCACACCTTCCAGTTTTCACAGACCAGGGGTTTCAGTCAGCCTCAAAGGCTCTCTTAAAATGCCCCTTCCTCCTGGAAGCCTAGGTCCCACTGCTCTGTCAAATATGCCCCGTAAGCTTTATACCTGACCTTCTAGTCATTTATCAAGATTATAACGAAATGCTAATGTGACCATTTAATGGACTGCAGTCCATGAGTAGAGGGACCGCATCTGCCTTGCTCACTACCATAGGTGGGGCACATCCTAAGCATGTCATCTGTGTCTGCTGAATTCCCCCTCCCAGAAAAAAAAAAAATCTTGCCATGTAATTGGTGTTAACAAGTCAGCCTGCTTTAAATGGTGAGGGTGTAAAAGAGAAGAGAAAAAAGAGCTAATTGTCTGGGGACCACCATAAACATTACAGCTTGTTCTACACAGGGCTGTAGAAGCAGGGAGGACTGTGGATGTAGAATTAGGGCAGGACAGTGACAAACATAAGAAAGGAACAGAGTGAGGGGGCACGAATAGGGGCATAGTCCATTAGGAGTAGTTCATTTTCTTTCTCTCGGGACATTCCTCAACCAAGCATGTAAGCAGAAGAGGGTAACTGGTTAAGAGCTAGGACCCAGCTCTGCCACGTACTAGCAAGTTCTTAACCTCTCTGAACATCAGTTTATCTATAAGATAAAAGCCATAACAGCAATAATACTACTTCTCAGTGGTTGCGAGGATAAAATGGCATCAGCATTTTATCAGTGATGAGTGACCACTCTGAAACAGACAAGAGGGTTCAGCCAGCCTCACCGTTTCCCCCTCTGCAGCCAGGCCTCTGTGCCTCATTCCCTTTCCTCCAGCCTGGGTTCACACAGGACTCCCCATGGAAGGTCAAAGTGTATCCTGGATGATCTCACTCACCCCCACTCCCCATCCAGACCAAAGCTATTTTCCAACAGTTTCAGGATCCAAAAAGCCTAGATGAGGAACAAGAAACCAGTCAAAGGGGACTGTGGCTGAACACAGGAAGCCAGGAGTGCTAAAAGGGGTGTTCCAGAAAAGCGGAGAAGGAAGGCAGCTGCTTCTTGACAGGTTCTTTATCTCCCAAGGGGTACCCAGAATCAATCCTTAGGGCCTGAAGCCTGAGGCCAGGGCTCGACGAGTGGGCTATCCATGTGCCCATTCTCTACCCCAACAGGGGTGAAGACCATGCCCTGAGAAGACTTTTATTCCTGGGATTGATTGATTTGGGGAAGTCTTCTGGGTCCTTGAAAACTGGCCCCATCTGTGACTCATGGTGTTTCCAAAACCTCAGCTAGGCTAGGCCCAAGCCCTCCCCCACACTTCTGAAACCATGGGCAGGCCAAAGCTGATTTGGGGGGTGTCCTCTGTTCCTATAACCTTTCCTTCTGAGCTCAACTGCAGGTCATATAACCTGAGCATGTGCAGAAAACACTGACTCTTGTCCTTTAGATGACCTCTGAGACACCAGGAACCGATGTCACTTCCCTCAGAACCAAGATTATAAGGGCAGGGAGACATCAGAAGTAGATCAAATGCGAGAGGTCCTTCAAGAAGTAAGATCTGGCCTAAAATCCATGCTACCACATATGGACAACTCTATAAATAAACAATTGGACTATGCCAAGTCAAACCTACCCACTTCTGTCCCCACCCCTCACCTCCCATTCCCATAAAATCTCCCTTAGTACTCAGATCAGGGAGATAGATTTGACCTTTGCCTTCTGTCTCCTTGGTTGACTGCCTCACAGTAAACTTTCTTTCCTCAAAATCCTTTTCATAGGCTTGACTTCTATGTATATCAGGCAACAAGCCCACTTGCTTCGCAATACTTCCTTCACTCCTGCAGAGAAAGCATCCTCAAGTACACAGGACTGGGAGCCACATGACCTGGGTTGTAGTCCTAGGTTTTCAACCCCAGGCCTCACTTTGCCCATCTTTAAAATGAGCGTGGTGTCCAAGACCTCAAAGGGCCCTTCCTGTGAGACTGAGAGTTCCCAAACTGAGACCACGGATGTGAACCTCAGCCTGTCTTGGGGGAGCGGCTAGGAGGGGGAAGCCAAGGTCCTTAAGGGAAACCTTAGGGGACCATGGATCCGCTTCAGGGGTCCATGAACACTCTGAAATAGTGGGCTGTAGATATGTGCTTTTTCCCCTTCTTTAAAGTGAATGGTCCACAGGTATCCTGAGCTTCTCAAAGGGACCCAAACAGATTAATGACTTCTGCTCTAAACTGGCAGTTTTATTAACAGCATTGAATTATGTATGTGAATGTGGTTAAAAGGGAAATTTTTAGATTGTATATATGGTACTAGGATATAAAAAAAAAAAGAACATAGGACTGTACAACACAGCGAGCCCATAAACAAGGGACTATAGTTAATAGAACAATTATAAAAATGTTCTTTCATGAATTGTAACAAATGTACCACACTAATGAATGGTGTTAATAACAGGGCCAGGTATATGGGAACTCTACATCTTATGTATCATTTTTCTGTAAACCTAAAACTTCTCTAATAAAAAAAAGAGAGAGTGTATTTCCAGTATTTGGGAAGATTTGTGGAATCAAGAATTCTCCTACTCTCTTGGTGGAACTGTAAGAGGACACATGAGCCCTGTGTTAGGTTCTTATTGCTGCTGTAAGAAATCACCAGAAACATAACATAAAGCAAATAAATGTATCATCTTACAGTTCTATAAGTCAGAAGTCCAAAATTACTTTCACTGGGCTCGAACCCAGGTGTTGGCAGGACTGGTTTCTTCTGGAGGCTCCAGGGGAGAATCCACTCTCAGCCTCTTCCAGTTCCTCGAGGCTATTGGCATTCCTTAGTGGCCACTCTACTTCAATTGCTGCCTCCCTCTCTGACTCTGACCCTTCCACCTCCCTCTTATGAGGACTCCTGTGATTATACTGGACCCACACAGATAATCCTGGCTAGTCTTCCCACCTCAAGATCCTCCCCTAATCACGGCGGCAAGGTCTTCATCATGTCAGGCACCATACTCACAGGTCCAGGGGTTAGGATGTGGACACTTTGGATGGCTAATTGTCATCCTGCCACAAGCCACTGGGGAGATCAACATTTCAAATGTTCACATGCTTTGACTTGGCAATTTCACATCCAAGAATTTATCCTACAGTTATAACTATACCCGTATATAGAGGTGTATGTTTAGGGATGTCCATTACAGCAGAGTTTATAATACTGAAACAACCTCTCCAACTGATAATCAGTAGAAAAATACTTGACTACATTATGGAATACATACATTAGAATATTCTAAAAAGATGCAGGATTCTGAAAAGAAAGAAGTACATTCATATGCTAACATAGAAAAGTCTTCAAAATATATGGTAAGGTGAAAAGAGCAACTCAAAATACAATCTGCATAATATGATCCCATTTTTAAAAATAATATGCATCTCTGTGGATAAGTGTACATAGATAATTTCCTGATGGATACCAAAGAAACTGTTAATAGTAGTGATTGCATCAAGGGTATAGGGCAGCCAAGGGTTTTTTATCCTTCACTTTATACCCTTCTGAATTGCCATTTTTTTACTAAAATTGTGTACAACTTTTTACATTTTAAAACCAGATTATCCAGCTGAACTTCAGAGCTTTGAGAAAGAAAAGGGGTCATCTTCAGGAAGCCAGGATCAGGACCCACTAGGGAGAGGACCATCTCCTCCCCTTGTAACTTCAGCCATCATCCTCCTACCCCCATCACACTCCTGCCGCCATCACCCTCCTGCCCCATCACACTGCTGCCTCCTGCTCCCTCCTGTCCTCCATCACCATGCTGCCTCCATCTCCTTCCTGGCCCCAGTTCCCTCCCGCCCTCCTGCTCTCTCCTGACCCCACTCTCTGACTCCTTCTCTTTCCTGCCCTCCATTAATCTCTTTCAATTGAAGCATTTTATCCCCAACAAGAAGTCACATGGGGCCCAGTGTCTTCACTTTTATATCTGATGAGGGGTTTCTCAATCAGCCACTACTTACTCTGGGAGCTCAGCACTGTGCCTGGTGCCAAGGGATGAGGGATACTAAAGCAGCAAGCAGGCTCCTCCATGGAGCTGAGTTTGTTAGGGATGAAGTCGTGGGTGAAGGGTGGGGAGAAAACAAGGCTAGGCTTTACAAAGCTAAGACTAAACGTCTATTGAGAAGTGCTAACAAGGTGCAATGTGCTAGAGGAACTAAGAAAATGTGGCTAGTATAAAACTGTGGGGCTTTCATTTCAGATGGGTCTGGGTTTGCATCCCAGGGCTGCCACTGACTAGCTTTGTGGAACTGAGAAAGGCCCACAGTGAACTTTTGTGATAATACCACTTACATGGTCAATGTGAGAATTAAAAAGTGTGCGTGCTAAATCCTAGCACAGAGCTCAGCACTCCCTAACTTGTAGTGTTACTGTGGATGTTATCAGAGAAGGTGAAAGGATCCAGAGAACGTACTTCAGTTTAGTTCAACAAACATTTCTTGAGTGTCTGTTAGATGCCTTAGGTAAGCAGAGAAACATGTTCTCAATCCTATCTGGATGGCAGTAACAAGGGTGTATACGAAAATCCATTGAACGTCACACTATATGTGCACCGTTTGTGTGAAGTTATGCCTCATAAAAACGTACATTCAAAATATAGGGATTTTCCCCCTCTTTGGTCAAATCCCGAACCCCACTGAAATTCAGTGCAAAGTGGTGTGCGCGTCGTTCTGGGCAAGCGTTCCTAACTTTCGTCAGATTCTTAAAGGGATGCGGGACCCCTAAAACGTTAGAAATCACCAGTGAGGCTCTGCCCAAAACCGGCGCTGACACTCATTGCTGGTTCTATGGGGTCTGACCAAACGTCAGAAGCACGTCGTAACGGCCAGGTTTGCTGGGAATGCAGCACTGGAGACCGAGAAGCTAAATCATATTTACCGAGAGGTTGCAAAACAAACTACAATTTCCTGTCGGGAGCAAAATGCACACAACTCTCACCAGTCGATCTAAAGCGAAACTTGAACAAGACGCGGGTTTTTATTGGCCCAGCGCCGTGCTCGGCAGCCAATCCCGAGGGGACTGCGGGCGCCCGTGTGGGCGGAGCTCCGTCCCTCCCTGCATGCCGGGTCCGAATCAGGGCTGGCCTGCCAGGCGCCTGCAGGGCGGAGGCCGTGGGTGGTACGTGGGCATCGCAGCCCCCTGCGGTACCTGACAAGCCGGGAAGAAACCTTAACCCACGCTCTGGATTCCTGTGGGTCTCCTCATCCAGGCCGGGCTCGCAAACCAGAATTTCCAGTGTGACTGTGCTGGCAGAACGTTAATGAGCGGCCGAGGAGGCTGGGGCGCCCACTGCACTGGCTCTGCCCAAGGGAGAAGGGCCCAGTGCCTGGTCCTCGGTCTCTGCATCTCACGAGGCAGATGGGAGGAATGCTTTTAGGGAGTGGAGGCCAGAAACGAGAGAAAGCCTCGAGGGAAATCCGGAAACTGAAACCTCAACCCCAAAATAAATTTTTGCTTCCGTATATTGAGTACTTGCTGGGTGCATATCAGGCCCTGAGCTCTAGAAGAGCGTTGCAAAAGACTGGACTCTGAAGCCAGGAGTCATAGGTGGGAGTCGCAGACTACTTTGTAGCTGCGTGGCCCTGAGCAAGTTGCTTATCTATGCACTGCCCAAGCGTTTCTGCATGGCTGCTAAACTGGCCCCTGCCTAGCCCTCTGATTTTAAAATTGAGATATAATCCATATACCCTAAGTTCATCCTTTTAAAGCATTCAATTCAGTGGTTTCTCGTATATGCACGAAGTTGTACAACCATCACAACTATAATTCCAGAACATTTCCAATACCCTGTAAAGAAATCCCATACTCGTTGGCTATCACTCCCCATGTTCCCTTCCCTTCAGCCCGACAGCCATTAATCTACTTTCTATCTCTATGTACTTACCTATGCTGTACATTTCATATAAACAGAATCAACTTGTGTATCTGATTTCTTTCACTTGTAATGTTTTAAGTTTCAACCATGTAGCATGTATCAGGGCAGTGCCTGATTCCTTTTTATTTTTTTTTCATATAATAAACATTATTTTTAAAGAGGTTTTAGATTACAGAAAGATTACATTGAAAGTTTAAGGGATTCCCATATACCCCATCCCCTCCCTCTCCCACATCTTCCCCTATTAATAACATCTTCCAATAGTGTGGTACATTTGCTAGAATTGATGAATAAATATTGAAGTATTGCTACTAACCAAGGTCTATAGTTTACATTTTGGTTTACACTTAATTCCAATGCCCTAAATATGCCCCGTGTTCCACCTTTTCTTCCCTCCCCCTCCCCTCAGAACCTCTGGTAACCACTATCTTTATATCAATGTTACGTGTTCTTCTGTTACTACAGTAGTGATTCCTTTTTATGGTTGAATAGTACTCCATTGTATACAGATACCACGTTTTGTTTATCATTCATCAGTTGGATATTTGGATGTTTCCACTTTTTGGCTATTAGAAATAATGCTGTTACAAACATTTGTGTACAAGTTTTTTGTGTGGACATGTGTTTTTAATTTTCTTACATAAATACCTAAGAGCGGATGACTTCATCTTATACCACTTTCCTCCCACCCGCAATCCACCCCTTCTCATTTTAAGAGCTTTTCTTCTGTCCCTAAAACATCAAGCCTGAGCCCATCTCTGGGCCTTTGCACTTGCTGCTCCACTGCCTGGAAGACTCGTCCCCCAAGTCTCCCATGGCTCTCTCCTTGTAGATCTGACCTCAATTTAAATATCACCACCTCAGTGAGGCCTTTCTAGGCCATTTTCCCTAAAATAATCCCTCAGTCACTCTCTGTTTCATTACCCTGTTTTACTGTTTTATATCCATTATACACTGACCTATCTATTTATTATATGTAGCATATCTACCCTTTCTAGAATGTAAGCTCCCTTAGAGCAGAGACCTTGTCTATTATGACATCAGCAATCCTCAGTATCTAAATATACAGTAAGCACTACACAGAAGCTATTATTACTTGGTACCTCACAGCAAATTTATGAAGTAGGTGCCATTATTACCCCCGTTTTTAGAAACCAAGGCTCAGGGAAGTTAAGTAACTTGCCCCAAATCATGCAACTAGGAAGTCCCAGAGCCTGGGTTAGATGCTAGGACTGTCTGGCTCAAAAGCCTTAGCCAAGCTCCTCCTCCTGGGCCAGTCTAGAATCACAAATTGACAATTAAAACGTACATTCAAGGATTCCTGGGAAGCGGCTGTGGCTCAATCAGTAGGGCTCCCGTTTACCATATGGGAGGCCCCGGGTTCGGTTCTCGAGGCCTCCTGGTGAAGGCAAGCCCGCCCGCATGGCGTGGTTAGCTGACCCAGCGAGCACAAGCAGCAAGGGGGGAATAAATGAATAAATAAATAAAATCTTAAAAAAAAAAAAAAAAAAAAAAAAAGGATTCCTTTGAGCTTGGACAAGAGACAGGGAGAAGCAGCACGAAAGTGGTGACTGTGCAGACTGGCATCACTGAGAGGCCAGGCCAGGATGGGTAGGGGTGGTAAGAGCACTCCTGGGAGTTTTGGACAGAGAACAGGCCTCCCCAGGGCAGCCAGCCAATCCCAAGCTTCTCTCCAGCAAGGTCCTGGTGTGCTCTGGCTGGTTACAGGCTCTCTAAGCAGCAAATCCAGGTATAGGAACTGTGCCAGATTTACCTACAATACCAAGGACACTCAGGTGAACGTCAATTTAAGCAAATCTCCACCAGAGATAGATGATTAACTAACTTCTTACTTCATGCCAGGTGCTATTCCAAATACTTTTCATATATTAACTCACTGACTCTCCGAATTAGCCTTATGAAGTATATACCATATTATCTCAATATATACCTAAGAGAAAACTGAGGCCCAGAGAAGTTAAGTAACCTCTTCAAGGGCATGGGGCTAAAGAATGGTGGAAGCAGGATACTAACCCAGGCTGGCTGACTCCAGGTCCCTGCTTTTAACGACTACTCTACCCAGCCTCTCAGTAAAAAATTAGAGCATGAGGCTTCATTTACAAAAGGATCAACCACTGTGCAGCTGTATGACCTTGGGCACCCCATTAAGCATGCCTTTTCTGCATAAATGGACAAGAAACAGCTTCCTTCCCAAGTGCGTTCTTTAGAACAAGATGTTAATAGGTATTATGTGTGTTGCGGGGTGGGGAGAATTCCATGAGCAGTGGGGTTTGGAACACTGAGCTTTAGCAAGACTCTTTACAGCAGGACATCTCAGTACCTTTAATATGCTAATGTGCAATGGGCATCTCCAATAGGGATGTTGAAGATGGAACATTTCCCAAATGTTATTGACCATAGAGCAATGTAGGCTGGGGTTCCTTGGAATACAGTTTGGGAAAAGCAAACTTAAGCAACTTCTTTGTAGGAAAAAGAACATTTTTTTTCTTGAGATCAAACAGCATTCTCTTCCCTTTCATTACTTTAGCCTGCTAAGAGAGAGGCTTGGAGACACTCACTAACTCCTTCAGGTCCATAGAGGATCCTAGGTGCATTTGGCATAGAGAGAGGAACTAATTTATTGAGAACCTACTACATGTCAGTTCTGTGATTATGCCTTAGGTTGTGTCTAGTCATTCCAAAACACCCCTTAAGACAGCTTTTATTTTTAAGAAGGCAGTGTAATGTTACAGGTGAAAATGTAGACTTTGGAGTCAGATAAACCTGGGTTTGCATCTTAGCTCTGCCATTTGATAGCTATAGCTATGTGTTAGGCAAGTCAGTTAACTTCCCTGAGCCTCAATTTTCTCTTTTGTAAAATGGGATAATAAGGCACTTACCTCATAAGTGTATTACAAGGGTTTACTGATATAATGCACAGGAAACACTTACATAGAATCTACATATAACAAGTATTCAATAAGAAGTAACTATTATTATTAGCATTACCATCATTATTAGACCTATTTTACAGATAGAGGATAAGTAACTTGCCTAAGGCTACAAAGCTAGTAAGTGGCTGAGGTTAGGCTCTTACACAACCCAAGCATTCTCTTCTTCCTAAAAGCCCTGAAAGAGACTGAGCCAGTCACAGGCTTGTAAATAAAACACCTCTCCCACCCACACCTCCTATCACATACCACTTAGGAGGGGGAGAACTTTCACCCTGGGACTCAGACAATACCACCATGCAGGAGTGTTCAGACCCACTTGGCAACAATACGTCTGTGTGCCAGAGCCCTAATAAATGGGCCGGGGGAGAGCTGAGAAGGTCCTGAGCCCATGGGCCTCCCCATGCAGTGAAGTCGGGCCAAGTCTTTAAGATTCTTCTGAACCCTAAACTGGCTCTGTGGGAGCATCTCATGGAAGGAATGGCCAATGTACATATCGTATGCCCAGGAGACCACACAGGCCCCGGCTGTCAACCTAGGTTTCTCTAAGTCCTAGCACGCGTAGGGGAATCTATCAGAGGCTGTTGCAGGAAAGGAGGCTGCAGAGAAGTCAAACCTGGAAGTAAGGGGGAAGGTTCCAGGCTCCTATCTTGAGTAACCAAAAAAAGCCCCTCTTTCAAACAGGTTTGTATGTTATTCTGCCATCTAAGTTTGTTTGGAAAAAAGATTTTACTGTCTACTTTCATCCCACCCATTAAAAAAAAAAAAAAAAAAAAAGAAGGTTTAAAAACCACTGATCTAGTCCTTCATTTTCATTGCACATATGAGGGAAACTGAGGCCTCTGTGGGAAAGAACTATCTCCTGACTCCTTCTATACCAACTTCTCAAACATCAGATTGTAAAATGGATTCATTTCTTTAAAACCAAAAGGGAAAACAGAGCCTAAATCTGTCCTTCATTTTCAGTTGAATACTTCCACTTTGGAATCAGTCTTCCCTCTGGCTCAGAACTCACGGTGCCCCTACCCTCCCTCATACCAAATGGCTGCAGGTCCCCAGAGGCCCAGGGGATGTGTGTCACTGCTGCACAATCTCCCTGGGCCTCACCCCCATATCACTGGCCTGAGCAGCGACTCCAAGAAGCAAAATGTAGGGAACAAGGAAGAGACTGCAGTTGGTGCTTTGAGAACCTTTTCAAATTCCAGTTTGGCTGTTTATTATTTACGTGACCTTGAGCAAGACACTTGACCTCTCAGAGCCTTTATTGTCATCTGCTGTAATTTAGGATAGCTTCATGTACCTCATGGGATTGTTTGTAAGGCCTAGAGGTAATACATAGAAATAGTACAATAATTAACAGTAAATATCATTATCATCATTTTAACTGTAACTGATTTTCTATAAGATCTGAAGTTCTCATACATAAACTGAATGCATTCGGCTCTCTGCACACCCAAATGAAGGCAATGCAATGCTGCGCTTCCACTCATATTCCTCGGAATGAGCTCTGCCCTCCGTGAATTTGAAATTCCTTCCAACCAGAGATAGATGCTCTGATGGGGGAATCCCATAAATACAGTGTGATCAGTCTGAGAAACATTGCCAAGATACTGGATCTAGAATCAGTCTGCCAAGGTTTCATCTTGGCTCCACTATTTAATTGCAGACAAGTTACTTAAACTTCCTGGGCCTCATTTTTCTAATCTCTAAAATGGGGATAATACAGTACCTAACTCATGGGCTTGTTGGGAAGATTAAATGGGATGATGTGTGAAATCCTAGTGCAGTGGCTCATCTTTAACGAGTGGTCAAGATATGAACTCATTATTTTCCCTAAGGTCAGCCTTTCCTGTCCAGAGAGAAAGCTCAGAGAGGTGGTAAGAGTGCTGGACTAACAATCAAGCGACCTTGGGTGAGGTTCTGATTCTGCCAGCCAGGTGATGCTGGGCCTGACCTTGGCCCTCTCTGTGTCTCAGTTTCCCCATCTGCAAACCCATGTTTTGGGAGACTGGCCATGATGGGATCTCTTTCTCTCCCCTTTTGGACCCTCTGTGCTGTCTCACTCTGAATGGGAGGCCACCTGCCATGTCATGAGAACACTTAAGCAGCCCTCTGGGGAAGCGGTTGTGGCTCAAGCAGTTGGGTGCCCACCTACCACATGGGAGGTCCCAGGTTTGGTTCCCTGTGCCTCCTAAAGAAAATGAGCAAGACAGCGAGCTGACACTATGGGCTGGCATTGCGAGCTGATGCAACAAGATGATGATGCAACAAGAAGACGACAAACAGACACAGAGAGCAGACAGCAAGTGTAAAAACAAAAAGGGAGGGAAGCGGCTGTGGCTCAATCAGTAGGGCTCCCGTTTACCAAATGGGAGGCCCCGGGTTCGGTTCCCGGGGCCTCCTGGTGAAGGCAAGCCCGCCCGCATGGCGTGGTTAGCTGACCCAGCGAGCACAAGCAGCAAGGGGGGCGATAAATGAATAAATAAATAAAATCTTTAAAAAAAAAAAAACAAAAAAAAAAAAACAAGGGAGGGGAGAAATAAATGAAATTAAAAAAAAAAAAAAAAGTGGCCATCCGGAGAGGTCCATACGGTAATAACTGAGACCTCCTGCTAAAATCTAGCAAGGATTAGGGCTGAAGTCTCCAGTCACATGAGTGAGTCATCTTGGAAATGGATCATCTAACCCACATCAAAGCTTCAGATGACTACAGCCTCTACCAACATGTTACTGCAACCTTATGAAAGACTCCATGACAGAACCATTTAGGTATTGTCATCTTCTTTGGTTAATATCTAATACTATAATTAAAGTTGATTTGAATTTTTTTTAAATACCCAAGAGGGTTGGATTAGGTAAACCTTTCTGGCTCTAACTCTGAGGGAGAGTGAGAAGAAGGTAAGTTGTAGAGCTGTCCTATTTGGTTTCCAGGTGGCCCCAAATCTTCCCAGTCACCCCATATAGAGGAGGACCAGAAAGGAGTCTTAGCCAGTGTCTTGATTAAGAGAGCTGCTCTGGGGCTGCCCAATTCCAGCTTGAAGTTCTGTCTCTACCACTGTGCATGACCTTGGGAAAGTCACTTCACCTCTCTGAGCCTCAGCTCCCCTATCTGTAAAATGGATCTTAAAATGGTACCTGGAGTTAGAGTTTGTGATTACCACATGAGCTAATACCTGCAAAGTGCTTAGCACAGAAGAAGAACTCAGGAATAGTGCATTGCTCTAATAATCATTATGGACGCCAGTCACTGGGCCATTCCAAGCATTATTTCTGATGACAATAGAGCTCTTCATGAGGGCAGCAGCCATCCTGGGCACACCTGAGAAGCAGGGTAGGCCAGCCTCTGCATGTCAACTGTCTAGATTCCCCTGATTCCAGGTCAGCCTGGAGGAGTTGACTGCCATGCCTTCTTTCCCTGCCCCACCCAAAGACCAGTCTGCAAGGCTGGAAGGGCCACAGACTACATTTTGCCCAGTTCTCTCACCCAGGGTAGGATGCAAGGGAAGGATATAAACTACCCAAGATTTCATAACATGTTACTAGACCTAATACCATGGGGCAGTATGTGTAGTATTGGAAAGAATTATATCTGGGTTTGATTCTTGACTGCGCAACTTACAGGCTGAGTGTCCTTGGGTACCCGGTTTCCTCATCTGGAAAATGGGAACATCAAAGAACCTGCTTCATAGGGTCCTTACAAAGATTAAATGAGCACATGTGTGACATATAGTAAGCCCTTACTATCTAGCATCAGTATCACGCATCTCTAGTCCTCATCCAGCACTCTTTTGACCTTATTACACTGGAAACACCCAAGAGTTCAAGAACCAAATGTGTTGACTTTTGGAATTTCCTTTCAGCTGAGAAGCTGTGTGCATAGTGGAGTTGGTCTGGAGTGCCAATCTGGAAAGCTGCACAGGGGCTCTGACTCTGTCTTTCTGTTGCTCTGTGACCTTCCACTGGTCACTTTCCCTCTCTGGGCTTCATTTTCTTCCTCTATAACAGCCCTGTCCAATAAAAATATAAGCTACATATGTAATTTAAAATTATTTAGTAGCCACTTTATTAAAAACAAAAAGAAATAGGTGACATTAATTTTAAAAATATGATTTATCTAACCCAGTGTATCTAAAATGGTATCATAAATCTACATGTTATCAATGTTAAAAAATCACCGAGCTATTACACTCTTTTTTTCTTACTCTGAAATCTGGGTGGTTCTCAACCAAGAATGTCGGGGGATGTCTTAGGTTGTCAATTTGTGTATGTGTGTGTGGATGTGTGTGTATACGTGTGCGCACACCAACACTATTGGGATATAGTAGGTGGAGGCCAGGGATGCTATTAAACATCCTACAAGAACAGTACAACCTCCCACAACAAAGAATTATCAGCCAAAATGTCAACAGTGTTTTTTTTTAACACTTAGAGCACATCTTAGTTTGACGAGCCACGTTTCAGGGGCTCAATGGCCGTGTGTGGACAGTGCAGCTCTACAATATGAAACGTTGGGATAGGCACTTAGAAAAGTCAAATTTTTAGGAACTTGGGTTTTGGCAAATTTGTTTTCCTTCTCCCTGAATAATTGGCCAAAAGAATCTGTGGCTGGTTCACCAGTCCCTGGCTGGCTACGGAAAGAGCCCATCTGTCCCTGGCTGCTCACACCCTTCCAAAGCCACCCGCCCTCTCTGGGGAGGCCCAGCCTGAGACAGACACTGAGCCCAGTTGTTCTTTTCTGGGGAGACAATGCCGCAGGCCCTACTACCTGCCTGACAGGGCTATTGTGGCTCGAGGAGAAAAGGGCTTTGTCAGGAAGGCAGCCGATGAGCCTGCAGTTCAATGGGGGCCTTCATGTCGGCACTTGCGGGTGCTCGATGCCAGCTCTGGGGAGGCCCAGCCCCCTCCTGAAACAGATGGGGAGTCTGAGGCCCAGAGAGGGTGTGGACGGCCCTGCAGTGGATCCCAGCTTCCCCACCTCATCCCACTGCCCTAAAACACAAACTGTACCTAACTCTGGAAACTCCTGTCTCAAAGCACAGGGTGAACTCAGTACTGGCCTTACACTTGGCAAGGGGGGTGTCCTTCCATGGGTCCTGAAGTTTAGAGGCTCCCCAAATCACAAACACATGCAAAAAATAGATGTAATGAAGAACACATGGGTGAGTGTGTCTCAGGAACTGGACTCAATCCCTAGCCTTACACACCCTCTCTCGTGATTCAAAATGGCCAGCCCCCCTTCACCCCCAGGAAACACTCCCCATCTCTCACCCTACATACTTTGAGCAAACGTACTTAGTCTGAAGGTTGTGAAGCTTTGAGGTTTGTACCCCAGGCAGCATCAGAGATGGACACTGTTTCGTAGCACAAGGAGGATCTGAGCAGCAGAAAGGCTTGAGTAAGAGAAAAGACAAATTCTCCTGTCAATCCCTTCCTCTCAGGTAGTGTTCTAGTTTGCTAAAGCTGCTCAAGCAGATACCATAAAATGGGTTGGCTTTTAACAATGGGAATTTGCTAGTTTACAAGGCATCGTCAGGCAATGCTTTCTCCCCAAAGACTACCTGCTGGCACTCCTGGACTCCTCTGTCACATGGCAAGGCATGGTTCTGGCCTCTCTCTTCTCTCCCAGGTTTCGTGGCTTTCAGCTTCTTGCTTCCATGGCTTTCTCTCTCTTTGTCTCTATTTCATTTTCTTATAAAGGACCCCAGTAAGAGGATTAAGGCCCACCCTAAATGAGATGGGTCACATCCTATCTTAAGATCCCACTCACCAAAAGATCCTACTTACAGTGGGTCCACACCCACAGGAATGAATTAACTTTAAGAGCATATTTTTCTGGGGTCCATACAGCTTCAAACCATCACAGGAGCTCAGATGCATGTATTTTTCCATAACAATGAATCATTTCCCAGTAGGGCCAATCATCCAGTTTCTTGCTTCTCTTTGTGTTCCAATTCATACCAGTCTTGGAGGTTCTCACCTCCAATTCTGCCCCTCCTCCCCCACAGGCCTCCCACGTTACGAATAGGCCTGGTACACTCAAAGATTCATGGCACTGGATGTGTCCTGTTGGCAATGCCTGTGGCCACCCCCCTTGGGTGCTAGTCCCTTCCACTGCTAACCTCTCCCCTCCCTACCCCTAACCCTATCCCATGCTGGTGCACACACTCAGGAAGGGGCAGGAAGGGCTGGTCCTTATGGAGAGGTGAGTGACTTGTCTATTGTCATACAGCAAATTTAAGGAAGCCACACATTGGGAGAACCCATCCATCGCGGCCTAGCTAGAAGGCTACAGATAAATGGTGGCGGGTGGTGGCTGGGAGCACAGCAGCTCTGATTACTCCTGGCTCCTTCACTCACCAGCTGTGGGACTTTGGGGGCAAGTTTCTCAAAGTATTTAAAATACAGTTCCCTCTTCTGTAGCATGGAGATAGCAGTGGTACCCACCTCATAGGAGCCTTAAATAAGGTAATACATATAAAGGCTTAGTAGTGTCTGTCCTGCAATGAAGGCTCCGTACATGATTATTTTTAAAAGCTCCCTCCTCCAGGAGGCTAGCAATCAACGCTATCAGAACTGTCCAGTGCTTTCCTGGTGGTCCCCCACCCTTGCTACCTGGGAACATGAGTTTATTTTAGACTAAGGTGCGTGGTGGCCCAGTGTGGCCTCTACTGCGTGGACAGGGGCCAGACTGCCTGCCTGGGAGACTGGCTCTTTTCTTCCCAGCTGGCTAAGTTACTTGATCTTTCCATGCCTCAGCTTCCTTTTTGTAAACGTTAAAAGTATGCACCTTATAAAGTTGTCACGAGGATTAAATGAACTGTGCTTTCTCAGCCCTTAGAATTGTGTCTGGCCTATAGAAAACATTATACAAATGTTTTTTATGGTCTACGTCCATGTTTTTCAATCCTTTTTAAGAAAATATGGCCACAGTAGAAATACTTTTTCCATCATAACTAAATACACACACGCACACATAAAATATAACTGAAATAAAAGTTTTACAAAATAATACGTTGTATTAGTCAGCCAAAGGGGTGCTGATGCAAAGTACCAGAAATCTGTTGGCTTTTACAAAGGGGATTTATTTACTTGGGGTAAGAGCTTACAGTTACAAGGCCGGAAAGAGTCCAACTCAAGGCTGCTTTCTCACCAAAGTCAGTTGCCACATGTTGAAACAAAATGGTCACTGGTCTCTGCCGGGTCTCGCCTTCCTGGGCTTCGTCTTCCTCTTAAGGCTCTGTGGGTCCAGCTTCTTCCCAATCTGAGTTGTAGGCCAGCATAGGGCTTATCTCAGGGCTTCCTATATCAGGCTCAACTCTCTTTTCAGTTGCAAACTATCGGGCGGGTGAAGGGCTCATGTCTCCCTGAGGCCTTAGCTGTTTGAGTCTTCTGCTTTCTGTCACATGGCAAAGTTCTCTCCTTTTCTCTGTGTCTTCTTGAGTGAATGCCCGTTCATATCAGCCCACCAAGGTGGTGGGGACTCAACCTGAGTCACGCCCTACCAAAGTGGTCAGATCAAAAGCTCTAAATTGATTTTATCAGGTAAACTTAAATCAATCCTTTGGATTTAACACAATCAAAAGGTATCACACCCAGAAGAGTAGATTGGTTTACAAACATAATCTTTCTTTTTTTGGGATTCATAAATAATCTCGAATGTACACATACATGCAGTTAATCTATAATCTATTCTTTTTTTCCATCTTTCTATCTATCTATCTATATCTATCTATCTATCATCTATCTATTTTTTAAAATGGTGATTTGGAAAGCACCAGTCTCTGGATAGTTGATTCCATTTTGTTTCCTCCATTGATAAGGTTCTTGTGGACAGGGAGTAAGTTTGGCTCATTTTGGTCTCCAATCACATCATTTAATTTCTTTCAATTTACCAAGCTTCTATCATCCCTTCACTTGGCAGATGATTGTGCGATTATTGGGCACCTACTATATGACTATTATTCTACTATTACCTATGTTGAATAAATGAACGATGAAAGGGTAGGGAGTGAGGAACCCCAGACAGAGCGCCAACTGGCAGTAGCACCCCTCCAACCCCCGCGTTCCCAATTCCTCCTCAGCTGGGAAGTTGGCCCCTCTCCTGTCATCCTGGGGCTGATCAACTCTCAACCGGGTCTGCAATGGGGGCCGGTCCCGGCGTCTGTGAGGGGCGGGTCGGTGCCCAGGAACCCGCCCCCTTCACCCCCCACCCCCGGCGCGGGGCGGTGACCCCACAGCGAAGAAGTTCGGAAGTCTGGGTGCCTCAGGAAGGCGTGCGCCCCTCTGCTGGCAGCTCTGCTGCCAGGAGACTCCTCCCCGGGGACCCTCCCCCTCTGGGGCGCGTCATTCTCCCCACGCCTAGGTCCCGACCCCGGCGGCTTCTCCCGCGCGGGTAACGCCGGGGACAGGTCGGTGCGCCCGGATGGAGCTGCGCGCCAGCAACGCCAGCTGCGAGAACGGTGCGTGCAGGTCTGGGCGGGTTCTTGGGGGCCGGGGTGGGGACCCCAACTGCGCCACGCGCGCTCCTCGCTTCGCGCCTTCCCCTTCGGGGCGCCTTTGCTTCTCCTTCTGTGCTGCCTGGGGGTCCAAACTGGGGAGGAGGAGGGCCAGCACAAGTTGTCTCCCACACAGTTCTCAGGGCTGTCTTGGGGAGGAGCAGGGCTTTGGGTGAGACTTCACCTCCATCTACGGGAGCCGGGAGTACCTGAAGAGGGAAAAAGGAAAGAGGACGCACGTTGTGTAGGGCACGGATGGGTGTGGGAAGTTGGAATGGGCTGGGGAGTCGGTATGATTGCCTAGAGTAGGCAGACCAGGGTGTGAGAGGGTTTGGGGGTTTGTTTTGTTTTTATGTATAGTTGCTTCCAAGTGTAGTATCTGTCTAGACCCGACTGTATCCCCGGGCTACTGCTGAGCCCAATGAAGACAAGGGAAGAGGGGTGCACTTACCACCCCCAAACTCACACTCACCTTTTAGAAAAGGGAGGAAACAAGCTCAGGAAAGGGTAAAGAAAGACTTTTGGCTTCTCATTGAGTTCTTACCATGAACTGCGTAGTGGACTAAGCCCTTTAGAACAGCTCTAGAAGGTAGGTAGGTAGGTATTATTTCTTTACTATCCCCATTCCAGAGATAAGGAAACTGAGGCTCTGAAAAGTCAAGTGATTTGCTTAAGGTGGGGGAGATGGAATATAAAACCAGGGCTCTTGGATTCTAAAACCTGGACCGCTACTGCCACACTCAACTCCTTTCTTCGTATATTAACATTTTCCTACCTTGTCCTGGAACTGCGGCCTATTTGATATTCCTGTTTCTCTGACTTCTTCCCTTCTCTGTAGTGAAGCTTTCAAGAATGGCTGTGGGTGTTGGCTGGGTTTGCTTTCTTATCCAACAAGGCAGACCATTTCCAGCCTCACCTTTCCCTGGGGCAGAATGTGCTTCCCAGTCCTAACATACCTGTGCTGGAAGAGAAGGCAAAAATGATCTGGTCCAACACCTAGTTTTCAAATGAGCACTCCCCTCAGAGTTAGATTTCCTTTGGCCATCAGCCCTCTGTCTTTCTTTTTACCCCTATGGGAGAACTTGACTCAGTGGAGGGTGTTGAACCCATTGGGTACTGAAGGCCTCACAGTGACAGCAAGTCCACATTGTGCTCTTTGGCTCCACCTGCAGGAGGGCAGGGGAGGGATGTGGGACCCGGCTTGGCCTGTCTTTTCAGAGTTGCCTTCATTGGCTCATATCCTCCCAGGGTCAGGCTCATTTCTAGAGCTCAGGGAACTCCCCCAAGGTGGAGGCTCCAGCTGGAGAAACAGGAGAGAGCAGTGCAGAACAAGTCCGGTTAGGAACCTAGATGACTTCTTACTGTCTCATCTTCCCTCATTGTGACATAGATAGGGGAAAGAAGGCACTTCCACGGCAGAAGACACGTGGATGTCCTCTGCTGAGTTCCAGACCCAGCTCTGCCACCAGGGTTTTTGTGACTGGGGAACCTGGTTTCCCCAGCTGAAAGCCAAAGGGATAGACTAGCTGCTTTCCAAGGGCTCTTCCAGCTCTGTTGTTCTGTGGTTCTATGCCATGGGAGAAAGGTCAACAGTCCACCCAGATGCCCCTCCGTGCTCCATTGCAACAAAGACAGCACTGCCTAACCTTGGACTCTGGGGCCCTTGTAGTGCTGGCCTGGAGTTCTAGCTTGGTCCCAGGAGAAGTTGTGGTCCAGACTTACATCCTTGGTCTAGGGACCTGGGTCTTTGTGACACACAGCTTGAAAAAGACCTTTACCACCAGAGGCCACAAAGTCAAATGCTTACCACATAACCAGCACAACTGAAGGGAGCTGATTAAGGACTCTGGGGAGTTGCAAAGAGCTGCAGCCAATTGTTGTCTTGTGGGCAGCCATATCCACTAAGGTGAGCAGATGTGATTTTCAAGAGTTACCCAAAGTCTGAAGTTTCATGTGAAATCTCCCAACTTTTAAATGTTGGTAATGAGGTTTTTTGTTTTTGTTTTGTTTTGCTTTTGGAGGTACCAGGGATTGAACCTCAATTCCCTTGTACATGGGAAGCAGGCGCTCAACCACTTGAGCTACATCTGCTCTCCAATGAGTTCATATTTTAAAATAACTTTCAGGAGGACCAGATTAATCCCCACATCCCTAGCTGCCTGCTTTATGGGGTTTGAGTGGGGTCAAATCCTGACTTCATCACTTGCTGCCAATGTAGCTTTAGGCAGGTCACTGAACTTTCTGATTCTTCAGCTAAAAAACTGGAAATGATCATTGTGCTTATTTCATCAAGTGATGATGAGGAAGCCTCATGGAAAGCCCCAGAGGAGAGGATCATGGGATTAGTAGCACCAGAGGATTATTAGCTCTTCTTTGTTTCATTGAACTTGTACTACTTAGTTCTGATTGAGGATCTGCCCCTCTTGCCCAAGTTTGTCATTGCTGTCTGGAGAGAAACAAACCAGAGGAGCAAGCAAGGGTGGGATGGCTCTGGAGCCAGACTCTTGGCCACCTAGGCTTTGGAAAACAAACTAAAGACAGATTTTGCGTGAGCTGGCAGGGACACCAGCCCCTCCAAGGGTCTTTGAAGCAGGACCTGGGGAGTAGTCAGTTCCAACCAACAGGAGGATGAACACTTCATCATCTTCAGGCCCAGAAGGGACTTGTGGACCATCTATCCTCAGTCCCACATGTCACTTATAAGGAATCTTCCACCATGGATGGCACTCAGGGATAAGCAAATGATGAGGCTTCTGGGAGGGAGAGAATCCCTGGGAGCGATGATGAGCTTCTGGAGACCACATACCCAGAAACTAGGAAGGGGATTCTGGTGGAGGCTGGGAGGTAGGATTCAGTGATGCCTGAGAGCTCATGGGATCCTGACTGGTAGGGTAGGGGCTGGAGTAGGATGGCATCAGTGTGCCTGGTGGTTGTGCAGTGAGGTTCTGGAATCAGATGGTCCATGTGTCCTTAAGCAAGGTACCTGACCTTGCAAAGCCTCCATTTCCACATGGGGAGTAAAGAGCACATTTAGCT
The DNA here is from genome assembly GCA_026826555.1 of Tolypeutes matacus. Lineage (NCBI taxonomy): Eukaryota > Metazoa > Chordata > Mammalia > Cingulata > Chlamyphoridae > Tolypeutes > Tolypeutes matacus. The sequence continues at coordinate 2,692,278 of JAKSZT010054011.1, forward strand.
GACAGGTGGTTGTAAAAATGTGATGAGTTCATGCAAGTAAAGCTTCTAGCATGTAGTAAGCACTCAGTGAATGTTAACTATTATTTTAAGATTGGGGCCCACTGTGTGGGTGGAGCCCTGCAGTAGCTGAAGCATGGGGTCAGAAATAGTGAACAATTCCAATATTTGTTTCTTTTTAAAATTTTATTGTGGTAAATATATATAATATAAAAATATGCTATGTGAACCATTTTTAAGTGTACAAATCAGTGGCTTTATTTATATTGACAATGTGATGCCACCATCACCACTCCCCCCAGTGCCTGGCAACCTCAAATCTACTTTCTGCCTCTGTGAATTTGCCTATTCTAGATATTTCGTATAAGTGGGCTAATGCAAAATTTTTCCTTTTGTGTCTGGCTTATTTCACTTTGCCTGATGTCATCAAGGCTTGTCAATGTGGTAGCTGGCCGTATCAGAACTTCAGAACTTTGTTCCTTTTTTCTTTTTTAAAGATTTATTTTATTTATTTATTCCACTCCCCACCCCACCCCCACCCCCGTTGTATGTGCTCGCTGTCTGCTCTCTGTGTCTGCTCATCTTCTCTTTAGGAGGCACCAGGAACCGAACCTGGGACCTCCCATGTGGGAGAGAGGCACTCAGTCGCTTGAACCAACTCAGCTCCCTGCTTTGTTGTGTCTCTCATTGTCTTTTCTCTTTTGTGTTTCCTTGTTGTGTCATCTCAGTGCCTCAGCTTGCTGCGCCTGCCTGTCGCGCCAGCTCGCTGACTTGCTCGTCTTCTCCAGGAGGCACCGGGAACCAAACCTAGGACCTCCCATGTTGTAGGCGGGAGTGCGATTGCTTGAGCCATATCTGCTTCCCTCGTTCCTTTTTATTGCTTAGTAATATTCCATTGTATGGATAAAACACTTTTTTTTTTAACCGTTCAGCTGTTGATGGACACTTGGGTTGCTTCTACCTTTTGGTGGAATAATGCTGCTCTGAACATCGGTGTGCAGCTATCGGTTTGAGTCCCTGTTCTTTTGGGTATATACCTAGAATTAAGATTGCTGGGTCATATGGTAATTCTGTTTAGCCTTTTGAGAAATTGCCAAATTGTTTTTCTGCAGCAGCAGCACCATTTTACATTCCTACCAGCAATGCACGAGGGTCTCAACCAATATTTTTAAAGCATGCAGATGTTCCCAGAGTAATTCTCTCATCATGTTCTTCCCATCCAGGTTCCTTGGTCAGCCTCTACTGCTCCTCCCAACAAGTCCTGTGCCAGATTGTCGGAGACCTCAGTTCCGAGGTGCCCAGCAATGCCACCTTCATCAGCTGGCAGGAGAGGATCAGGAAGAACTACGGCTTCTACATTGGCCTTGGCCTGGCCTTCTTGTCCAGCTTCCTCATTGGCAGCAGTGTTATTCTCAAGAAGAAAGGCCTCTTGCGACTGGTGGCCACGGGGGCCACTCGGGCTGGTAGGTTCCTGAGGGCAGCCGGAGACGGGCTCAGGGTGGCTGAACCCTCACCAGCTTCCCTTCATAGGGCCAGGGTAGCAGTTTGAGAACCAGACCTCAGTGGGGTCCAAAAGCTCATTGTCCATCCCATGGGGAAGCCCACCCACCAACAGAAGACCTTCCTTAATGAGGAATTTTTCAACCTATACTGTATTTCCTGAGAACTTCCCTTATATGCTAATTGGGATGAAGCTAGGCAAATGTCACAGGACCAAAAATCAGAAACTCAGGTCTAGTCCTAGTTTTACTTCTTAGCAACTCTGTTTCCACTGGCAGGTCACAACTTCTTTGCAGAATGGAGATATGAAAACCTCTGCACAGAATGGTGTCAGACACAAGTGTGCACTGATTTACTAACAAATTGAGCTCCCCTGTGGGCGACAAAAGAATTATTGAGCCTTTGTCCACAAGGGACTTGTTTGTTTGGAAAATAAGATATGTATCCATGAAACATTTCTTGAGCAAAGGAATCATGTATAAAAGGATTCATTTATTCAATCAACATTTATTGCACACCGGTTGTGTGCCGGTTCCATGTAGAAGTGGGATGCAGTGCCCTTGTGGAGCGCTGTGTTGAGTGGAAGAGACAGACAAGTAAATAGGCAATTGTGTGATGGTATATTCAATGCTACAATGGAGAAAATGTGCGTGATATGGGAACATCTTGGAGGCACGTGTGTGGTTAGGGGAGGTTTACTCTGAGAAGTGATGTCTAAGCTAGGACCTAAATGGTGAGGCGAAAGCAAGGTGAAGGAGAAAGGAGGAAGACGTAGTATTCCGTAAGAAGGAATAGCATGTGCAAAGGCTCGAGGTGAGATAACACAAGTGATTCAAGAAACTGAAAGTAGTTCAGGATGGCTGGAGAATAGGGGTTGAGAGATGAGTCAGGGACCAGATCATGAAGGGTCTTATAAAAGTGACTGAAAGGGGAGTGAATGTGGCTCAAGCAGTTGGGCGCCCACCCGCCCACATGGAAGGTCCAGGGTTCGGTTCCTGGTGCCTCCTAAAGAAGACAAGCAGACAATGAGCAGACATGAGTGGACACAACGAGCAGACATAGTGAGCAGACAATGAGCAGACAGATGAGGGAGCCATCTCAGGGATAGGTGGGGAAGTGACTGAAAGTTTTTAGGCAAGGGAGTGACTTAGTCAGATTTTTTATTTGAAAAAAATCCCTGGTTGCTGAGTGAAGAAGGGATTAGGTGAGAAGATTGGAGGCTGGGAGATCAATTAAGAAGAAAGAGGACAGAACTTGGGGCTGGGAAATGGCAATGGGAATGGAGACAAGTGGTGATTCAAGAGATGACCTGAAAGTAGAACTACTGGGTTTGGTGTTGACTGGCTCCAAGTCAGCCAAGGATGACTCAGGTTTCTGACTTGAGCAACAGGGTAGATGGTGGTGCTGATTTTTGAGATGAAGAATGCAGGAAGAGGAACAGGTTTGTGGGAAGGTATGAGGATCAAGTTTGGGCATGTTCAGTTTGATGTGTTTGTGGCACATTGGGCTTTGGAGGCACACTGTTGGGGCCCAATTCTGACTCCCCAATTCTTGGAGATGTGATCCTGGGCAAGAAAATTGTTCTTTCAGTGCCTCACTTTTCTCATCTATAAAATGGAGATAAGACTAGCATCAGCCTTAAGGGTTGTCGTGAAGACATGTAACATGCTTAGAAAGATGCTTGGCACAGAGAAAGCACTACTATTTAGTATAACTATTATCAAAGTGGGAGGAGCAGCAGACAGTTGTAAACCCATGTTTAGAGCCCAGGTATGCTCTGAGATGGAGGGCTGTGAGGTATGAGGATGAAATAAAAAACAATGTGGTCACTGATGCTCGACCCTTCATTTCTGGACAAGTGTGTGAAAGGCCAGAGACTTCCCACAGTGTCAGGGAAATGCCTGCTTGTGTTCAGGGGAGAACAGGGGAAGTCATCCCCTAATAGGGGGACTCAAAGTATCAGTCACCATGCAGAAAGGTAGAATCAATTTTTTCCCTCTAATCTGCTAGTTCAGTATCTTTTGAGATTTCAATTTTTAGAGCAAAATGCTCTGAGTTCTTAACTTTTATGAGATATTCTAATCCCTTTAGAAATCTGATGAAAGCTAAAGACTTTCTGCTCACCAAAATGGGCATTCACAAAAACCAACATACAATTTCTGGGTTTTCATGGAACTGCCTAAACCCATCTATCATCCTCATCCTCATCATCACTGATATTTAGTGAGTATGGACTATGTGCCAAGCCCTGAGCCCACCAAGTAAACAAAATAAGCACAGTGCCTGGCTTCGCGGAGCTTCTGTTTTAGTGGGGGAAATGCCAGAAAAGTAACAAATCAACTCAATTGATAAATGAATAAGTGCCATGAAGGAGAAGAGCTGGGTGTATGAAAGAGACTCCCAAGAGGAAATAATAGAGAGAAGGGAGCCAGGGAAGGCTCTTAGGGGAAGCACTGTTCAGACAGATGCCTGTAGAATGAGTGTAGGATTTAGGTAAAAATTGGTTGAAAGATTATTCTGGACACAGGCAAAAGCATGTGCCAAGGCCTTGAAGCAGAAACGAGCTAATCATTTTTGAAGAAGTAAAATAAAGCCTGACGACTAGATTGTAGCAAGGAGAAGTGGCACAAGATGAGTATGGAAAGGTTAGCTGGATTGAGTGTGAAAGGCCTTAAGGATTCTGGTCTTTATCTAAAGAGCAACTGAAAGCCATCCTGTCGGCTAAAAGCTGAAGAGCGACATGCCTAATTTATATTTTTAAAAGACCACTGTCTGCCATGAGAGGAATGGATTATAAAGGGACAAGAATGGAAGCAGAGGACCCAGAGATGGTAGTGCCCCAGAATAGAGTGACTAGTGGAATGGACACCTGTGAGACATATTTTGGAGACAAAATCAACAGGATGGACTGAATGTGGAAGCTGGGGAGGGGAGGGGTCAAGGGCAATTCCCTAGTTTCTGGCTTATGAAAGGTATGTGGAGGTGCCATTTATTTGGGGGGGGGGAGGGTGTAAGGAGTATTTACACTATTTATTTATTTATCTATCTATCCATCTATTTATTTATTTATTTATTTATTTATTACATACCATATGATCTATCCAAAGTATATAATCAATGGCTTTTAGTATAGTCACAATGTTGTGCATTCATCACCACAAAAAAAAAGAAAAAATTCAGAACAATTTCATTACTCCAAAAAGAAAAACTCCACACAGTAGGGAGTATTTAAAATCAAGAGTTCCATTTAGGACAGAGTCTGAGATGCCTTTTAGAGATACAAGAGGAGATGTCAAGTAGGCAGTTGGACTCAGAAGAATGGGCCAGGCTACACATGTGGAACAGAGGTACTGAACAGAGGTATTTAAAACCTTGGAAATGGATGAGATCGCTCTAGAAAGGGTCCAGAACTGGGGTCCGAGGCACATTAGAAGTTGGGGAGTGAAGGTAGGGTAGGAAAGGTGCCTGAGAAAATGCGGCCATGTTCTAACTTTCTGTCCGTTCCCTTCTGCAGTGGATGGAGGTTATGGCTACCTGAAGGATCCAATGTGGTGGGCTGGATTTCTCACCAGTAAGTGGGTTCTTTGCTACTAACGACCATGACCTATTGAGAGCAGAGGGGTAGATGGGGCATTTCTGTCTCTATTGTGCGGAGTGTGAATCTGAAGCCCAGATTCCAAGGGGAAAATCTTGACAATTCTTGCAGGTAGAACATCTTACTCTCATCTCAGATCACTCTCTCAACCTAGTGAAGCACCTACCTCTCGAGAGGTTTACACAAAGATGCTGATAAAGGCGTATTTTCCCAACTTCCTTTGAAACACAGGTTGATAATACCACTGCCTTATTGGAGTCTCTTGGTCTTCTAAGTAATATGGCAGAATCTGGAATTCCTAAGCCATATTCCCATTCCACAGGTGATTTGTTGGCCAACTTAGAAGATGGCTGGTCTGCCATCTAAGGTTCGCCCAAATTTGAACTCACACATTTTCCCCAGTTTCCACCTACCCTCTCTAGCTATCAAACGTAAATATTTTAGATGGAAAATTAGCCAGCTTTCCATTTATAATACCCCTTCTATCAGGTTTGATTCCATTCTTAGCCAAAGCTATTGTATACAACTACCTTCAAAGGGGAGAAGCAGGTTGTTTTCTATCAGCAGAGGGACAGAAAAAACACTTGCAGGGATCTCTTTGGGAATGTCAGGCCTTTATTAATCACCTGTCTTGATCTAGACCAGGGGTTCTTAACCAGGGGTTCATGAGCTTGAATTGAAATTCAAAAAAAACATTTTTCTTGTAGGGACATTTTGGTGTGGGTGTGATATATTTATTAAATAATATACAGTATAATGTGGACTTAGTAAGGGGTCTGTGGTTTTCACCTGACTGGCATAGGAGTCCGTGGAACAAAAAAAAAAGGTTAGGAAGCCCTGCTCTAGACTGTCTAATAGTGCCCCTGGAAAAGGGGAGTCCGTGGACCAGTTGGTAACTAGAGCACCAATAAATGTAGCTGTTTCTTTATTTGATAATTAGCACTTTATACAACTTACCTTAAAGTTAGAGACAAAAGCATTGACAGTCCCCAAGACACACTTAAATGTGCTCAGATTAGAAGCCAAGAGTCTTGAAGAGAAAGAAGGCTTCTACCCATTAGCATGTCACATGAACTTGGGCCCTGGGCCTTAGTTTCCCCATATCTAACATGGAAAGTTTAGATCAGGACAGTCCAGGACTGACCAGACTCTCTAAAGAGAGAGTATAAGGGCCAGTATTTTAAGGAAAGTTGGTCTGGGATTCCACAAATGGTTGAACACTGAATGAAGCAGCTCCTCCCCAGATTCTTCTGCGTTGGAAATGGGTGTATCTGAGTTTCTTTTCTCCCTTAATTTTCTAGTGGCTGCTGGAGAAATTGCCAACTTTGGGGCCTATGCATTTGCTCCTGCGACAGTCGTCACACCTCTGGGAGCGCTGAGTGTCCTCATAAGGTTATCATCACTTCTCTAGCTGTCTCTGGATCTTTCCTGTTTTCAGTTTTTTGAGGCCTGGAACTTCCAAGTGGGTTCACATGCATTAGTTGGCAATCAGGGGCCTGTATCCCAGCACCCAGAAAGAGGTGGTGTGCTGCTTGGATCCTTGGACCCTTGGACTGTTGTCTGCCAGTGGCTCCAGCATCTCCTCCCCTGGCTGGGAAACAGAGGGGCAGGACAGGCTAAGTCCACACCAGTTGAAAGGCCTTCCACTGCCACCAGGCTGAGCATCTCATAACAATATTTTGGTATCCCAGCAGGAGAAGCATACAAGCTAAATTAACACTACCTGAGTTCTAATCCTAACTCTAGTACTTAGTAGGTAAGTTACCATGAGCAAATCACTTAACCGTTCTAAGCCTCAAATTCCTTATCTGCAAAGTTGGGATGCTAATGCTCCCTTCCTGGGGGTGCCATTTTGAGGATTAAAGGGGATAATGCTTGGGAAATGTGTGGTACAGTACTGGCCCTGAAGAATAACCACAGCTAAATGTATACTGAGATTTCCTGTGTGCTAAATGTTCTGAATGGATTCCATGAATTAGCTCATTTAACCCTCACCACATTCCCACTTATTAGAAAGTAGTGTGGGGAGAGCGAGAGGCTGGGGCTGAGAGAGGTGAAGTACCTGGGCCAAGGTCACCCAGGTTCCCAGGGGTTAAGCCAGGATTCTGACACATGAAGTCTAATTCCATTGTCCATGTCCTTAACCACAATGCTGTGCTGCCTCTCAAATAAGCATTCAACAAACGTTTGATAGTTTTAAAACTAGCTGACCCTAAATATGTATTCTTCGCATCAGCTCCAGCCCCCCTCACCTCGCTACAAAAGCAGAGGCAGTTCCTCTGTGGGGGTCCCGAATCCCCATTTCAAAGCAGGCTCTGATTGTTGGCTTAAACTTGGAACCTTGGTACATCCCAGCCAAGCATGCCCAGTATCCATAACTTCCTCTGTTTTGTTTTACCATCTTAATGACCATTTTGCAACATTTACAAGTCAGTAACACAAATAGAACCATGACTGTCATGGCATAGCTGATTTCAAGAGGCTGTGCTACTACTATCGAATTTCTGATTAGTTTATAAATTCCCACCCCCAGGAAGTTGCAAGAAGCATGGAATCCTCCAGTGCGGGACCCCTGCCTATGCTAATGCCATCGGACCCACTGAATGGGTTATCATAGGTAGAGATTTTGGGGTTTTAGGAGAGATGGGAAACAGACAAGAGAGCCTAGACATCAGTCCCCTTCTCCTGACACCTCCAGGACTTTGGAGGTTACTTAGGTCCCAGGTCAGCCTCCAGATTTTTGTCCTGTTTCAACGTCACTGGGAAGTCTGAAGAATTCTCTTCAGTGAGGTGTCAAGGAAAAACCAAATCTTGCCTTTACTACTTACAAAGTTAAAATGACCCTGCCAAGTCTTTTTAACATCTCTGGGACTTGGCTTTCTCATTATAAAATGAGAATAGTATTTTTTACTTCACTAGAGGGTTGTGAGATATGAGATAATAAATGGAAAGTTTCTAGCACAGTACCTAGTATATAATGTATGCTCAACTGTTAGTGCCTGTAATTGTCATTGTGGTAGGATGGTTGTTTATAATGACATATAAAAATGAAAGAAGGAATAGATTTGTTCTCTATATCCCAAGGAACAGAAGTGGGACACTGAGTAGCAATTATCAGGAAATCTATTTTTGGTCAATAATTAGAGTAAACCTACAATGGATTTGTTTTCCCTGTGAAAGAGTGAGCTTCCTGCCACCAGAGGTATACAAGCCAAGGCCAAACGCCATCTGCCAACAGTGCTGAGAGAGGATATGTAGGAAGTTAGATAAGAGTGCCTTAAAGGGCCCTTCCAGCTCTTCTGTTGTGGGATACTTTCAGTTTGTGAAAGGAAAGAAATCCACATTCATTTCCATTCCTCCAGTACATACTGTAACCCTCCTACAAATGAGTTTCTATTTCAAATGTATTTGGAATTGTCTAGAGAAGCTTCCACATGAGAGAATAGTAGGTCTTGACCAGTTGTTCTCCATTAGCGCTTGCTCAGCTCCCAGTTTTCTCCAGGAAAAACTAATCACTTTCTCCCATTTCCACATGCAGTGCCATACTCTCCTCATATTTCCTGGGAGAGAGTCTGAATCTGCTTGGAAAGCTGGGCTGTGTGATCTGTGTGGCTGGCAGCACAGTGATGGTGATACATGCCCCTGAGGAAGAGAAGGTGACCACAGTCATTGAGATGGCATCCAAGATGAAAGACACAGGTAGGCTCCAAGCATCCCATGAGCAGGAAAGCACTGGGGGATGGTCCATGTGGATAGTCTGATTGGTTTCTCACCATCTCAGGGGCTGCCATCTTGGGGAGAAGGCAATGTAAAGAAAGAATACTGGGCTGGTACTTGTTCGCAAGGCTAACTTAAAGAATTCCTGGCCTGATATATTGATGCCATTTGTTAAGTGTTTATTATGCATCAGGTTTTATTTTATTTTATTTATTTTATTTTTTAGGAGGTACTGGGGAATGAACCCAGGATCTCGTACATGGGAAGCAGGTGCTCAACCACTTGCTACATCAGCTCCCCAATGAGAGTTGGTTTTTTCATTTGTTTATTTTGTTTATTTTATTTTATTTTTTTAGGAGGTACCGGGGATTGAACCCAGGACCTTGTACATGGGAAGCAGGCAACCACTTGAGCTACTCCCGCTCCCCTATCAGCTTCTATTTTAAATGCTTAATTTGCATCATCATACTTAATCCCACAAAACAGCCTTATGAGTAAGATCCTATTAGTAGTCCTGTTTTACAGATGAGGAAAATGAGGTCTTAGGGATTTAATAATTTCCCCAAATTATTAAAAACTTGGGAAGCTGGGACTGGAACCTATTTCTATCTGACTCTAGAGCCCTAGCTCTTATTGCCACATCCTGTTGCTCTCGATGCTAACCATGTCCTCTGCAGCTCAGGGTATCTCCCTCCCTCCCTTTCTGAAGGTTTCGTCGTGTTTGCTGTGCTGCTGCTGGTGGTCTGCCTCATCCTCATCTTCATCATCGCCCCACGTTATGGGCAAAGGAATATCCTTGTTTACATCACCATCTGCTCCATCATCGGGGCCTTCTCCGTGACTGCCGTCAAGGGTATGGGCATCACCATCAGGAACTTCTTCCAGGGGATGCCGGTTGTGCGGCATCCCCTCCCCTACGTCCTGTCCCTCATCCTGGCACTTTCGCTAAGCACTCAGGTCAACTTCCTCAACAGGGCGCTGGACATCTTCAATGCCTCCCTGGTGTTCCCCATCTACTACGTGTTCTTCACCACAATGGTGGTTACCTCCTCCATTGTCCTCTTCAAGGAGTGGCACAGCATGTCTGCCGTGGACATTGTGGGCACCCTCGCTGGCTTTGTCACCATCATCCTAGGTGTCTTCATGCTTCATGCTTTCAAAGACCTGGACATCAGTGGGGCCAGTTTGCCCCACATGCACAAAAACCCAACCCCACCTCCTGCCCCGGAGCCCACTGTCATTAAACTGGAAGACAAGAATGTCCTTGTGGACAATGTGGAACTCTCCAGCACCCCATCACCAGAAGAAAAGCCAAAAGTATTTATAATCCATTCTTAAAATATGAGTGAGAGGGTGAGCCCTGTGGTACAGTCTGACTTCTCAGTTCCAGAACCACGTGGTTATTTTCAGCACAACTGCATTGCCTGTTACCAACGGGCTCCCTTCCCTTGAGAATTTCATTTATACCTCATCACTGTTTCCAGGAAAAAAATCCCTACCCAGTGAGCGGTGGTGGCAGAACTTCCTAGAAACAGAGAGCTTCATTTACCAAACACCCAAGTTTATGTTGGTGCCAGCGGGTCCCCTGGACCTTCCTTCCCACTCTGTGCCATCTCTGGCTGCATATGTTGGTGGGAGGAACCTGTTGAATGTAGCAGAATCCAAGAACCTCCCTGAGATATTGGTCGTCAGGAAATCCTTAGCACCAGTTCTCATCCTGAGATTGACTTGCTGTTCCTTAGCCTAAGGATGAGGGGCAGCTGGCTCCCAGAGGCCCAGAGAGAGATTCAGCATGCAAAACCATCCCGAGGCAGCAGACACAACTAACATAAAACCTCTTGTTGCTTTTGCCACACCCCCTTCAGAGACACAAGCCAGACCTCAGCTGCCCTTCTTACTGTGAAAGCCAGTTCCCCAAGAACCCCAACCTGGGGGTCAGCATCTTTGTTTCCATCACCCCATCTCCATCCCCCACCCTTTCTCTCTCCCTCCCTCCCTCCCTCTCTCTCTCTCTGTCTCTCTCCATCTCTCCCTCCCTCCCTCCCTCTCTCTTTCTCCCACCCCCTCTCCATCCTAAGAAGTCAGTTGCTGACACATTCAGGCAATGATCTTAGGATGAAAACAAAACAACAGCAAACGATGCTTCACGGCTAACTCTGCTGACCAAACCCAGTATTTCATTTTGCCTTTTCTGAAGAGAGAACAGCAGCTGCTCTGCTCTTAAAAATGGCTTGGCTGTTGAGCTAGAATTCAGCAGAATGTGCTTTTCTTTTCCTCAAGGAGTATACCAAAATATGATTTGGGGACATGGGGAGAAGTGTGAGAAGCAAAGTCACGATTTGACTGAAAGCAGTCAGGCTCTCTAGAAACCAGGAACTAACATTTGTGTTCACACTGGCGCCCTACCAAGAAAAGGGCTCAGAGGTCATATCTGGCCTGCAGCCTCAGAGCCTTGGCCAGTGGAGTCAGCTTTGAGCCTCAGTGACCAAGTAGGGCCACAGGCTTGGCATGGGGTGCATTCTGGCTGTTAACCAGATTGCCAACAAGTCCCCAGCTCCGCTGCTGAGCTGCCCACACTGGGAGGCAGTGTTCTGTGACTGCTTTCGCTCCACCTGCTGGAGGGATGGCCTCAGGTTTGGCCAGAGGCATCCAAAAAGCAAGAGCAGCTGGAGAGAAGTGTAATTGATATCTCTTCCCTTCTAGCTTTCTTTCTAGCTGCAAGAATGGGGGTGGGGGAATGGGGGTGTAGTGACCATCGGAAAGGGCAGTCAGGAAGCCAGCGTATCTGTAGAGAGGGCAGATTTGGCCCTCAGCCTTCAACTTTTTGCAAAGCCTCCCGTATCTCCATTCCTGTGTTTGTGTCCGTGCCTTAAGCATAGCCAAGCCCAGGCCAAACTCTTGCTGACCGTGGAGCTCCCAAAGCTCAGCTGACCAACAGAACAAGTTCCAACCTCAACTCCCCAGTTTTTAATGAAAGTGGATTTCTGTTTGTAACTAAAGTCAATGCAACATGTTGGATTTTAAGAATGGAAGGAACCCGAGGGACCTGACGGTATATTCTGCAGGGTCAAGAATAAAGACTTCGGAATATTTCCTTCATACATGTCTTGGCCTTCCTTGGACACAGTAATTAAATTGGTTCCTCTGGTGCTGGGGGCTGTTCTCTGATCTCTGATATCTGAGCGGCTGGTAAGGAAGTCCCTACAGTGCCTTGCACAAGCCACCCCGATGCTACAGTGGGGAAGACTGTCTTTAGAACAGTCAGTTGAAGATACTGATCCCTTGATACCCGAGCCCTTACCTGGCACAGTGCTAAGTGCTTTATATGAATTCTCTTTTTAAATCCTCCTAAATCCCCAAGGTAGATATATATTTTATTCCTACTTTATATATGAGAAAAGGGACTGAGAGGTTAAGTAATTTGCCCAAGGTCACACAGCAAAGAAGAGTAAAAATTGATGTCTGGCTCTGAGCCCACACTTTCAACCACCAGGGTACACGGTCCCTCCAAAAGACTAAACTCGTCCCTGATTGCATAATCTGATATTATTTTGTTCATTTATTTTCTTGTGATGTGTCTGTGTTGTCCCTCCTGTCTGGATATAAGCTCCATGAGAGCTGGTCTTCATTTACTGTTTGTCCACAGTGCCTAGCACATAGGTGGTGTTCAAAAAGCATTTATTGAATGAAGGAGCAATACTGTTCAATATAGCTTTTCCATGCCCAAACTCTCTTGGGGGCCAGCTCTCAATCCAAAGCAGATCCAAAAAGAACCCTGGCATATTAGTGGGGGGTTCCCATCTGATTTATTCAGCAGTTGCTGAGGACATAATCTGTGCCAGACACTATTGGGTGCTTTCACAAAGAGCGCGTCATTGGCGATTACAACACTTCTGGGTAGGTATTACTCCCATTGGTAGGGAGAAAAGAAACTCGGAGTTCTGGGGCTTGCCCACGTTCACATATCCAGTAAGGAGCAGAGTTGAGACATGAACCCAGATCTACCCAACCGGACTGTGTATGATGACACTGTAGATGACTGTCAGCTCAAAGCCTGGCTGAGAGTGGACGCCGTGGCTGGCTTAGTCTTAGTTGATGGTCTTAAAGGGGCAGGGATGTTTGGGTCGGACTACTTTCATGACAGTCATTGCAGTCGTGAATGCCATGGGTGATTTGATGCCTTTGGTGACCTTAGGCAATCATAACCTAAGGGAAGGCTTAGAGGGTGGGCAATCAGAGTTCAAGGACCCCTCCCAGAGTCTCTGTGAAGATTAAATGGGATAATCCATGCAAAGAAGGTAGCATAGTGCTTAGCTCACGTTGAGTGCTCAGTAAAGGGCCCATCATTGTTAAGACTGTCCATCTCTCTCAGAGAACCTCAGAATTGAGGTAGGAATCGAACGAGGGATGGAGGCGGGATCCTTTTGGGGACTGGGAAGCACTAAAGGAATGTGCGCTGTTACTGTCACAGGGCTCTAGAGCCAGAAAGCACCAAGCCTAGCCCTGGCTCTGCCCACCCAGTCTGAGGGACCTCGGAGGGCCTCTCCCCTTTTAAGGTACAGGATGCCCAACAATAAGGTGATGAGGCAAACAGGGTCTTGGATCTCTTCTGAAAACCCAATAGTGTAGGAGGAGAAGAAACTCACCAGAGAATCCCAGGATCATTCTTCTGCCTTCACAGTCTAAGACCCAATTAAACTGGACTAGCCTGTGTCCAGGTGCAAAGACAAACAGCCCCCTCTACTGGCCACGGGAAAACCTCGGCTTCTCTTTGGCCAAAGGTCTCCCATAGTGGCCTTGGGCTGCACTTATGGTCTTTGTGGGAGCTCTCTGCTTCAGAGTCGTCCATATGTGCTGGATCCTATCCAGTCGGAGCGGTGGGACATTTGGATCCTATCCAGTCGGAGCGGTGGGACATTTGGAAAACAAAAAAGCATTGCCAAACCAGACTACGTTTCAAATGACAATTCATTTTAATTAAATACAAACAAGGAAAAAAAAGGCACAATGGCCTATTCAAGTATTTTGCATAGATGTACAAATATCATTGTAAACAATTAATAGGTGGACAAGAGAGAAAAGGATCTGTTTTCTGCAAACGATCTCCTGAAGAAAAAGAAATTCACATTGCCCTGGATCCCAGACACATACGTGCACACAGTGGGGTGGTGTGAGAGGATGTGCGGAAGGTGACAACGGAGCCGCCCGACTTGGGATTCTGCAGAACCCCTCCTTAGGCTTCCCGAGGGATGGGGGCTCCTTCCCAGCTGGCTGTCCCTCAATTCTTGGGTGTAGACCAGAGCTGTTATATATGCATTTAACACAATGGCTAACTTTAGAACTGGTCCCTGTTTTTAAAAAATGCTAGTCTTCTATGCCCTCTTGTCAAATATAAAACAGACATAGGTAAGGAGAGACTTCATTCAAAAGGATTATTGCAGGAGGGGGAAGGGGCTATTGCCATAGGAAGAACACTCCCATCCAACGATCCAGTCATAAGATCTGTCAGTGTCTTACAGTTCGGGCAGAAAAGGGCTTTTCTTTTATGGGGAGCAGTGAACAAGGCTAGAAAGAACCTATTATAAGCAGGTGGTTACAGCTTGGAGCCAGGGGCCTAGGCTAAGTCTCCCAGAGACAAGGAGATCAGGCGCTAGCTTTCTTAATGTTTACATCTCAAAGAGATGGCTCCAAGGCGCTGAAGAAAAACATTCCTGGCTTGGGAAACCGGCAAGAGGCTTATTTCGTGTCTAAAACGACTTACACATATCTGAATCAGAACAAAGTACTTGTTAACTGTCTTGTCCAAGCATTAGTTATCTCTCCTCCCCACAGGAACCTGAACTTCCACTCACCCTCCCAGAGCCCACATACTGCCCCTCCTTACCAACCTCTCCCAAGAAAGGCTGAACAAAGAAAGACATGCCCTGAACCGATTCTTTCATGCTTATGCCTCCCAATAACAGAAAAGCCCTTTTCTCCCTGAGATTGGCCAAGCGGTCTCTGTATGGCAGTAGCCAGCCCCCCACCCCACCCCCGCTGCACTAGTCCCTTTCCCTTTCCTGCAATGATCCTTTCAATAAAGTCCGTTCTACCTCAGTCTGGATTTGCTTTTATTTGACACCTCATAGCAGCACTTGGCACAGAGAGGAAAGAGGGGTGTGATGGCCAGTCTTCCCCCTGGGCAGCCTCCCTGGCCGGTGGATTCCCGGCTCCCTGAACAGAGCCAGGAATGAGATGGTAAGTGGAGCCAGCTGCCCAAAGACTCTATCTAACACCCCCGCCCCCCAATTCTACCATCTTCCAGTTCACAGTAAAATTTCACGGGTTGGCGGTATTGTGAAAATGAAAAACAAAACAAGAAACAAAAAAAACAACTCTGGTCTCTTTCTGTGTCTCCAGGGAGAGTGGATTTTAGGTTCAAAAGACTCATGCAGCCAACATGGCTGCGGCTTCCACTTTTGCTTCCAGGCTCCCTACCTTCTGAGGCAAGGGAGAAAGCTGGACAAATCACTGGGACATCTGTAGGCATTTTTTTTTCTTTTTGCAGGGGTGTTTTTATCATTACTGTTCTGGGATCCAGACTTGAGGGACCAGGGCATTTGGGGTAGCACATTTTAATGGAAGCTGCCCCCTGACTGAAGAAGGGTGGATGTGAGGAGCAACGGAGGCCCCTGTCAGGGAGGGAGGGGTGTGAACGTCACAGCTACCAGAGGGCAGAGACTCCTTTTCCTGAGATCTTTCCAGATCCACCCATGTTTGTCCGGTAGGTGCACATCCCATTATCTCCCACTTGTCTGCAAATCCAAGAGTATATATTAAGCACCTATTGTGTGCAGAGAACTGCAAGGGGGCCCTGGGGTGGTGGGTGGGGAGTCAAAAGCTCACACCTCTTTCTTGCCTGGAAGATCTCAAGAGCAGGGAGGTGGAGAGGCCCCTGGAAACCCTGGGAAGGAGTGAAAGGCCAGCTCCCCTCTGGAGGGCCACCCAGCACCTGTCTGAGGGCAGGAGACAGTTGCCCAGAGAACGGCTCCAGCTACTTTGTGGAAATCGCCCTAGGTAGCAGAGCAACTATAACCCACACAGCCTTCTTTCCCTGCTCCAGGGAAGATAATTCTCCCATCTGCTTTGAGTTCTCTTTCAGTGAGGGTCAGATAAGGGCACTGACTAGAAGGAGAGAACAAAAGGGAGCAGCCCCATCTGTTCCAACCAGAGAGTCAGGCAGCCTTGCTGATTGCTGCCTTCTCTAGAAAACTCGGACCCGCCCCGCCCCCATGGGCTAGAGGCAGCTCAGAGGCTGCTCGACCCAACTCAAGTCAGTGGCCAGCCCGACAGGGGAAAGCTGGTCCCCATGTGCGTCCTTTTGGAACAGCTGGGGTTCCTAAGATGCCTGTTCCCTTCACTACACCTGCTGCCGTCCTGGGGCGGCGGGGGGGTGTGATCTTGCCTAGATTTGGGTCAGGGAGTAGGGAAGATCCTCACCCTGTCGAGGTCACAAAATACACTGAAAAATTAAGATCCGAACCCCCACAGCCACACCCCAAGTCTACTTTGGTCAACAATCTTGAGATCCAACGCACAAAGTCCAGGTGGCCAAGTCTGGAGGCAGGACGAGCACCGGGGCACCATGAAGTTGGGAATGCTGAGACCACTCACCAAAGCACCACACATCAGAGCAGGTCTGAGCGGGGACAGAGAAATCAAAAGCACAGGGCACCCGGGAAGTGCAGAAGAGAAAACAAAGAGCAACCAAGAATTCTCCAGAGTCGCAACCTTTGGCATTAAGGCTCAGAGGAGGCCCAAACCTGGGGGGGCTCCTCCTGCTGTCTACATTACCTACAAATAGTACCTATCTGAGTCAGAGTGACCCGTGTGATTAGGAGGGGATGCAGGGGAATGGGGGTGTGTGGCTTGTTCACATGCAGCCACATAGCCAGGAGCTGTCACCTTAGATGCTTCGACTAAGCCTTGGGCAGGGCCCCAGTGGTGGCTGGTCTGACCCCTCCTCAATTCCCTGTGCTGAAAGGAGGGATGGGCAAGTGCCCAGCCTCTATCCAGCCTGGGACCTCTGAAGAAGATAGAAGCAATGGGAAGCTTGCATGCATGCCCTCCCCCATGGGACGTGGATGGATGGCTTCTCCGTGCCAAGTCCTGGCCTGAGGGGCTGAACGGGACTTTTCCCAGCTGGGCTTGTCATTTCAGACACCCTCAGACATCTGCCCCTACTCTGCACTGAGGGGCCAGTTAAAGGCAACCTGGAAGGGGGAAGCTGGCACCCATCCTCTGTGCTCTCCTCTCGCTCCCCGGGGCTAGGTATTGCACACAACAATGTTAGATTCCACTGGACACGACTCCCTCTGGGTCTCCAGAGATGCTGAGGAGGCACTAAGTCGAGGAGATTCTCAGAGATGTGTTGGGTTCCAGGAGGAGGGAAAGAGGAGCTCACAGGTGGCCAGACATGCTTCTTCCAGATTCCGCAGCCACTGGATCCTCTGTGGTGTCGAGGGTCCTTGAGGATAGTGAGAACCCCCTTACGTGGCTCTAGATTTTTGAGCTAGTCATTCCTCCAACCCTCTGTGATCTATATTCAGGCAACTGGAAAGAAAGAGAAAGGAAGGGAAACAATTAGCGCTCTGCACGTGAGGTCAGTGAGGAGCTGTTCTCTGGCTTTAGACATGCTGGAAGGATATCTTGCTGGAAGGATAGATAGGCCAGCTGAGGATAAAGGTTTCCTGTGGAAGACTGTGTCTGCTCATCCAGAGCATCAGTCTCACAGGGTCCCCCCCCCCAACACAAGCCGAAGAATCAAGCCTTCCCTCTTCCTTGTCCCCTAAAGCTGCAGCTTGGCCCACAGACTTTCCAATGCCTTGTGGGGAAAATACAGTTTCTCAGCCAGCTTTCCTTCTCTCATCCCTTTCTGACCCAACTCCCAGGATCTGTAACCTCAGAATATGTCAGCCACAGGGAAGAAATAAGTGGGGCATTTCAAATGTAGCCTACCATCTGCCAGGCAGTTATGTAGATTAACTGCCTTAATTAACAGCAACCTCAGGAGGCTGGTCATTGTTGCTAATTATTGCCTTTTTTGCAGAAGAGGAAACTGAGACCCAAGAGAGCGGCCTCCTCAGGATGGTTTGCAGATCCAGATTTTGAAGTTGCACTGGTCTGTCTCCACAGCCCAGGCTCCTAAGCAACATCTTCCGCATGAAACCTAAAAACTCTATCACTAATTTAAGGGATCGTCAAGGAGATACTAAGAAACGCTAAGCTTTTAACTCTCCTTGGCTTTTGTCTGGAAGTTCAGCCCAGATGACAAGAAGCATGAACTGGTTTGTCTTCTCAACCAGCTACTGCCCTCCCCGGAACCTTCTGGCACCAGCTTTTGCCTAGAGGCCTTCCTCAGACTCACCTTTTGGGCAGGTACTGCCAGAGGCCTGGCCTGCTGAGGAACAGCAGCAGGGGGCGGCAGTGTGGATGGGCCACCTGGCCTTGGGAGGGTCTTGCGGCCTGGCACGGGGTTAGCTGGGAGTGCCTTTTGGGGCGCCTGGGGCCTGGAGAAATCCTGGAGACAAAGCAACAAGTCTCACTATGGCCAGAGAGACTCACTCATAAGAAAATGATTTGGGGGAAGCGGCTGTGGCTCAGTCAGTGGGGCTCCCGTTTACCATATGGGAGGCCCTGGGTTCGGTTCCCGGGGCCTCCTGGTGAAGGCAAGCCCGCCCGCACGGCGTGGTTGGCTGACCCAGCGAGCACAAGCAGCAGGGGGGGATAAATGAATAAATAAATAAAATCTTTAAAAAAAAAAAAAAAGAAAAGAAAATGATTTGGATATACTACAGGTCAAAATTAAGTGAAAAAGGTATATACCATGTGGTCCCATTTATATTTGTGTATTTAATGGTCATATGCTCAGGAAAAAGTCTTTTTGGGGAGCAAAGTGGCATCATCTATTAAAATTAGAAATGATTATTCTTTTATCTAGTAAGCCCACTTCCTATGATGCTAGACAACTATTTGCACATATGCACAAAAAGGCAATTGCAAGGATAGTTCTCGCAGCACTATTTCTGACAGCAAAAGAAACTATAAATCATCAAAATTTCCATCAACTGAGATATAACTAAAATTATACAGTGAAATAGGATGTAGCATATAAAAGGAATGAAGTAGATTGATATGTGCTGATGTGGAGTGATGTTCAAGATTCATTGTTAAGTAAAAATAGCAAGCTGAAACACAGACTGTAGGATAGGTTACTTAAAATAAGTCACCACATACACACACACATGCACACAAATAAAGAGGACAATGCCAGGAGGGCTACAGACCAAATTGATAATAGAGGTCACCTCTGAAAGAGGACTGGGATGGGTGTGTGTGTGTGTGGGGGGGGGTGTCCAACATAAACACTCAGTGTTTATTGGTTTTTTATTTTTTATTATTATTATTTTTTTACCGGGAGTTCCCAGGGATCGAACCCTGGTCTCTCCATATGGTAGACGGACGCCGAACTTCTTGAGCCACATCCGTTTCCCTGTTTATTGGTTTTTTAGCAAGAGCATATATGTGCATTACCTGTGCAAATAAAAATAAATTTTTTTTAAAAAGACCATATTTTTTCACATTGATTATCGTGCATTCTTTCCTCTGTGCTTTTATATTGCCTTTGTATTTTTAGCACCTTCTCAAAATGGCTTTCCCTGACTACCTAATTTAAAATTACAACACTCCTCTGCTGGCTACTTTTTTTTTCTACATCACTTATCCCCTTCCAATTACTATATAACACACTTACTTATTAAGTGGATTTTTATTTTCTGCCTCTTCCCACTAGAAGGGAAGCCGAGGCAGGGGTCCTTGCCTGTTTGGTTCACTGATATATCTTAAGCTTCCAGAATAGTGCCTTGTATACAGTAAGTACTCAAGGCATACTAGTTGAATAAATAAATTTTTCTACTAGTCAACTTTTTTACAATAAACGTGTATTTCTTTTGTGGCTGAAAAAATTTTAAAAGGGGTAAAGAATGGACCATGCCACCCACAGCTGGTGGGGTTTAAGAGAAGCCAATTCCATAGGTGGGAGTTCCAGTTCCACTGCCCTTGACTCATTTCCCTTCTCCAGAGGGTCACTAACAAGC
>JAKSZT010054011.1:2712231-2776587 GCA_026826555.1 Tolypeutes matacus
AGAGGCACCTCCATCAGTCAGGCAACACAAGCTGGACACCCTCCATCTGCACAAGCTGAACACCTCCCACCTGGCAATCCTTCCCCAAGGCTGTCTTTTTCATCTTTTACACACCTCTCCTCTGCTTCTCTCCATCATCCCTGACACTCCTCTGCTCCAAGCCACCATCATCTCCCTTTGGACTAACTAGCACATCCGTGCATCCAATATTGTCCTCCTCTGATCATACATTCACACTGCTGCCACAATGAGTCTTGTATATTTATTAAGCTTTTTAAAAAATTGAAGTGTAATACACCTATAAAAAGGTGACTATATCATAATTATATAACTAGGTGAATTCTCACAAAGGGAGCAAACACACCTACGCAATCACCACTCAGGTGAAAAATAGAAGAGTAGCTGTTGCAGAAGCATCTATGGGCCTCCTCCCACATGCTCTGCCTCCTTCCCTCTTACTTCAAGGTAGCCTAAAAAGTGATCCTTGTAAAAGGCAAATCTGATCATGTCCCCACCACCCCACCGCTGCCTCCTTTCCATGAATGGCAGATCAAGCTCCTGATGAAAGCTGGCCCAAAGCTCCCTGGGCCCCAGCCATGGGCCCTTAGGTTCTCTCCCATCTGAGTCTGGGCCAGGAAGCCTCTCTCCTCCCTGACTCCTCACAATCTGGTTAACTCCTGCTCCTCCTTCCTGTCTCGGCTCAAATGTCACCTCCTCAGGGAAGAGGTGCCGTACACACACTCCCAAGGACCTTGCACCTCTCCTCCATTGTAGTGCTCACCACTGTTCTAAAGACATGTCCCACATGTCCGTGTCTTCCCCAGCAGAATGTGAGCTCCATGAGGCGGCCACGGCTTTGCTCACCACTGCCTGACACAGAGTAGGTGCTCAATATACACGGGTTGAAAGAACTAAGGATTGATGAAGTTCCACCACCATCCTTCCAGGTGGACCCATGACACCCAGCTCTGAGAGAACCTCTCTGGACTGTGGCTGCCCCAGGGTAGGGTGGTGTCTCACTCAGTTGGGGCAGGAGACCAAGCTGGGGCTTGGTCACAGGGTGGATGAGGGTTTAAGTCAGGCTTCCCAACTTACAAACTGTAGAATCTTGGGCGAGTTCCTGAACCTCCGTGAGACTCAGCTGCCTCAGCGAGAAAACACAGCTATGATAATTCATTTCTTAGAAGGACGCAGAGGGGGTGGCTACCGCCCTCATCTCACTCCTGCAGCCTCCCATTCAGAGCAGCTGCCTCCCCACAGCCTGCCCTGGAGGACCCCCATCCAAACCCAGGGGCCCAGGAAGAGCTGGGCTTGGATCTAGGTTTCAGGGTATCCGCCACTGGCCAGACCACCTCCACACTCTGGACTCCTGCCAGCAGCCACCAGGGAGAGTGGGAGCTGGGCTGACATGAGCCTCTGCAGCAGGATCCCTGCTGTCCCTGCCACCTTCCTGCCCTAGATGAGGCCAGCACCATCTTCTTTGTACAAGGCTCCACGGTGGGTTTTTCAGGAACAATGGTCTGAGTTGGACAGCTCTCTCCCTGCACCTCGGTTTTTCCTTTACACCCCATCTCTACAGAGGTGCCTTCTTCCCGCTTCCTCTCCTCTCTCTCCATCTCTCTTCTCTTCTTCCCACTCTACTCCACCATCCTCTTGCTCTTTTCCCTTTCTTCCCCACCCACATCTCTTCCCCCTCCCTTTCTGCATGGAATTTACCATCATCCTATTCCTGCCCCAGATGAGAAGAATGAGAGAGAAGGAGCTTCACATCAGAGAATTAAATAGATACTCTCAGCTCTGCCAAACCATAATGATACTCCATGTCCCAGGGACCCTCCAAAACCTGGTGCCAACCACATAGCCTGTAGAATCAGAGGCAGCCTGGGCCCCCAGTGGAGCCCTTCAAATCATTTCCAAGAAAAGCAGTCCCAACCCCACAGAGGGGTCATAATCAAAATACACAGGCCACACTCTCAAAGGCACCATGCCTGGCCACCGCCCAGGAAACACCTGTGCCTGCGCTGGGGGATTTTTCTGCCAGAAGCACCGCCAGCTCTGTCAGAGCAGATGTGCTGGGTGAACAGGCTGCTGTGTAGGGTGGCTCTGCTTCCCCTGAACAGCAGTGGTGGCGAAGGATAGCCTAGACCCCCCTCACACCTCCCAGAGGCGCTGCCCCGCCACCTGTCCCTCGAATGAGCAAGGGATCAGGGGAACGTCCCTCAGCAAGACTTTCTGACTAGTGGAATATACCGACAGGTACAATTTGGTAAAATAAATCCTATGAAGAGAAGTATAGGGGAACCATACTTAGACTTGAGGCTCAGAGAAGGTTTTGCAGGGGAAAGCCTAAGAGGTAACCTAAGGATGGAGATGAGTCAGCCATGCAACAGGAAATGGATTGTATCAGACAGATTTGCAAAAACTAGAGGTGAGAAGAGGATGGAGAACTGAAAGAAGTTAATTTAAGGGCAAGGTAAACAGTGGCTTGTCATTAAATAAACAGGTCGATCAAGGCAGAAACCCCCTGTGGCCTTGGGGCTACCTGGGGAGTACATGAGCCCATGCTCACTGCTCTAACCCTTTGTGTGGCCCCTGTAGTCACCAGCATGCAGGAAAGGCAGAAGTTCATGACCCAGCAAGTTCCATCTCCCCAGCCTCTGAAATTCCGGTAGCCAGTAGCCTTAAAAGCCATGCCCCTGGCCCAGGGTTGCTGAGCTCCCCCTTACCTGGGAGAGGATAGAATTTGGTATAGGAGGCACCGACCGGCTTGGGAGAGGCCTCCTTGATGATTCCTTCCTTTCTACTTGAAACCCAGCTCCTGGGGAGCTCCTAGGAGTCCTGCCAGGGTGGGCCGGCAGTGGTGCAGGAAAGGACCGGCTACTCAGATAGCCTGGAGGGGGCCGGGGAGGAGGCTGGGAGGGCTTTGGTTTAGTTTCAGGGGTGTTGGTCACCTGTAGGAATGAGACAAGAAACACCTGAGAAAAAGGAATGCTCAATGTACTTAAGAACTCAGATGTCCAATCCCCTAATGAGATGAACAGAGGGAGAGACATGACCTAGGGACTCAATGGCCCAGGAAATCTCCTTGGATGCCTAGAGGTCAGAGCCAACCTTTAGTCATTAGGAGAGGTCAGAGAAAACCAATAAAGTGGCTTTTATTGCCAACATCACAGGGCCTGTGAAGACAAATTCACCAGAGTCAAGAGAGATAAAGGAAAAGCAGGCAAGTTCAATGGTGCAAAGAGCTCTTACCTTTCGCTTACCCTGGGGCGTCTGCAACTTGAAGGTTGGGTTGGCATGGCCAGTTCCGCTGTTCTGAGACACCCTGAAGGGACAACTAGAAACAAGGAATGGGGATGAAGGAGGAAGATGGCAGATGTCAGCAAGGGTTGGTGACTGAGTTCACTCTGGCCTAAGCACAGCCAGCAAGCAGCCAGAGCTTCCCAAGACAAGGTGCTGCCTGAGTCTGCTCTGGAGAGGGCGGGATTTATCCTCCTAAACCTCAGCTTCTCAGGTATGGAGACTCGAGTCTGGCCAGTGGAGAACTCCCAAGGAAAGAGAATCTTACACAGAGTTTTCTTCAGCACCACCTCTTCATCCTTCTAAGACCCTTCTTCTCCTACACAAAGACCTATAAGCCAATTCCCCTCAGATGTGGATCCAGAAAGGCCCAGGGTTTAAAATCCTCTTCAGAACAAGTATGATTTAATATGAAACTCAGAAACTATACATCCTCAATATCCAAAAAAATGAATCATTTAAAAAAAACCTTTGTCTTGAGTCACTCTTATGACTGACTTGGACTAATCATCCCTTCTCTGTGCCTTGGTTTCCTGTTCTTTAAAATGGAGAACAGATCAATTAGATACAGCATAACAAATAGGTTTCATTTCCTATTCCAACTTGAATTCGTTCAGAGCATTCTGCTGAGAAGGTTTCTGAATTAATGACCAGGCTCAGTGGCGAGAGTAAGATCAACTAGTAATGTCTGCCATTGTCATGGGCCCTGGCAGAAGGGAAGAGGGCAGCATGTACCTTGTGTTTGCCAGCTCCAAATTAGACCTATCACTGCCAACTCTTTCACTGGTTACTGTCCACAGAGTTTTATGATCCATAAGTGGATCCCAAGTCTTTACCGAAATCCTGTCTGTAGCAGTTTGGCAGTTTGATAGAGTTATGAATCCCAAAAATAGATATTGGATTATGCTTGTAAACTGGTCTGTTAATCTGGGCATGATTAAGTTATGATTAGGGCATTGGCTGGGCCACATCAGTAGGGTATTGAGCCCCACCTCTTGGTGGGTGGGGTCTCAAAGATGAAAAGACATGGTGAAGGACAGAGTTGGAGTAGTTCTGCTTTGGCATTCTGATGTTAGTCTTGAACTGGAGTCCTGGGAAGTAAGAGAGCTTGGTCGTAAAGAAGGAGAGAAGGCCCCGGGAAAAGAGATGAGCCATTAGCCTGAGAGTCTACAGCTGGCCTTGTGGAGAGAGGCAAAGCCTAGAGAGTCTCATAGTCTGCAGCTGACCTTGTGGAGGAAACAGAGGAGCTAAGGCTGGAGAGAAATGGAGCCCCGGGAAGAGAGGAACCCAAGAAGCCTGAACCCTGGCAAACATCGGCAGCCATCTTGCCCCAACACGTGGCAATGGGCTTTGGTGAGGGAAGAAACTTATGCTTTATGGCCTGGTAACCGTAAGCTTCTACACCAAATAAATACCCTTTATAAAAACCAACCAGTTTCTGGTATTTTGCATCAGCACCCCTTTGGCTGACTAATACACTGTCCTACCTGAACTGTTGCCTCAACTTGGAAGGAAGGGCTGAGGGCTTGAGTTGGCCCAGTTTGTGGTTCTGTCCACAGCAGCAGTACATCAGCAGGACGACCACCAGCACGGAGAGGCCTGCGAGCACTCCAGCGACCACAGGAGCCATACCTGCCAGAAACAGGCCGGGAAACCAGGTCAGGGATTCTCCCAAACGAGAGCTTTAGATGCTGTTTGGGCTAAAGCAGTGGATTTCAAGCAGGGTATCCCTGATTCCTCTTCAGCTATTTGGTTCGAATGTAATTTGTACTACCTTTTTTAACTTAAAAATTATAATTAAAAAAATATACTCATTATGGACAAATGGTAAAAAATTAACATTAGCTTAAACCGCCAGGTTAACTTGCTTTGCATGGACCTCGTAATAAATAAAGCTTCTCCAGCCACGTCCATTTAATTGAAGAGAGCCCCTTCCAAGGCAAACACTAAAAATTCTCTTATCATTGGCTATAAGGTTTCAGACTGGATTATGATCTTCACCAAGATATTTACATGGATCTCAGACTAGAACCATTACCCAGAATGCACAATTCCACATTTGTTTTCATCAATACTGTCTCGATGTTCTCACAAATTGCAAATTTGAATGTACAAAATATATTTTTCTATCAATAAAACACTACTTTTGTTTATATACTGGGGGTTCTTCCTTGAAGATTTTTTTAAAAGACTTTGCTACTATTAAAAAAAAAAGGAAGTCAAAAGACTAGAATCCCTGAGACTTCCACTAAAAAACCGCAAAACTTTTCTGAGTATCTGCTGCCTCATTTTAACTTCCCTTTGTCCAAGGAAATCTAAACCACCATAACGGGCCCTGGGCTTATGATTATTTTTAAATACCAGAGAAGGACTGGTTATCCCAATCCTCCCAAAAAAAGCAGGGGATTATTCAGTGGCAACGTGGGTGGGAAGAAGAGTCAGGAGCTACATCTCCATGCCAGCCTACCAGCCTCCCCTTTTCTCAGATTCCTCCTCTACAAAATCAGGAGATGGAGTTGATTCGATGCAGACACCCCGCGGCGAGCAGCCTGTGCCTCACCGTGCCCGCCCCTCCTCAAGAAGGTGGGAGGAGGCCCTGAGGGAGCTGGCACTCACTCTCGGGGGGCATGGGCCCGCTGTCGACACTGCCCCCCTGGCCGGGTGTGCTGCAGAAGGGCGGGGCCCAGCCCTGGAAGCAGTGGCAGTTCTGGTTGTTGTTGCAGACCTGGAGTGAGGGAAGGGCAGGGCATCAGCGCACAGCAGGCCCCTCTGTGAACCCCGGGCTCCCGCAGGGCCCACCCCGTCCATACCTGCCGAAGCCGCTGGAGCCACACTTACCCCATGGCCGTTGCACTTCTTCCCGCAGCCTTCGGTTTCAAGAAAGGAGGTGTTTCTGCACTGTCCCTCAAAGCAAATCTGTAGTGGGGAGGAAGCCGAGCCATCAGCACAACTGAAGGGACACTGGCTGGGAACCAGACCGGGGTTGTGTATTTAGGACAAAGGGCAGCCCATTTCAGCTTATTTATCAGGGTGAAAAACCAACAGGATAGTAGTTAACTGAATCCTGGCGTTACCTCTGTGACCGCAGAGGAAACAAATATTACGTTTAACAATATATTAAATATGTGTTATGTTATATACTGCTAAATGTGGATCATGAGTTAATCACTTAGTTATATATTAATACATACTAATTTTAATATTATATTTAAAAATAATGATGATGGTGACAACAGTCTACTCTGTGCCAGGTACTATGCCAAGTGCTTCTTTTTTTTTTTTTTTTTAAAGATTTTATTTATTTATTCATTTATCACCCCCTTGCTGCTTGTGCTCTCTGGGTCAGCCAACCACGCCGTGCGGGTGAGCCTGCCCTCACCAGGAGGCCCCAGGAACCGAACCCGGGGCCTCCCACATGGCAAACGGGAGCCCCACTGATTGAGCCACAGCCGCTTCCCCCCAAGTGCTTCTTATACTTTTTAAAATTCATTCTCATAGTTAACTTTATGACATGGGTGCCACTATTTCCCCCAGACTTCCCTGACTCCTGTCATCTCTTAATTCATGTGAAAATTAATGATGATGATAAAAACAAAGACTAACCCATCTGACTATTTTCCATGGGTTATTTCATTTAATCCTTACAACGATTCTATGATGTTGGTGTGTGCTGTTATCATACATCGTTTACAAAAGAAGCCACTGAGACACCGAGAGATCGCAAAGCTGGGACTTGAACCCAGGCAGTTTCCCTCCAGAGCTCACACTTCTCCATTGCTCCCCTCAGCAGCTCAGCCCCAAGGCGGGGCGCAGGAAGGGACTCACGTGGTTGTAGCCGCACTTGGTCCCAGTCATCACCAGGCCTGGGTCCAGCATGTCGCCCTCCTCATCGGGACTGCGGTAGACATGGGTGCCCCGGCATCGGATCTGCCTCCCATTCATGGTGATGGTGGTGTCGATGGGCACCGCGTTGGACTCTAGGGGCCGGTCCTCGGAACTCTGACACTGGATCTTCCCACACTTGGCATCTCTGGGCCCGAGAGAGAGGGAAGGAAGGGGATGCAACCAGAGGCAGGGAGGAGCTCTGGTCTCCCCTGACCATAACAGCAGGCTTTAGAGGGGGCAGAGGCCGCCAAGGTCCAGCCTGTGAGTTTGATCTATGAACCCACCAGGAGGGATCCCATGTAGACTCATACCAAGAGAAGGGAATGGGACTCCCCTGTCCCTGTGGAAAGAAACAGCCTTGAAGCTTCCTCCTCACTGCCAGGACAGCCACCTGACCTGTGCCATCTGCCTGTTATGCTGCTTGCACCACCATCCACCCCCCAGTGCTCCAGCCAGAAGCCTGGGGTCATCCTTGAATCCCCATTCTCTGTCATCCCTGAGTTCAAGCAATTTCAAACCCTATCCATCCTCCCTCCTACACATTGATCCTAATTCATGCTACCACTCTCTCTTACCTGGACCGCAGGAAACCATTCTCCCTACTTCCAGTCTTGCCCCGCTGGGGCCTAATTTCCACTCTGCTCTCAAAGCCAAAGTCCCGTTTCTCCTAAGCATGCATTCAAGGTTTTCCACGATCTGGTCCCTGCTCAACTATCCAGGCTCATTTTGCAGCAGTGCACCCTATTATACTCTCTCCCTTGCATCCCAACATTATACTTTAACTGTATCAAAGTATCAGTTCTTGCAACCGTCAGTCTTTCTCTCACGGCAGCCTTCACGCACCAGCACCATTCCTCACTCTGCTCACCTAGGTAATTTCTTCAGCTCTCAGTTTAGGCATAACTTCCTTTGGGAAACCACCCTGACCCACTTACGTCAGGGTAGGTGGCTCTGTCTACATTCCCATTATCGCACTGTATTGTTAATTAAAAGTTCCACAAAGGCAGAAGTGAGTCTTGATCTCCCTTATCTCCCCCAGCACTCAGTATCTGGCACATGGGAAACCCTCATTAGATAGTGGGTGGGTGGGTGGATGGATGGATGTTTGGGGAGAATGAGTGATGGGCTATTCAAGTAAGAGTATAATTAGGACTCAAGAAGGGCAATTCCCTGTCCTACTTACTGTAAGAAAGCCACAAAAGGAAGACTGATCAGCTTTTTAGGAAACATTGCCACCCACTCCCTCCCTCTCACTTCCTTAAGGCTGAATGGTGCATTGTCAAACATCGGGCCTGGAATAGACTTTGACCGGTTTATTTAAAGGTCCAGCTCTGGGGCCAGCCAAGCTGCTGAGCTGGGTGAGAAGTTAAGGACAAAGCAGGAAAGCGTTTGTCACTCCTCATCTCACAGGGTCTGCCCCATGGTCATCACCTCTTGTTGCACTTCTTGTGTTCACCATTCATGTCCTTCCCACAGTTTCCAAAGGTGTCTCCTGCCACGTTCACCTTTTCGAAGCAGAGGTCAGGGGCAGGCCGGGCTCCTGGATTGGGAAGAAACTACAGTTATCATTACCGCAGCCAGCTTTGGAAGTCAGAGACCCCCAAAAGGCAAAGCTAGCTCTGGGGAAAATCACGAAGTTAGGAAAGTTTTTTTGGGGGGATGCTCAGCCTCTTCTGTTCCCCCCTCCCCCCAAATCAGGCTGTTCCACCTCTGCCTCCTCATCACAAGCTACTCATAGAAAAAGGTTTCATATCGGTCCTTGATACCGATATGTTTGAGGATGTGTGTCTGTGGGAGGTTTGTATGCTAAGCCTCCTCTCTAAGAAAGAAGCCCTGTCCCTGTTTCAGGGTTTTAAAAAAATTAGGAATATATGCACAAAATTTTAAAGATACAAGGTATGTCTTTGGAATTTGTCCTCTCATCCATATCATTCCTAACCACCACAACCTGGAGAAACAACCATTATTAACAGTTCCTTGTGTGTCTTCCAGAAACAATCTAATAAAGAATGGAGGCATATGCTACCCACTGTTCTGCACCTGGCATTGTTCACTTAGAAATTTACTGTTAAGAGATGATTTTATTCAGTAAATACAGACCTACCTCCTTATTTTTGCAAATTTTATGGGTGTACCAGAATTAATTCCATCAGTCCCCTACTGAAGGACATATAAGTTGTTATTGCTATAACCAGCAATGCTGCAATGAACAGTCTTGTAAATACACTTGCACATACATGTACAAGTACAAGCATAGGATATATTGCTAATTACTGGGATTGATGGGTTCAATGATAAGTGTATTTAAAACTCTGATATCCCTAAACTACTTTCCATAAAGGGGTTTAGATCTATTTCCCTGCATCCTCCCCAACACTCTACTACCAAACTCTTCCATCTTTGCCAATCTGATATATCGAAAATCCCATCTCATAGTTCTTTCCCTTAAAATGAGTGGGGTTAAACATCTTTTCATAGTTTAAGGGCCATTTGCATTTCCTTCTCTGCCTCCATCCTCTGCCAATTTTTCAATTGGATTACTCTTATCCATTTATCCAGTCTGAGAATTGAAAGCATCAAAGATCTGGGACAAATGCTGCCCCCTGGTTCTCCCTGAAAAAGGCTACCCTAAATCAAAGTGTTATGTATTGAATTATGTTCCCCACAAAGACATTTTCAAGCCCTAAGGGTGTGAACTCATTTGTAAATAGGATCTTCAAAGATCCTATTAGTTAAGATGATGCCAGACTAAGCCAGGGTGGCCTTAATCCCAATGACTGGAGCCCCTATACACAGAGGAAATTTGGACACAGGAGACAGAGGACAGCGGGCCATGCTGAAGGCAGACGTACGTTAGGGACTGCCAGCAAGCCCCACCAGAACGCTGCACTGGGACAAAGCCTGGCCCTGTCGACACCTTGAGTTTGGACTTCCAGCCCCCAAAACTGTGCGATAATAAATTCCTGTTATTTAAACCAACTAGTCTGTGGTATTTGTTATGGCACACCTGGCAAACTAGGACACGTACCACAAATAGACCATAAAATTTGCTATTTGAACCATTTTTAAGTGAACAACTCAGCGCATTAACGACATTTACAGTAGCATACTACAATCACCACCATCCGTTATCATGGAGACGGCATTTTGCAGCCAAGATTCTAAGCTTCCCCGAGTGCCTGAAGAGGGAAGGCCAGCTGGGAAGGCAGCAGTGGAGTGCAGGGGGCCTGCTCTGCCCAGGGGAGCCCTTACCCGGCCCCCACAGCTGCTGGCACTGCTCCTGGTAGGTGAGGCACATGCCGTTGTAGCAGTAGGCCTGGCCGCCCTCGCAGGGGGTGCCGTCCAGCTGGTAGAAGTTGGTGGGGCAGTGAGGAGACTTGCCCGTGCAGAACTCAGGGAGGTCGCACTGACGCGCCTGCTTGCGGCACAGGGTGCCAGGGGCCAGCAGCTGAGCCAAGGAGTGAGAGGGAGAGGAACACAGTCAATCACCTGCCTGCCCAAAGGCCCAGCAGCAAAGGCCCCTTGAGCGTCCCTCTTGTGGAACAGGATCTTCCACGGTCATGATTTCACAGCAGTTTTTACACGACCTCCTAAGCCCAAGCCCTCATCAACTTTAGAATACTCAGTTTTCAAGGTGTTTTCACAAAGGCCAACTCACTTCCTCTTCATAGCAATCTTAAGAAGTGAATAAGAAATAATATTCAGGCAACAATTTATAGTTTATGAAATGCCTCAGTAATAGTAGCTACACTTATAGTTTAATGGCCCAGTCCAAATATGACTTCACATAGTTTTCATGATAGTCCTAGTTAATATAATTATCCCTGTCTTACAGATAATAAAACCAGAGGCTCAAAGACATTGTGCAATGTTTCCAGACCCTCATGTTTAGCAAGTGACAGGATCAGGCCCACTAATGTATACATAGAGACACACACACACAAACACAGAGATGCATATGGAGATGCACAGAGCCAAACACAAAGATCCATTCACACGTATACATATACAGATACACACTGGCCCCTGAATGTCAACA
Source organism: Tolypeutes matacus (assembly GCA_026826555.1). Taxonomy (NCBI): domain Eukaryota; kingdom Metazoa; phylum Chordata; class Mammalia; order Cingulata; family Chlamyphoridae; genus Tolypeutes; species Tolypeutes matacus. The sequence goes on from JAKSZT010054011.1 coordinate 2,723,456, forward strand.
AATGCACCTGTGTGTGCGCGTGCGCACACACAGACCTAAAATTCATATAACATCTTGAATTTACAAAGCACCAAAGCACTTTAGCAATAATGCATCCCCAGTACTGAGCCAAGCCCAGGGCCAAGTGCATTACATGATGCTCACAATACCCCAAAGATGCTGCTACTCCCCGCATTCTGCAGAACTACCCTGATCAACCGCACACCTTGGGCAAATGGGAAAGGCTGAGTTTTTACTTAGTCTTACAGCCTCCCTGGTGGCCAGTGTTATTAATTCTCTCCTCACTTTACAGATAAAGAAACTAGGCTCTGAGGGTCAATAGGTTGTCTAAGGTCAAACAAGCCAGGGCTCAAATGGAAGACCTCGGACCACAAACCTGGTCTTTTTCTACACGTTTCTGTCCAGGGAGCCCTCTCTGAGACTCAAAGTGAAATCTTGGGACTGAAGGATAAGGTGCTCACCATGCTCCTTCTCAGGCACAGCCACCTTGGGGAGAACCCAGTCTGTCCTGGAGTCACACCAGATGGCGTGAGTCCCCCCGAGCCGGGCCAGGGAAGCTGCATCTGAGAGCAGAGCCCTCCCCTGCTGCCAGCGTCTCCGCACCACTCACAGAGCCTTCCCAGGAGACAAGGCAGGGAGGTCCCTTGGCTGGGCCCATCAGGCAGCCTGCTGGTGCATGGGACGTGCAGGTGGAGAGGGTGGAACGCAGCTCTACCACTGGGAGCAGCGTGGAGGTGAGGGGCGGCCCCCGGAGCCAGCCTGCCTGGGTTCAGATCCCAGGTGGGCTCCTGAACCGGCAGTGGGGCCTTGAGCAACGGCTTAACCTCTCTGTGCCTTAGCTCCCTCACCAGTAAATGGGGAAGCTAAATCTCTATGGGACTGTCATGAGGAATAAATGAGTTAGAGTAAACCACCTGAACACTGGTAAGTAATGAGCAAGGAATAAGTGGTGGGTGGAAGCATAAGTCTACAATAGCTAACCCCCAAACCTTGGGGTCAGATGGGTTTCAGACTTTGTAGATTTTAGAAAGCAGGTTTTATATCTACATACCTACACATTTGTGTGTACATACACGCATTGTATATTACATACATGAATACTAATACTTATATCTATACAAATAGGCTATATTTTATATAACATGTGTACATGACATAACCATTCCTGCAAGGCCCAGGATCGTACTTTATAATCAAACACATTAATATTTCTGAAATGAAATAGAACTTTTCACTTTCAGGGTGATATGTATTTTTTAAAGACTATAATTAGTTTACTGTTAGTTCAGGTCAAGTTTTGCCACCAAATGAGTTTTGTTTTGTTTTGTTTTGTTTTTTTAAGATTTTATTTATTTATTCATTTATCCCCCCCTTGCTGCTTGTGCTCTCTGGGTCAGCTAACCACGCCGTGCAGGCAGGCTTGCCTTCACCAGGAGGCCCTGGGAATCGAACCCGGGGCCTCCCATATGGTAAACGGGAGCCCTACTGATTGAACCACAGCCGCTTCCCTGTTTTGTATTTTTTAACTTCAGTTTTTAGAACTTTCTGGATTCCAGAATTGTGAATAAGAGTTGTAGAACTATAGTAATAGTGCTAGTAATGAGCTTTTGATTTTCCAGATCAATATTAAGGATGTGGGCTTCAGAGTCAGGGAAACCTGGGTTCAGCCCCTTCCCTTGGCTGTGTGATCCTGGATAAGCCACTTATTCCCTCTAAGCCTCATTTTACTCATCTTAAAATGATGATAATAATATACATTTCATGGGGCTTCTTGGAGGATTCAAAAGAGATTACATACATAAAATGTTCAGCATAGCACCTGGCATCTAAGAAGTCCATCCATGTTAACCCAAACAAAAATAATAATAATAATTGTTATCATTATTATTATCACCAAATAAAATCAAGCCTACTCTTCTTTTAAAAAATAAACTCTACCACCTCCCAGAGCCCTCTGGGATGATCTGAACTCAGTGAGGCCCAATATAGGAAATAGTAAACTTCATTCAAAGGTCCTTTTTCCAGCTCCATGTTTCTGAAACTTTAATGCCACCTCTCCACTCCCCCCACCAACACCCAGGACGGAGGCTGCAGCTGGGCCGTCACCCTGCAGAGCAGTCTGCTGTCAGGTCAGAACCCAGGGCAGGGAGTAAGCCTTACCTTGCACAGGTGGCAGCAGGCACCATGGGCACACTCCGCTCCTTCCCTCAGGGTGCAGTTAGAAGCATTGCAGCAGGGGTTATTACACTCCTGGGGGAGGCACAGAGGTGGGGCGTGAGTGGGGCCTTGGGGGCAGCAGGCAGGGAGACAGGGAGGCTGGCAGGGACAGGTCCTCCACCACCTCCTGCATTTTCCCACCCCTGTCCTCAAGCACTCCTGGGGCCCAAGTTCCCTAGGACCTCTTTACAAAAAAATCATTTTCTGTCTTTACCACTTAGGGAATGTGTCTTTATTACAGAAAACTTATATAGGCACAACCATCAGGAATACCACAACCTAGACATAACCACATGGGGAGTGTGAATATTATTCTAGGCCTTTTTATACACAGCTATAAACATATATTTGTTTTACAAAATCATAGTATCCATACTGCTTTAATATGCACACTTTCCTCTGTCGTCATGTATTCTCCTAAAACATGATTTGCTTTCTTCAGCCCTTCCTATTGAACATTTAGATGGGTTTCCAGAACTCAGCAATGTACACAGTGTATCAAAGAATATCCAGAGCCCCTGTCTTCTACTGCTGCCCCCATGTCCCCTGCAGCCCCAGGCCTAACTACCCCATTAAAAGACGCCATTGGGAGCAAGGGTGTGCTGTGATCATCGCTGAACACAGGTTACGTCAACCCCTGGGGTCTGCTTCCTAACTGTTGTCCTAACCCCTCCCTGGACTGAACCTCCACACAGGAGAAGGTATCGAGGGGTTCCTGGTTTTCCTCTCTTCCTGGCCCAAGGCCTAATTTGCTGCTGGGCAGCATGAGATTGTAAAAGGATGGTGAGATGCTTGGGGACTCTGAGGTCCTTATCACGCTCCTACTGTGTTCGCAGGCTGATCCGTAGAGCCCTTCCTGACAACGGGCCAGGCTCCATGCACAGTTCCATCACAGCCTCATGAGGTAGTGTCCCCATTTCACTGGTGGGGAAACTGCTGCTCAGACGGATCCAGCAGCTAGCCAAGGCACATGCCCAGCGAGTGGGGGAGCCCAATTCAAGCCATGTCTGCCCGGGGCCATGTCAGAGCCATAACTGTCCCAGTCTGGCATGCGGGAGAGACGCGTAGCCTGACTATGATACCTGTCTGCATGTCTTCCCTAAGAGAAGGAACAGGACACGTTCCTCTCATTCATCTCCCATCATCCTTCCCTGGACTCTGGGCTCCAGGCAGAAGAGCATTTCCCTTCTTCTAACAAGCCATGCTTTGTCCCACCTCGAGGCGTAGGCTCCTCCTCTACCTGGCTCCTTGCTAACTCCTAACTCAGCCTACAGGTAGCAGCTCTGAGGCCACACTTTCACCAAGCAAGGTGACTCCCCTCACATCATATATATTCACAGCACCATGTAATTTGTCCCTCCTAGCATTTGCCATGAATTGTATTGCTACACTTTTGCAATTCTTTGGTCAGTGTGTGTTTCCCCTACTAGACTGTAAGCTGCATAAGGACTAGGAGCATGTCTATTTTTGCTCTTCATCTTATCCCCAGCACCCACTGCAGTACCCCAGGCTCAGTAAATACTCATTGAATGAACAGCTGCTCTGAATATAAGCCAAACTGGCTAAGCCCACACACAGGCTGCTCCCCAACCCTCCTGGCCCCTCCATGCTAACACAACTCCTTCCTTTCTGAAGTGTCTGGGGTGGGGTGGGATGCTGCCATATTTACCTACTTTTTTTTTTTTTTTTTTTTTTTAAGATTTATTTATTTACTTTATCCATTTTAAAACCCCCCTTCCCCATTTGCTGTTTTGTGTCCATTTGCTGCGCAATTCTCCGTGTTTGTTTCCTGCCACCTCTTCCTCCAGTCTTCACCAGGATTCGATCCTGGAGACCTCCGATGTAGGAGAGAGGTATTCTGCTGCCTGCGCCACCTCAGCCCCTGGCTTCTGGAGCTTTCGGAGCATCTCGTCTTGTCTCTCCCCTGTTACGTCATCATCCTGCTGCCTGGCTCCCGGGGCCCGACGGCTCAGCGGCACACAGAGCCTGGCAGCCCATGCGCCTTCTATATATATATATTTTATTTTACTGGGAGGTCCCGGGGATCGAACCCAGGTCCCTCCATATGGCAGACGGACGCCCAACCATTTGAGCCACATCCGCCCCCATACCTACTTATTTTTATTCTCAAAGTTGCATAATGGGGTAAAAAACAAAACAAAACCATAGACATTTATAAAATCAAATAGTCTTTTTCTACATTTTACTGACCCTGAATCCCACCTCGAAAGTTAACTATTACTCATGTATTTATCCCCCAAACTGATATGCAGTGATATGCATATGTTAACATATATATATTTTATCTTTCAAAAAATAGGGATGAAACTATCCAGTTCTGCTTTTTGCAGAACAATATGCATCTTTTAAAAATGATTGAGTTACACCATGTGCTCTCCCCACTCACTCTAAAGATCAGAAGGAAGGAAAGCTTATAGACAAATGGTTCTGTTCCTTCTTCCTCATAACAGCCCTTTCAAAATCTGACAGCATTTCCAACATCCCCTTTCAATCATCTCTGCTCCAAGCTAAACAGCCGAGCTTGCTATTTTAAGCATCCTCGTAAGGCCAAGGTTAGGGCCCATATATCCACTGTGTGACCTTCAGAAAACATGCAGTGCAGCTGGAGGGCTGAAGAGGCTACCTGCAGCTCCACTGGGGAAGAGGCAGCCATCATGCCATAAAACTCTGGTTCTTGGTTAGACCCAGACATTCAAAGAGAGAACTCTACTCTGATCTTGGGCCCAAAAGGACCAAGCCCAACTAGGAGAGGCTGAGAAATGATCCACACTTAAGGCTTACTCTCCACATCCTATTTTTGATGGGGTCTTTGATAGCCATGTATAGGAAATGCCTGTGACTTAAGAAAAGTTCCATTGCAGCATTCTATTTTGGCCTTGAGCTTCAAAACCAACACACACCCCCTCCCACTACCATCCCCATGATACCTTACCTCTTCCTCCCCACAGTCACACTCCTCCCCATCTTCCAGGTACCCGTTCCCACACCTCTGGCCTCCATAAATCATCCTGGTGTCTGGCATGTTGGAGAGACACATCCCACCGCCTGACTGCAGATACCGGTCCAACTCCTTTCTGTTGCATCCATTGAACACTCTGGGAAAAGGGTGCCTGGCAGAGAACAAGATTGAAATCACTTGGGAGTCTGGGTGTTAAGCAACCAAAACATCTGTCAATCTTGTTATCCTTCAGGGTAATTCCACCTGGACTCAAACCCCCAGAGTCCCAGGCACATATATTCTACCCCCTTAGCACATTCACCATACATTAACTTAGAATTCTTTCATCCTTAATAAGGAAATATTAACCATGTCGGGATTTTTTTTTTACTCTTTATGGAGGATATATTTGAGAATCAGAAACAGCAATTTCTGCCTTTTGCATGAGGGGACTGCAGTAAGAAAAGGATCACGAGTATGTTGCAATAGATCACTTGAGCCTTAGAGTTAATGAATAAAATACCAGCCAACCCAAATCTTTCCTGAAGCTGATAATAGATGTGTATTTTCTTGGGTCAGAGCACCAAGCTAAAAAGACCAAGGTCATGGGTTTAACTTCTTCATGGGTCAGTGACCTCTTCTCTGTTCTAAGGATTCAAATGGTACTCCAAACTCAACCAACTGTGCACGTTCTTTATCACGAAAGACTGTGAAAAGTTCTGGATCCCACTATTGGGGGAGGCAAATAAAAAGTCATATATTCCCTTGATGATGGGTCAGTACCATCATTTTGGTCTATGAAGGGAGAGTTATCTGGATCGAATTCTTTAAACTAATTAAAGGTTAAACACTGAAGGATTTCCTTCAGTTGTCAGGCATGTCATAACTAATCTGTTACAGGTAACTGTTAAACTAGTAAAATTTATGAATTGGAGTAGCAATTAATATAACTCTGAAACGTTTGTCTTCAGATATGCTTTTTAGATTAGGAAAGTGAAGGGTGAACTCATAGAGATTTGGGAGTGATCCATGGAGTTGTATCCTGCATGTAAAGATCATCCTTTGTGTGTTACAGCCAAGAACTGATGAAGAAACATTGGCCACTAGAGCTTCAAGAAAGTTGCATTTCCTCTTGGAAACAATGAAATACCATTTTCTAGGATCCATAAGCAGGCCCTAAAGGTTTGGGGTGGGGGGAACATAAGCTCCCATTGTGACATCTCTGAGGAATGGCTCAAGTCCTGGAAGAACCCAATGCTTTGTGCTGAGTCCAGACATTAAGAGATAGGTCCTTGGAAGAAACTCTAGAATTCTCCTTCAAAGGCCCTAGTTTTTTTTTTTTTTTTAAGATTTTATTTATTTATTCATTTATCCCCCCCTTGCTGCTTGTGCTCGCTGGGTCAGCTAACCACGCCGTGCGGGCGGGCTTGCCTTCACCAGGAGGCCCCGGGAACCGAACCCGGGGCCTCCCATATGGTAAACGGGAGCCCCACTGATTGAGCCACAGCCGCTTCCCAAAGGCCCTAGTTTTAAGAATCCTTCACAATATAGAAAGATGCAACTGCCTTGTCCTTATTCCTACCAGTAAATGCACCCTGTAAATCCCCTGAGGAGTTATTTGGGAGAATGTGGATACTCCCCTTACTTCTCCTTTTTCTGGGGGCTACCTCAGATCTTTCAATCAAGCTGGGATGTAACAGCACTGATCAAACTCCCTTGGGATGTTGGGACTGAGGGTTGTGGCTTTTACCAAAATGGGTCTTCAACCAAAACTCATGAAATAAATAAGACACAGGATCAGGCCAATTTTACAGCTAAAGACCCTAAGAGAGGGTCTTAAGCATATTGAGGGTCCCACTGGCACAAACCTGCCAGAAATCTACTACCCCCTTCCACAGACTTGCCTCCTTTGTTCTCTTCCAATTTCTTTATGTTAAAAACCCTATTTTTCCCCGAGGCTCCAACCAGAAGCACAGCAGAGGCTCCCTGGGACCAGATGGGAGGAACCCTTGTATCCCGTTGCTCATGCTTGTTCTGCCGTCCTCCCCATCCCCACCCTTCCTGGCAGCTTCTGCTTGACTCACCCAGTGGCGGCCGCCATGATGCATCCCCCATCGGACGCACTGGCCGAGCAGCAATTTGCAGAATCGTGGCTCATGCCAAAGTTGTGGCCCATTTCGTGGGCCATGGTGGAAGCCACTCCAATGGCATTCTCTGAGTGGTCCTGCTCAGGGAGATAGTTCAGGTCAAGGGTAGAGCTCTGGCCTCCTGTGTCCATCCTGGCCTTTTCCTTAGCCAAGCCTTGCTGCTCTCCATTGATTCCACCATCACTGAGCTAACAGACACTCCATACATGCTTCCACAACAAGCTGAAATCCACTGACATCATTAGGAAGTCAAATGTTCAAAGTCCATGTTTCCCTAGTTCCTGAAGGTTGGAGACCATGCCTGACCCAAAGATGAAGATAAATAAATGCTTTCTCAATAAGGGAAAGAGGAGGATTTTCTCTATTCTTCCTCTTAACATGTATCTCTCCAGGATGTAAGGAGATTGACATAGGAAAGACCACCTTGAACCAAACATAAGGTGCACTTGGCCCAGGATTTTCCAAGAGAGCCCCAAGATGGTCCATACCAGGCCCAGCACCTGATGTGGTATGTGATGCTTAATCATAGGAAGCAAAAGCTAAAGGAATAGAAAAACAAGAACAGAACAGATACAGCAAAAAAAAGAATGACTAAAACCTATGTGTATTTCTGGTATTATTTCATTGAATTCTCATTCTAATCCTGAGATTATAAACTGTAAAATTATTCTATTTTACAGTTGAGGAAACTCATTAACTTGCCCAAAGTCACATGCTGCTGCTAATTGAACCCAATCAGTTCTGACTCAAGAACCTGTGCTTTTAGCATCTAAGCCATATTTGTCAATAAGTACTGATATAAACTTCAAAAGATAAAGTGAATACTCAAAACACCCTCACAAAGTCAGAGGGAATTTTAAAAGAAGATAGTAATTCCCTGTGACCCTGAGCTCTTGTTTCCTAAGGACGTACATAATAATGCAAGACCTGGAATAAACCCTCATCTCTATCATCTCACTATGCCCGGGTCTGGAACATAGGAGGAGGGATCTAATGGTGTATTAACGTAACAGCTTCAAGGGCTCCCGGAGCTTGAAAATTGGGAATAAACTACAATAAATGAAAATTCACCCCTGGGCACCTTAGTCTCTTAGCGCCTAGTGGCTTCATTTAAAGCAATTGCCCTATTTCATGCCAAAGCTTTTTTCTTGCAATAATAAATATCAAATTATTTTTTAAAAGATGACTGCCTATCTCGTGAGGCAGCTCTATCACCCTCCACAGCACCAGCATGTGGGCTGAGACTCACCACGTTCACGCCTCCTGACTGGTACACGGAGCACATGGCCATGAGGGGGGCCAGGCCGATGGTGGTCCCATGGAAGGGCATGCCCCTGCAGGAGGGAAGGAGAGAGGGTGACTCGGGTGGAGGCTGAGGAGGCTGCTCCCAGGTCCAAGGGGGCAAGTGGCTGTCACGGTGCTCCTTGGTCCCACTGACATTCCCAGGTTACTCCCAAAGGAAGGGGCCCTGGTATCCAGGCCAACTGGACAACTTCCAGGTCACCACACCTCTCACTTCCTCTCACCTACTCCCACACTGCTCCAGAGATGCAGAGAGAAAGGTCACTTGCCCACAGCTCCAATGCCTGGCAGGAAACAGGCAGGGCTTGCAAAACTACATCCCATTCCTGCTGGACAGGAAAAGGCCAGAGGGAGGGTTGAAGGGAGGGTGGCATGAGTCCTGAGGCTGGAGTGAATCATGCCCACTTCCACCAGCTGCCAGGACCCCTGGCTATGGGGCATGTGTACAGGGGAAGAGGGTAGATTGGGGCAGCAGCTGTGGGTCCGATGCTTCATCCCCACATCCCTCTGTGGCCAAGGAAACAGATGTGTCCCATCAAGAACCTCACACAGTGCAGCTGGTGCAAGGAGGAGCTATTTCTGCTTTTGTTTTGCAACTGTGATCCTAAACTGCCAACAGTTAGCTCCATTTCCCCCTGTTTAATATACCTCCCTGTTTGCAGTAAGCATCCAGAGTAGGAAAGAAGGAATATAAAATACCAGTATTATCGTGCACTCCAAATATGGAATTTATTTTTAAAAATGTATATAGAAATTCTATTCCAATTTTGTCTTCTTATGTAGACTATAGCTTCAAGAGCTTATTTATTTGGGGACCATTAGAATCAAATACATAGTGAGGGCTGAATTCAAGGCAGACTTCTATTTCCAAGAAGCAACATGCAATGGAATATGCAAAATATATAAAAATCTGTATGAAGCCCTAGAGATTATTTTATAAATTTAGACAGGGCCCTGGAAAAGTCCTACTAGAAACCTGGATTCAAGGCCTTGCCCAAAGCAAGACATAATGTTTCCATAAGCTCAGACCAAAAGTTTGGTAACCAAAGACTCTTCCTGAGAGAATATGCTATCATGAAGTAACCACTCATAGTCCTAGTTTCTGGTACAGTTATTTTCCTCAGTTCCTTTTAAAGGGTAAACAAAGGTTTAAATGACCATTGACTAAGAGAGATATTCAAAGAACAGAAGAAAAATGGTTTTATTATATATATGCCTTTTGTTGTAACTACCTCAAAATACCTTGGGAAGTCAACACTAACATGCATCCTAAGGGGACTATTGTGTGCTACCATGACCCTGCCATGAGGGCCTGCTCTTTTTTTTTTGCCAGGTCTAAGAAAATCCAATACAATCCCTCTCCAGTGCCTCGCTCCACCAAACACACAACTCCTGTATTATCTGCCACTTCGACTATCTCAGACACCCAGCCCTGAGCCCCTAGAAACGAAGTGAAGGATGACTCACGGTGCGCCCCCTCCTGTGCCTGCAGTGGGAGGTCAGCACAGAAACTAGGACCAGCGCCAAGATCAAGACAAGCCACTGAAGTTGCTTCAAAGTGGCCTGTGGACACCAGCCATTTCCCAAACACATACTCAATTATTTCAGACATTTGACTAAATCAGTGTGGGTCTAATTTTCTCATGTAATGGCAAACACTTCTTGGGATAGTTATGAGTCTACAGCTTTTAAATGCTCTGGGGTGTGCTGGGTACAGGGCACATGTCTGAGATATATTTGATTCCTGGACTAGAGAGTCAGGATGGCTTTCTACAACCGATCCTCACCACAAGGGAAAGAAAATGGCAAACTGAGCACGTGCACTGGAGGCAGGGGCCAATGCAAAGCAGATGCGGAAAGGCTAGTTACGTGATTAATTGTGCGTTGTCATGCTTCTTCTGCTTGAGCAGCTTGCGCCTCCAGCTAAGAAATGACCAGAGTGTAGAGTATGGGTTCTGGGAAACTTCACACATATTCCTATGAGTCCACACTTCCAAACCCACGAGGGCAATCCGGATGTTCAAGGATCGGTAAAACTGCAAGCACACATAGAAGAGCCAAGACATGTCAACACCACCTGAGATTTATAAGCCCCTTCCTAGCCTAAGAGCTCAGAGCATAGATTTCTCATCTCCATATGTTTTCAAGGGGAAGAAGGAACCAGAGCTATTGTTCACATTTTAAAGAAAGGGAAAAGTCCTGAGGGAGATGCCAACACACAGCATCCTGGTGCAGAACTGGGGTTATTCAGCTTAGAGAAGAGAAGCCATAAAGTTACTTTCAAATACTAAAGGGCTATCACATAAGAAAAGGATCAGCGTCATCCTGCCTGGTCCCAAAGTAGGACTTAGGTCAATAGGTCAAACAGACTGGGAGAACAAATCTCATTTTAAAATAGGAAAAAAGCTTCCCCCAAAAGGTTGGTCATCAGAAACCTCAGAGCTAAACTTTCCTGTCTTCTGTAATAAGTACCCTTGGCCTGGCTGGCTGTTACAATTATCTCTCTCCATTCCTTACATGGTTCTTATCTTTTTTATGTGTCTAAACTGTTCTCTTGTATATAGATTCTTAAAAATGACTCTGAGGTAGAATTTACATACCATAAAATTCACCCATTTTAAGTGTGCAGTTCAATGTTTTTTAGTAAACTTACCGAGTTATAATCCAATTTTAGAATATTTTCATCACTTCAAGATCCCTCATGTCTGTTTACAGTCATTCTCCATTTTCACGCCCAGCCCCAAGAAACCACTAATCTATTTTCTATCTCTAAAGATTTGACTTTTCTGGACATTTTCTGTAAATGAAACCATACAGTATATGCTCTCTTGTGCCTGGCTTCTTTTGCTTCACATGTTTTTGAGATTCCTCCATATTGTAGCACCTATCAGTACTTCATTCCTTTTTATTGCCGAACAATATTCTCTCATATGAATACACCAGCTTGTATATGGACATTTGATTGTAAGATATCCCCCACTCATTTTGGAAGTAAATGGCTATAAATAATATACAAATGGATGGAAATGCTTAAAGCTTCCTTCCCCATCACTGAAGGTATTCGGGTTTTGTCAAGAGCACCGTAAACAGGTTTCAAGCATCGGACTGACAAAAGTCCTAGATAGTCTTCAAGGCTCTTTACAACTCAGAGATCCTAAAATTCTAAGATCTGACTCCTGTGCTCCTTAACACTAGAGCTATATCTAACCTTTATGTCATGGTGTTTTCATCTCATGTATATAAATAGGAAGAATGTGTTCTTTAAAACTAAGCCACCGGAAAACATGGGTACCAGGGATTCTTTGACTGCCTACCCTAAAAAGTTCTGACGCAGTAATACTATTTTAATACATCATTAGCAGGTACTGCTCCAGCTAAAAATACTAACCATAGCCCTTTTCATGTACTGAGCACTTAAGGTAAGAGAAGTTAAGTAACTTGCCCTAAGTCTCAGTAGGAAGATGGTGGAGCCAGGCTTAAAGCCCAGTCTATCTACCTCAGAGCCCACGTATGACCCTACACTGCTTAAGTGCTGGGGTATATATATGCCCAGCCCAAATCAACTGGCCACAAGAAGTTGTGGTCTAAGATGGGCTTCAGATTGAGTGAAATATCAGTTTTTTTGAAAGGAAACTCTGGTTTTCCTGTTTTGTTTCGGGTCAAACTGAAATTTTAAAAGATAGAAAATAGAGGGTTTGGATTCCAACTTGAACTTGCCTCACTAGGGAGCTTTATAAAGAAGTTAAATTGGCTTTTTCATAGTGAAGGGAAAACATTTTGGATTGGGCTCATGATTCAGCAAAACAGCATAGTTCATTCCAGTTTAGTTCAACAAGAGTTCAGTTCCAGTTGCTGGGTCAGCAAGCCACAGAGAAGTGGGTGTGCCTTCCCTTGCCCCAGGCAGGAATAACGAGTATCAGCTGCTGGGAAGAGACAAACCATCAAGACCTTGGGATTCAGGTAAGGATTGGGGCTTGCCATGCCTCTCTTCACCCTCCACTTTTCATCAGCATCCTTGATTTTACCACCCAGATCAGCTGGACGGTTCACTAAGTGGAGACCCAGCCAAGTCCCCCACCTGCTGGTCTCAGAACAATAGATGTCACTTGGGTAGTTGCAGCACAGCCCCCAGGGAGACAAGAATCTCTTGTGTTCCCAGATGTTCAATGTGTTTGGGTTGTGGGTCATTCACATGTTATTGTGGAGTGACTTGAAAGCTAGAGAGAGGAGCTAGAATGAAGTCCCCGGGAGGAATGGACTGTGTCCCTGGAATCCTTCCTTCCAGGAAATGCCAGAGTTTGACTTTCACCTGCCACTCTCTGTGTTTCCAGAGTCAGCTAAAGCAGAACAAAACCATGGGCACAGAACTTTCCAACTGATGACTTTAGAACACTTTAGTAAAATTTCTGACTGATCCCTAAAAAATATTTAAATTCCCTTCTTGGACCTCTGGTGTTTAAAAAAAGTTGATTTCCCCTTTAAGCCTGTGAATCAAGAATCCCTAAGCAGGCCCCAAGTCAAGCTTCAGAAGTTCTATGAATGTCCTGAAATTGTGTAATAAATTTTATAAGATTCTCAGAGACCTATGACGCCAAAAGTGCTAAAGTTTTTTTAAAAAACTATACACTACCGCTGTCAAGAGGCTACTATCACTCTTGGTTTTCTAGAAGGAATACTTCTGACTTTCACTCCCTAACAAATACCCTTTTCCTATACATACAAAGTATTTCCAAGTCTCAGACCAGTTTGTTATAGTAAAATTCAAGAATTTTGATATAACATAAAAGCTTGGAAAAGGGCCTGACCTAATAAAGTTAACCATCTGTCCAGTCTTCCTAAAAGGCAAGAAATCATTTTAGAAGTGTTTTATAGCTGGAGAATGTATAGACCGGCCCCAAACAACCCACTTCTCCACTTTTAAGGCTCTGTACATTTCCCACCCTGACCCTCACCTCAGGTCCCTCCTAAGCCAGAGAAACCTCTGCTTTATACATGGAAGGGACTTTAAAGAACCTCAGAGGTCATGGGTCTTTGCACCCTGTCATCAGTTCCTCGGGAGCCACTGCAGGGGTGAAGGGAAGAGGTCACCCTTGCTTCAGTTTAGAGCAATCTGTTTTCATCTGACTTCTAGATTAGACATTGGCGTAAGAATTCATTTTAAAGAGTTCCACCAGAGCAATAAAATAATTCTAAATTTTTTAGTGATGATGAATGCACAACATTGTGATTATACTAAAAGCCATTGATTATACACTTTGGATAGATCATATGGTATGTGAATATATATCAATAAAACTGCTTAATAAATAAATAAATTATTGTGTAAGAATATTATTGTGATACAAATATTCTCACTGCCCTGATTTTGTGATAATCAGGGTAGGCTAAATATTCACTATTATTAGAAACCATGCATGTGACCTGACACCTAGTTTTTCTCCCTAGGTCTAGTTTTTAGAATGCTAATGATAAACCAAGCCTGATTTATTATATGACCATCCTGTATGGGAAATGACTATAACTCTAGGTATCTTTGGTCAACCTTAAGAGATATAGCAGGGGAATGGATGTGGCTCAAATGGTTGGGCATCCGTCTCCCATATGGAGGGACCTGGGTTCGATCCCAGGACCCCCCAGTAAAAATTAAAAAAAGAAAAATATAGAAGGTGCGCCGCCAGGCCCCACGAGCGGGTGTGCCGCCAGGTCTCGTGAGCGTGTGAGCTGTCAGGCCCCGTGCATGGGTATGCCACCAAGCCCTGCGAGCCACGCAGGAAGATGATGACGTAACAGGAGAGTGACACAAGGGAGAGCCAAGATGAAATGCACCAGAACACCAGGAACTAAGGTGGTGCAGGCGGTAGGACGCCTCTCTCCCATATCGGAGGTTCTGAGGATCGAATCCCAGTGTAGACAGGAGGAGAAGGATGAGAAGAGAGGGCAGGAAATGGACACAGAGTTGTCCAGTGAATGGACAAAAAAACAGCAAATATGCAGGGGGGGAGAGATAAAAATGGATTAAAGTAAATAAATAAATAAGTAAATTCTTAAAAAAAAAAGTATAGGGGAGTAAGTACGGACTAGTTAGTAATAATACTTTGACGATGCTCTTTCATAGTTTGTTAACAAATATTTCACAACAATGCAAAGTATTTGTGGTGGGGTGATATGTGGGAGCCCTGTATGATGTTATGCATGTTTGTTTTGTAAGTTCAGTGTTTACTGAACACTTATTGTTTATGTATGTTCATGTATGTATGAATGATATACTTCAATAAATTGTTTTTTTAAAAAAAGAATATTATTGTGTAAGAATAGCCAGAGATAGTAGCTATGTACACCAGGGGAAACAGAGATATTGAGAGGTGAAGAATTTTCTTGTTTGTCTGTTTTTTGTTTATTGTTTTTGAAATAATGAAACTGCTCTAATAATGATTAAAGTGATGAATGCACAACTATGTGACTATACCAAATACCATTGATTGTACACTTTGGATGAATTGTATGCTTTATTAATATGTATCAATAAAATAAAAAAAAAAAAAGAGTTCCACCAGGAAAAAAATTGAAAGCCATTGTTTTAGGTCAATGCCTCTATTTTATAGATTTTAAAAAATCCACCACAGAAGATGAGTTACTTGCCTTAAGATATATAGTTCAGGGATTTGACATGACCATCCTGAGCCTCTATGGCAGTGCTCTTTCCCTCTCAAAAACTGGCTGGGGCATCCAATCAAGCAGAAAGCCCAGGTGCCATGTAATCTGCCCTGCAGCCCCTCTCAGGTGTTGGCATCTTTCCCACAAAGTACACACCTCGTCTCACCTTATCAACATAATTGGCGATCTCCAGGAGCTTGTGTTTGGTGGCCTCCTGGTCTTGTCGATTCTTCTGAAACTAAACGAGACAAGCAGAACAAGGTGAGAACCTTGAACCTCTCCCCTCCTGTACCCCATTATTTGTCTTTGAATTAGTTCTTACTTTCTTCTGTCTTCTATGATCAGCCATTTTTATTCAACTGTCAGCTCCTAGAGGACAGAACCGGGGCCTCATTCATCTCGGTATCAGCAGCTCCTAGCCCAGTGCCAGGCAGAGAGCAAGCATTCAAAAATTGTGTAGTGGGAAGCGGCTGTGGCTCAATCAGTAGGGCTCCCGTTTACCATATGGGAGGCCCCGGGTTCGGTTCCCGGGGCCTCCTGGTGAAGGCAAGCCCGCCCGCATGGCGTGGTTAGCTGACCCAGCGAGCACAAGCAGCAAGGGGGGGATAAATGAATAAGTAAATAAAAAAAATAATAATAATAAAAAAAAATTGTGTAGTGAGCAGATTTGTCCTTCTCCAGCTCTTGAAGTAAATCTGGTTTTCCTGTCCTCCAAATTACAAGGCCCCCTACAAACTCCCACTGGGGCTGAGACAGGGACCTATGCAATGCCTGCCTTGGTCATCACTCCAACACGAAATCACCATCATATAGCTCTCAGGAGCCTTCCCTACAGGTGGTCCCTCAACACTGGTCAATTCGTTGCTGAACACCTGTTATGTGCAAGGCATTGTGCTTGGCACTGGGTAGGATGCAAAGAAGTGTGAGATCCTGACCCTAGCCTAGAGGAGCTTCAGTTAAAACTAAGAAAGGACCAGAAATGACAACAAGGGCAGGTCCTGTACTTAAGGAGGATACAATCTCAACAGGCTGAGAAAACCTGCATAGAAATAACCACAATGGAAGGCAGTGTGAATGACACACAGTAGGTACCAGCAATGAAGACCCCAGGCCTCTCGAGGGGTGCAGCTAGGATTCATCTTCCATGCCACTCAGATCAACTGGCAGGTGAGATGCTGAGATTGCACCAGGGCTCAGCAGGCAAGAGTGCTGGGCTCAATTAGAGATGTCTGCCATGGTAGCGGGAGGAGGACATTACAGTATTACTGCCTCACATTTGCCATTCCTGCCTCAAAAGGAGAACTCTCTTCTGGCTGCAAGGATGAAGGAAAACATCACAGCAGGAAGGTAAAATGTGCTATAACTGCACATCCTGTATGGTGTCGTTGTTACACAGTCTGAGTACCTATTTGATTTAGCCTGGGTACACACTACATATGTGACCACAATTTCTGATACAAAAAAGAAATCCACCACCTTCCAGTTTCCCACTGTTCTTGGACTTTCCCAGACTTCTTCAGAACTGTCACTCATCAGAAGAAAATCTCACTTTCACCGGTATTTCTACAGGGTTAAATTCAATGTAAGACCCTGTGACTTAGGATCACCCCATTTCTAAATGGTCTCACAGCACAGAAAGTGTTCCAGCATTTCCATTCATTTAGTAAATATTTATTATAACATCGGGGTCAGATTTCAATGTCTTTCAAATATATTTTGATCCTCTCTTCAAATAATTGCCCAATAATGCCCACCGTAGGTTAAGGAGTGTGTCCTGTTGTCCAGGATAAGGCACACTTTTCCTGTAAAGGGCCAGAGGGCAAATATTTTAGGCTTTGTGGGTCCTACTGTCTTGTCACTGCCACGCTCTGGCATTGTAGCTGGAAAAGCAGCCATGGGTGTGTACATTCCACAAAAACAGGTGGTGGCCACAGGTCAGAGTTTGCCAATCCCCTGTCTAAGGTCAAGGAATATCTCAATCCTTACTTTTCAGGAAGTAAAACACAGCACATCACCCCCATTCTGTGCACATTATGAAAGTCCTTAGCATGCCTGTTTTTCAGCCATCCTACGATAGTCCACCTTGCCCTTTATTTCCCTTGGAGTACTGGTTTCACCTGAGGAATGAATGGCTGGATCCACCCCAAGAGCTCCCGCCAAGGCCCAGGGAGTTGGACCTGCTTGGTCATTTTTGCTGCCGACGACACAGTCTCTCCACCCCCACCCCTGCCCCAACACTGTCTAGTTTCCCCATCAGTGTCTCTACTCCCTGCTCCGAGTTCAGAGCCCAGAGCAGAAGCCTGTCCTGTCTCAGTACCAGGTTGTAAATCACAGATAAGGCAGCCCTCCCCTTCCCTGCCTTCCCCTCCTCTCAGATTAATTAATTGTCAGGAATACATTTCTGCCTGCAGAAGATGAGAAGGCACAGGAAGAGGGAGTGTGGGAGAGGTTAAGGGGGGATTTGTGGGCCTGTGAGCCCAGCCTGGCCTATTATATGCCCCTAGCCCCTCATATGAATCATCCAAGCCCTTCGGAAACGAGCACATTCCCTTGTCACCCACGGCCCTGCGACTCCCAGTCCTGTCCTGTCAGGGATGCCTGAGCGGCTGGTGCCAGGGCGCCCTCCTCTAACGGGGAACATGAGATGAGCCACTCGGCTCCAGGAGACCCCACAGTCCTGGAGGAACCTCCAGTAGGCCCTTTTCTTCCCGGGGGTTTGCTAGGACCCTGGCTCTGAGGAAACAGAAACTGCTAAGTCCCCACCCCGCCCCTCACTATGCCCAGGGGGCTTTAAAGCCCAGGCACAAGCTTCTGCAGGGGCTGCCTGGGGAGAGTGCTTGGCCCCGCCTTTAGACTAGAGCTGCTGTGCTTCTCTAAGCTTAAATACTGGAGCTCCCAGGAGCTTTCATTTGAACGAAGAAGTCTGTGGCTGGGGGAAAAAAAAAAAAAAAGACCACAGTATTAGATGACCTTAGATGCAAAGCTGAAACTGAAAAAACTGTCCTGGAGTCCGAGAGGCTCTGCTTTCATCAAGCCCCCTCCCCACTATGGGTGGTCCTGTCAGGAAGGGGTTCGCCTGCACTGGGTCACCTCCTACAACTGTAGGCCTTTTGCTTTCAAACCAGCTTTGATTTTGCTCCCCAGGCCATACACACATGAGTCTTAGGAGAGAAAAACTGAAGAACTAGCAGGGAAAGAAATCCAAGAGGCTGCTGGAAAAATCAATGCCAACACTGATTACAAAACTAAACTCTTTCAAAGCGGAACACGAGTGCCCTGGAGTGCCCTTCACCTCCACTTCTCTGCCCCGTTAACTCCTCCTTGACCTTTAAGACAGCTCAAGGGCCACCAACACTCAAAGGCAGGTCCTCAGACCTGGACTCTAGTGCTCTTTCCACTACCCCACACCGACTCCAGATCTGGGCCTGGAGGACAGGCTGGGCAGAAGCAGCTTGCAAAGAGCCTTCAGGGAAACTAAGCCATTTGGGTAAAGGACAGCTCTAGCCTGTGATGAGTCCTGTCCGAAAGGGAAGGCCAGGTGAGCGTGGCTCGACTCATCATGAAGTGCCAGTACGCAGATGTGCTTAGTGATGTGGCACAGTCATTACATAAACTGAGAATCAGAGGTAAAAATTTGGTGAATTTAGGCAAATATGGGCTCTGGGGTCGGAACCCATTCTTCAGGTGTCAGCTTTATATCACTGCCTCAAAGAAGCTTTCCCTGATTCCCAAAATTATGTTGACGCCCCCATTATACAGACTCTAACATGCTGTACTTTTCCAGCTGAGTCGTTATCACATTGGGAATTAGAGGATTTGTATGGTGCCAGGGCCAGGACTACTTTGCTCAGAGCTGTATCTCCTGATGCCAATAAACAAATGAGTGAGCTAGAGGAGCACTCATCCAATCTTAGAACCCAAGTACTCTCTAGAACACATCTCGTTTGAGGAACATCATCCTATTCCTTTAGGTCAGTAGTTCTCAAACTTGGCCTTACATCAGGATCACTCAGAAGACTTGTTAAAACATGGATCCCTGACCCTTGCCCTACAGTTTAGGGTTCAGTAGGGTTAGGGTGTTAAGGTAGGACCCAAGAATGTGCATTTTTCACAAGTTCCCAGGTGATACTGATGGTGCTGGAATGGGGGACCATGTTTTGGGAACCACTGCTTTAGGTCCTCACTTGGCACTAACATAATTATTCAGCACAGATACACATAAGGGAAAGAAAACTGTATTCAATCGGATGATTGAGATCATACTTAATATCTTTGTAAAGAAGACACAAAATTTAAGAATTTCTACAGAGAATTCACGAACATCTAAGAATAAACTCCAAAACCTAAAGGTCTTCACACCCATCTAAGCAATATTAACCCAGATAACTGCCCTGATTCTCTATCTGATTAATGAATATATCAAGCTACAAGAGTCTTTTCCTTGTTTTGTTTTTTCCCCAACTATGTTTAAAATGGGAAACAGAGCTCTTGGTCAGATTTAAGGTCAAAATCATATGACAAACCAGAAAAAGATAAATGTGTTAGCATTTCCCCAAACCAGTTCAAAGCCTGGAATGGAGGCCATCAAGAGAGCAATTTTTCTGCTAAAACCCATTGCCTGCCCCTTACCTCTGCATAATCAGCCACAAGGTAAAGCTCCACGTACTTCATGGATTGTAAATCGTCCCTTTTCATCTGAGAGAGAGACATAAGCAGATCAGAGCTGTAGAAACAGTGCACTTGGCCTCATTTCAAAAAGCTTCCAGGAAATGGAGCTAGTTAATGAGCAATGGCCCTTTGTGCTTATTTTGTATATAAGCAGTAGAGACGGTTCTGGACAGAGTCGCTATCTTCCTCACTATACTTTCCACCTGCCATCTTGGTTACTGCCAGAACCTGCTCTGCGATGCAGGATCCAGTCCTTCCTTCTCAAAAAATAATGAGCCGGGCTGGCCAGTACAGGCAGAGCAGAGGTCAACATGTTTTAAGGGAACATGCTGACAATCAAGTTCCCAAAGAACACTTAAACCACATACCTCTATTTTCAGTATAAGTAAATACAGCGTTTTTGTGCCTATGGTTAAGTGGCTATTACAAAAGGGGAGGCATATTTTTTTCACATCTTAAAGTTTCTGAAATCAGCATCTCAACATACTTTAAATGTGGTAGTGTTTTCTCAAGAAGCAGTTATTCTATTGATGAGGGTATCTGACACTCAACGATGACTAAGAATAAAAGAAAAAAAAGCTATTTCCTCCTAATTAGCCAACTCCCTTCAATGGAAATACTCCTGGATCCAAAGTAAGGGTCCTCAGAAGGGATAAGACTATTCCCAAGTTGTCTCCTACACTGAGTGTCTCAAAACTCACCCTGCGAGGTCTCTTCTTGGTCTGGTTTGTAAACTGAAGGACCCAGTCCCTGGTGGTGGGCTTGGAGTGCTCGAACCCACAGTTCCCTGGGGGCAGCTTGAGATGTTCAGATCTGTAAATAAGGTGTTGGTCCTCGCTCTCAGGGAGGGGCTCGATGATGTAGCTGAGGTTACTGCTCACCATAATCAGCCCTCTGTTGACAGGAGAAACAGAACATTCTTGGTCAAAGATTATGGTCCTGGACAAGTCCCTTCCACGGGCCTGTTTCCCCCTATGCAAAATGACATAGTTGGATTCAATCATTGGTTCTTAACCTTCTTATGGGGTCATTACCCCTTTGTGAGAATCAGATGCAAGCTATGGACTTTCTCTCCAGAGAACTGACAGAGATTTGAAATGAACTGCACAATACAGAGGGTACTTGAGACCCCTTAGCTCATCAGCAAACTCCATGTTAAGAACCCTGGACTACAGAACCTCGAAAGGTCCTAAAAAGGCTGGACCTGGGATACTTAATACTTACAAAGTAAGGTCAGACCAGGATATCAAAAATCCTCCAAAACCCAAACATGGCATATAACAAAGCACAGGTGAAAACTTCATAGTCTCAGAAAAAGGCAATACAATTGCCAGGGGAACAACACTGGCTTGGGGCTGAAGAGGTTCTGGTGGCTCCAACATTTAATTGTCACATGCTTTTAAAAACCATTTTAAACCTCTTTGAGCCTCAAGTTTCCTCCTCTGTAAAATGGGGACATGATGATTTACTAACTTAACAGGACTCCGGAGATGATTAAATAGAAAGGTAAGTATACTGGTGCTTGGAAGCCAAGGCTGGACACACCACTAGTGACATTCCCATCAGTCCCAACTTCCCCTTGGCAGAAAGGCAGCTATTGGGTGAAGTGACAGTCACAACCAAACATACATGACCATTATTTTTTCTTAGTTGAAGACACTAGTGTTGGGGCTCAGAGTAAAGATATTTTTTCATGCATTTTATTCTTTCATTTGTTGAGCCCTTATTCTGTGCTGGTTGTAACCCCCGCCCTCAAGTAATTCATAGCCAATTGGAGGACAAATATTTACTGAGCTCCAGTTATGTACTAGGCATCATGCTAGTTGCTGAGGATGGTGTAATGGACAAGCCAGACAAAGTGCCGTGCCTGCCCTCATGGAGCTTATAGTCTAAACAGGGGGGAAAAATTCTATCATATATAATGGAGAGAGCAAAAAGGTTTCAATACCCACAGTGATGGATTGGATGTAGCTGCCTGGAGTGCTACATCAACAAGGATTCTGAGGACTCTTCTGGACTCAGTGAGAAAGAATGCCATGATTTATTATTTATCACCATCATAAATAATGAATGGAAGAGTGAAGAGAGGCTGAACAGGTATGTGCCATCCTTGACACAATAAGAATACCATAGCAAGGGAATGTACTCTGGGCTCTGGGGGAGGAGGAAGCTCAGGCATAGATCCTACGGGCCCCAGCAGCATTTGTGTACCCCAAAACCTCAGGCTTTCATCCATCTACAAAGCTCAAAAGCTAAAGCATCTTCAGTTTAGTCTCTGCTACTATAAATCAGCAGGATCTCTCTTTTGGGCTATCTCGGTTTCCACCCCTACTCCCAATCCCAGGGCCTGTGGAATTCTCATCCAGGTTTTACCCTTTGGGAAGGGCCAATGATGCTCTTAGGAAACACAGCGCCCAGCTCTGACCTGCAGCAGCCCTTCCTGGATCCCATCCCTGGCTGATCTCATTCCAGTACCAGGGAGCCTGATGACTTCCCGGCTGCCTCGCCCAGGCTGACACAGTGATCCCTGCCCTACCCAAGATGCTCCCCGAACAGCTGGGAGTGGGAGAGGGGCAAAGACCAAGGGTCACTTCCACTCCCTGGCCCAGACAGGAAAAGGCACAGGGAGAGCTGCTCTGGGCATCCTGTTCCCAAGCTGTCTTCTCATCTCAGCTGACCAAGGACCCACCCATCACCTCAGTTTCCCCTACTGGTTAGAAGGACTTGACCACAAACCAGCTAATGGTTTTGTGTGCATTAGGTTGAGGCTATGAGATAACATCCAGTGAGTAGAATGTTCCATAAAGGAACCAGTGAAAGTTCCAGGGTGGAGCCACAAGATGTAGTTGATAGGGAATCACTTGAACAAGCCTCTAGGCCAAACAGGACAAAGACCAAGGCAAAGTTTAGTGCATGGTGAATAATAATAATCATTGCGACTCTAAATCACTGAGCCTTTACTAAGCATTGGTAAAGCATTTCATTATTCACACCAGCTTCTATTATCCTTACAAATATTATCCCCCTTATACAAATGGGAAAACTAAGGCTCAGCAAGCCCAAAGCCAAACAGATAGTAAGAATTACAGCAGGGATTAGACCCTAAACCATCTGCTTCCAGGACCCTTGACCTTGACCATGATCTTACACTGCCTCTGTCACAAAAGCCCTATGGAGTAGGTCAGGAAGAGAGCCCCAGTTTACTCATGGCTACCAGGAATGGAGGCCAGTTTCTCTCCTCCTCTGAGGTGTGCTTGGCCGTTCCTGTCTGAAATCAGATTCCAGTCCTCCAGAAGATAAGAAGACAAAGGAGGCACTTAGCCTTCTTCTCATTTTCAGAAACCAACTATTGAGAGCTCACCATTTGCCGGGCACTACTGTGCTTACAAATGTTAGTCTTATTTCACTCCCACATGGACACTAGAAAGTAGGCACCATTGCCATTTCCATTTTAGAAATGAAGAAACTGAGGCTCAGGGAGGTTAAATAACAAGTTCTCACAGACCAGCTGGGGCCAACGATTTAAGGTCCATCAGACTCTGGACCCCATGCCCTTAAGCTCTTTGTTCTCTGCCTCCACCAGGGAGTCCCAAACCTACAGATGAGAGATCTCTAGGATCAGCAATCCCAGAGCTAGTTATGGAATATTCTACATAGTGTATTAAAAATACAGTTTTATGGGCCAATCTTAGGAGACTTGGATTCTGTAGGTCTGTAGGCAATTTCATTGCACAGTCACCACACCCACTACCACTGTGGCCCCATTTGCCCCACACCACTGGCACAGTCCTCCCAAACTGCCTAGGATGGCAGAGTGGCTGGCATGAGCCTTGGCACTGTATGTTGAAGTCCAGCTTTGACAGTGAGGGCGTTTCTGAGAATCCAGTTTCCCGGGCTCTCGCCAAGCACCTCTCCCCCAGTGCTCCCCTGAGCACCCACAGTTGTCTATCTTTCCAGGAGCCTCTGTTGATCTAACTTGCTAAATATTAGCATTAGCAGAGCTCAGCCAGGGACAGGAGGCTGGGCAGCCAGGACCTCATGCACTTTTCTTCATCCCATCCCTCAAGAGCTTGATACAAGTGAAATTGTACAGAGGAACCCAGGCAGGCCAGTAGGCAGCGGGCAGTTTGTGTTTAACCCCTGCATGACTGAAGGACTCACTCAAATGCCTCTGCATCCTTCAGGGAACTAAGCAAGAACTGCATCCCGAGAATGCATCAGTTCAGAGCTCAGGCCAAGGAAACACACACCCTTACAGCCAGGTCTGCCCTAAGGAGGGAGTCAGCCTACTACCCTCCTTCCCTTTCACCCAATTCTGTATGCACGTGTAAAGGATTACAGTGAACTTCAAAGGCAGCTGGAATGGGAGAAAAGGAGCAGACAGGTGACATGCCACCTCTAGGATGGGGTGGCAAAGCACAGGTGGGGAGCATCAAATTCTGGCTCTGCTGATCACTAGCTATGTGGGAAGCTACTTCAATTTACTCTTTTCATCTGTAAGACACAGATAACACTGCCCAGCTCACAAGGTTGTTGTGATCACTGACTGAAGTAGCAGGCAACATTTACTAAGGATCACACTTAACATTTTAAAAGAGTAGTTTAGCATTTAATTGAACATGTGTTATACATAAGGAATCAAGTACGGTGCAACGCTTTTTGATTCAGTAGGCATTTGACGTGTATTTTTTGAGTGCCAAGAACTCTTCTAGGCCCTGGGACAAAGCATGATCAGAAGAAAGTGGGGAGTAGATGTAGCTCAGTGGTTGAGCACCTGCTTCCCATGTACGAGGTGCTGGGTTCAATCCTGGTACCTCCTAAGAAATAAAAAAATTTTTTAAAGTCTCTGCTGTCAAGGAGCTTGGCCCCATTGCCTAATTTAAATCCATCAATGATAACAGTATGGTTGTTCCCATTTTACAGGTGAGAAAACCGAGTCTAGGGAGGCGAAGTAAACTGTCAGGTTTTAAACCAGGAATTGGTTGACTCCTGAAGGTCTATTTGTAGCCTTGAGTGTACTGCCCTCAAGGAGTTAATCGGCACAGTTGCTATCTGTTCTGCAAAAGGCAGGAAAGGCATTCAAAGGGGAAAGGGCCAAGCCTCTCCTCTGCAAATGGGAAGGGACTGGCTGCCTGCTTCCAAACTGCCTCCTCCTGCCCTAGAGCCCCACTTTCCTGAGACTCTGCCCACTCTCTCTGCAGCCCAGACAGAGCCCCTGACCCTGAAGGCTGGTGGTCTGGTCTACCCTTGTTTTACAGATGAAAGGAACCAAAAACCAGAGGAAAAGGAGGCTGCCCAGGGTGGTCCAGCGAGGTACTAGCAGAGCTAGGAGCAGATCCCAGTCTAAAGCCCAGGCTCATTATTTTGGGGAGGGGCCATGACACCAGCTGCTCTTGCAATCCCAGGAACTCAGCAGCCTCCTCTCTGTGGGCAGCACCAGCAGGACTGTGTAAGGCCCCTGGGAGATATAAGCCAGGCCAGGGAAAAGATAAGGAAAATACTAAATGAGGAGAGGAAAACCCAGACATCACACAGTCAGGAGGCGTGGAACCAGATTCCAATTCAAGTCTCCCAACTCTAAATTTGGAGCTCACACCAGGCCACCATGCACCCATCCATTCGTACATTTTCATATCACCACCCAACACGTACACACACACAGAAGCAGGAACCAGGGAGAGGGTATAACCACGATGAGCGCAGGCATCAGATTTTAAAGAACACAACTGCTGTAATATAAAGGCGAGCCATCAAATATATCACTAGGGGTGACTTATTGTATACCTTTGAAAGACTTCCTATATAATTAAACTCACCACAAGATAGATCTTTGTATATCTAAGATACAAAATGTTAAGTGGGGAAAAGCTGGAAAATAGTATGTATAAGGTAATCTCATCTGGGACAAATAAATACACCTACACACAATGATGTATTTCAATTATGTATACCTGTAACTGTGATTATAGACAGGGAGTGGGGTTGGTTGGAAGGGCAAGGACAGGATAAAGAACTTTCACTTTGTGACTTCCTAAGTCAAAATGTTTGAATGTTTAACTATAACCCTTTATTCATTAAGTTATGACAAGTATTAAAAAAAGAATTTCTTTAAAAATTAAAAACTGAACAGTTAAGTTAAAAAAAAGTTTTTACCACAATATCCCTGCTGTGGATAGACAGTAAGTTAGGAACACAAACACACGGTGTCTCTCAGAATCCACAGGTTCAATCAAGGACACTTCAGCCCAGGACTATCTAGATTTCTTCACAAATAAAATCGCTCCTGACATTTTTATACAGCACATTAGTTTGCAAAGCATTTGTGCAACAAGAAGTCATGTAAACATTTAGAGGAGGGGCTTTTCATCTGAGACAGGCTTGGGGATGGGGTATGGACACCAGGCACCCCCAACAAAATGGTATGGCACATCTTTGTTGGTGTTGTTTCCGAGTGAAGAAGTCTATGGCCCAAATAAGATTACAAAACACTCTATTACACATCCGTGTTCTTTTCTACAAGGCTATTTCTAGAAAGAGACACAAGAAACTGGTAATTGTGGCTGCCTCTGGGGAGGGAAGACTCTGGAAATCAGGGACGAGAAAGAGAGACCTGCATTTCACTGTGCACTCTCTTGTACTATTTTAATTTATTTTTACTATGATCATATATCACTTCTTTCAATTAAACTGGCCTAAAGCACTGCTCTGGAGAGAAGAGGGGGGTCCAGCAACCATCTAGAAACTTAGTTGAATTCCTCTGCATTTGTATCATCAGCCTGAAGATCCCAGTTGGTATAAATCACATCCATTTTCTCCAATCACAAGGAGCTTGTTTCTCAGGGAGAACAATTGCTATGGAGATTTTCCATAGCAGCCTCGTTTTATAGCCTTGGGGGTGGGGGGAGCTCCCGGGTTTTAGGGTTTGAATGCTGCCCCTGCCGCTGCTCCTCCTCCAGAATCTGAACCAAGCCATCTGGTATGAGTCTCCAGCTCTTAAATCAGAATGGCCCACAGACACCTTTGCTTTCTCAAGGTGGTGCTGCGAGAAAGCTGGGTGGACCCCAGCTGAGTGAAGCACACAAAGAGAACACATGGAGGGCTCAGCTGGTTTCCCGGTTTCCCCCTGTCAACACGGCTGCTGGAATGATTTACAAGAGGCCCAGCCGTCCCACTGCTCCAGACCGAGGGAATGGAGGAAGAGGCCAAAAGAAGCAGGTCACATCTGCATGTTCCTTTTCCTCCTACTTGCGACAGACTTTGTTTCCTTGCAGACTGCAGGTGTCGGTGACTAGGCCTGTACCCTCCATGAGAGGCCAGTTGGCTTGGCTCAACCAGATCACTTGAGCGGGGGATTTGGAGCCGCTCTGTTATCGCCTCCCAGCCAAAGCTTGCTTCCTGCCTAATTCCCTCTGGCCGACTCACCCGGCAGCCTTACAGAGGAGACACGGTCCAAAATTTATCTACAGTGTGGGATCTGCAGTGTGAGAGGCCTTCAATTTGTATGCATGCCTGGGTAAGTCTTAGCATGGCTTTAGTGCTATAAAATGATAATAATCCCCTATGCAGGGGGCAGATGTGGCTCAAATGGTTGGGCATCCGTCTCCCATATGGAGGGACCTAGGTTCTATCCCCAGAACCTCCTGGTAAAATAAAGAAAAATCTAAATAATTAAATAAAAATAAATAATCCCCTATGTTGGCAGACTGCGATAGAGTTAAGGTGTGATGAACACTTAAGCCACATTCTCTATCATTCCTACCATCGACGCCCATTTACAGATGAGGAAACTGAAGGTCAGAACAATTACTTGTCAGTGCCTGTCTTTCCTCCACTTAGTACAGTGGGGCATACAGTAGACACCCAATATTAATTTGTTGACTGAATGAAACGATCATTGAATGAATCAATTAATCAATAAAGAGAGGAGGGATACATATAGGTGCCACCCTCTACCCAGTGGCTCACAAAATCCATTTGGGCACATACATTCCCAATTTCACCTTCAGCGAAGTCACATTGGTAGTGTGAAATTGGCCACAGTGGGAGTGTTTTTACCAGCTTTTTGGCAAATGCTATATATCAGGGCGGTGGCTTTTTTTTTCTCCCCAGAGAGCCAGTTTTCCAGCATACTGGGTAAAGTGGAATTTGGTGGGAAATCACTGTCCCTTTTCAACAAAAGGGACAAATGGCAGAGGCCTAAATAAAGGACATTTATTATTTCAACAAATGTGTATAAATCCTACTATATGTAAGGCCTGTGGAGCAAAATAGACATCTGAGCTACAACTTATGTTCTCATGAAACACACAGACTTTAAATGGCACACAGATCACCTTCGGATCTTGGTAAAATGCAGGTTATGACTCATAGGTCTGGACAGGTCCTAAGTTCAGCATTTTGAACAAGCCCCCACCAGGGGATATAGATGCCGCCCACCCCTGAACCACACCTAGAGGAGCAAGGGTCTAGGAGGTCGAGTGCTGACCACGTGCCAATGAGGTTCTTTTTTTTTTTTTTTTTTTTTAATTTTTTTTTTTATTATGGGTAAAAATCAAAATTCTCACAATACATACTAACATTTGCAAAATGATATATAAATATATATGCATATATGTGTATTTGCTTACAAAAATGTTATTTATATATATATATACACATATATTTTAAGAGGTGCTTAGATTACCTAAAATATTACACAGAACCCACTGGGATCAATGAGGTTCTAAATGTTACACCTCTATTAACATATTTAATCTGTACAACACTAGAGCCCCGCTACTTTTATCCACATTTTACAAACGAGACGTTCGAGGTCCAAGATCACCCAGCTTGTAAACTGCAGAGCCACAGCCTAAACCCAGGTGGCCTGGCTCAAAGAATGAAGACTCAATCTCTTTCCAAAGCACTTGAAAACTGCCCCTGCTTCTCCTTGATCTCCCTGTTCTCTCTTTTCACTAGATGCTCATTTCCTATTTCACTCCCTGCAAGTACTTCTACCAGAGAGGAGATAAGGAGAAGTAAGAATGCTGCAAACTCATCAGTTTGAAGCTCCTCAGGAAAGCTAAAGCTCAATACCAGTGGAGCTGTGGGTTCTCTAGCATTTCCCCTGGCCCTCTCTGGCTCAGCCCTTCTCAGAGCTGGCCTGCCCACACTATCGATGGTCTCCTTCCTGAGGTCCTTGTCCAAGGCCAGAGGAAAGCGCCAGGCTCCCCTGCCCCTTCGGGGGCCTCTTACCTAATTCCCCGGCAACGGCTGAGTGTGACGCTGGACTGTTCTGCAGTCCTCACCGTCCCATGGTAAAAGCAGTGATCCTAAAGAGGAGAAAAGAGGTGGTCAGGCTAAAGAGCAATAGTAAACATGGTAAGGTTGATCTTGCATGGTCACAGATGATTTACAGTTTATTATACAACTACCCTGACCTTACAGCAACTTAAAACCTGTGAGTTGCTTTCTAATCCATCACTTTATTTGAATCATCATAATTTTATGAAATGGGGTAGGGCAGATGCCATTATCCCAATTGAACGGATGAAGAAACAAAGGTGCAGAGGAACAACTGGCTAGTTGGAGAACCCAGCCTTTTTCAGATTCTAGTTTAGAGCTCTTTCCATGGCATGATGCTGGCCATAGGAAACACTGGCTTCTGAAGGAGGCTGTCTCCCCCACAGAGTAACCTGTGACCCCCTGTAATGGGCTGAGTATCCTCCAAAATTCACGTCTACCTCAAACTCCAGAATATGACCTTATTTGGAAAAAGGATGTTTGCAGATATAATTAAGTTCAAATGAGGTCATATTGGATTGGGGTGGGCCCTAAATCCAATGACTGTCATCCTTATAAGAGGAAAGGACACAGAGACACAGAGAAAAGGTCATGAAGATGGAAGCAGAGATTGGAGTGATGCTGCCGCAAGCCAAGGAATGCCATGGATTCCAGAGCCACCAGAAGCTAGGAAGAGGCAAAGAGGAAAGGAACAATCTTCCCTAGTGCCTTCAGAGGCAGCATGGCCCTCTCAACACCTTGATTTTGGACTTGTAGCTTCCAAATGTGAGAGAATAAATTTCTGTTGTTTTAAGCCACCCAGTTTATGGTCATCTATTATAGCAGCTCTAGGAAACTAATACACCCCAGTGCATCCACAGTTCATGATGAACTTCTTCCCCTGAATTCCTCCATGCCTGGATCATACTGAATTTGGCACTGTGTCCATGAGGGCTGATGCTGCTCAACAGTCATTGTGTCTTGTGACCATCTGGTCTCCCACCAGGCTAGTTTCCTCTGTCATGATAAACAACTATTAAGCACCACTATGTGCCAGGCGTGGGACTAGGCGATGGAGATACAATAATGAACCAATACAGACACAACTCCAGCACTTGTGGAGGTCATGGTCTTATGAGAATGTCATTAATTAAAAGATATAATTATAAAAGATATCATTATAAACCATAAAAAGCAGAATGAAATAAAAGTTTAAGATGGTAGCATGGTATATAATAAATAGGGTAACCATAGCATTTATGAGGCAAAACCAGGACACTGTTGAGAGTGCTAAAGTGCTACACAAACAAACACATACAACACTGGACTGTCCCCAGCCAACTGGTACATGTAAGAACAAGGCACATCTTCCTATGAGCTTCTTCCCAAGTAGGTCCAGAGAAGTAAGTTAGTTGGAATAGAAAGAAGGTAAAACCCCCAGGGGAGGGCCAGGTTACAAAAAGGTCTTAAGGAGAGTGTATATAGTTGCAGATATAGATGCTTCCTCTTGTTCCTCAACACCCGAAGCCTGAGCAAAGCCAATCACCAATACTCTGCCTCTGCCCCAGTGACGGTCCAAATGACCCATCACTAAGACCACACTTGCTTACATTGCAGGGATATGACTAGGAGATGGCTAACACACCTCTCTTCTCTGGCTCCATCTCCCTCCTAGCTGTAGGCATGAGAACAGCCTAATAATTAAATTCATGCCTTTTGGCAGCAGTGGGGCCTGGATTTACCTTCAAGATCTCATACCTACCAGCTATGTAAACAGTTCCACAACCTCTCTCTGACCTCAGTGTCTTCAGACGCTACCTCACAGGGTGGTTGTGAGAATACCATATAAAGGAGCTAGCAAAGAGCTGGCCCAGAGCAGCCGGCAATAAATATTAGCAATCATATGAATATTGTTAGATTCTCCTTAGTCAAAGGCAGAATTTGGACTCAAGGGATCTGGAAGCCCACCAAGGGGCTGAATCTCTAGTCTTAGCATCGCCAATTCTAAGTCCTACTCCCCTGAGCCACACAGCCAGATCAGAGGGAAAGGCCAGGCTGGTACTTAACGCAGGGGCATTCTCCAAATCATAGGTGCCCTTGCATCTGCTGATAACTTATCGGTCATGGTGCAGCTCCTCTGCCCATCAGAGCGCACACGGTCAGCAGGAGGGACAGGTCCCACACCCTCTCTTTGCCCCAAATTCTCCTGGATTCTAAACAAGTCAGGGAAGCGGCTGTGGCTCAATCAGTAGGGCTCCCGTTTACCATATGGGAGGCCCCGGGTTCGGTTCCCGAGGCCTCCTGGTGAAGGCAAGCCCGCCCGCACGGCGTGGTTAGCTGACCCAGCGAGCACAAGCAGCAAGGGGGGGATAAATGAGTAAATAAATAAAATCTTAAAAAAAAAATTAAAAAAAAAATAAATAAATAAATAAACAAGTCAGATCCCAACCTTGAGAGGAGCAGAAAGGAAAGCTGCTGTACAGGGGAGACATCCCCCAGAGCCTGTGAAAGGTGAGGTGGGCAAAACCTTCCTTCCAGCCAGGACCCCATCTGCTCCACCTACCCTGAGCTCTGGGACCTGGAGAATGGCCATCAAGCCCTGAAGTTCTGAATGTGGGCCTCAGAACTCAGCAGCGGGGCCATGAACTCCAAAGAGCAAGCTCGCTCACGGGTGGAGGAGTGGGCCAGGAAAGAGGGGGCCGGGCCTGTATGCAGTATAGGGTGCTCACAGAAGTCGGGATGAAGGAGAGTCAAGAGTTCAGAAATGTGGGTACCTTAAAAAATACATAGAATTTCTATGAAATTCAGGGACAGGTATGAAGAATCTCTGTACCACTTCCCATCTCTGAACTGGCGCTAACATTTTTCATAGCCTCAGTGCTCTCTGAAGTAGCATAACAACTTTTGTAACATGCCTTACAATTTACAAAGCTTTTTCACATACATTATCTCAAATGACAATAGCTGCCATTTCCTGTTAGTTCCAATGAGAGCTAACATCTACCCAGCTTTTACTACTTGATAAACAATTTATATAGATTTTTTTTTCCTTATGAGGTGGATATTGATATTCCCATTTTTTAAAGGGGAAACTAAAGATTAGAGAGGTTACATCATGTACAAGGTCACACAACAGAGTGGAGATTCGAACTCCAGCGGCCTGAGTGCAGACTGCACACTCTGAACCACTCCACACAGGCAGAGACTCCTTCTAATCCTCCCCCCTCCACCACCACGCAAAGGAGGGAGAAGAGGCAGTATTATTCTCATACACAATGGCTAAACAGAGGCTCATGGAGAGTAAGCGAGCCGATCCTTATGAAGACAGTGCTCACACCCACATTGGCCTCCACGGCCCACTCTCTAATACATTGTACTGCTTCTCCTAGCAATAGAAGCACCAAAATACCTAAACTTAATTCCTCAAAGCACCATTAATTTTTTAGCATCAGAAGAGCCTTAAAATCTAGTCTAAGCTCTGCCACTAATTGGTTAGCTGAACTTGGGCAAATTATATTTCCTTTCCTCCTTTCAATTTCCTCAATTGAAAGATGTGGGGTTGGAAGATGTGTTTATAAATTCCCATAAAAATTAGTGACTCATCTTACCCTTCCATAGCCCTGAGAGTCAGATATTAGTGTATCCAATTTTCAGATGAAGAAATTCAATACCAGTTATGGATAAAGTTGCTTAAGGTCACATAGCAAGGAAAAGCCAAGGCTACAGACCTGGCCTTCAGACCCCAAGGCCTGTAACTCTTTCTATGGGAACACAATCACAGACCCATTCCCCCAGTGACCTGACCTAGATTACAGCTGGCCTAAAGAACCCGCTGATGAGTCTTGATAAGGTTCCCAGAACTCCCACTAACCCTGGCCAAGTTTGGTAGTAGAGTGCGGTCCTCAACATTTGGGTCCAGCACAACTAAATGGTTTCTTCCATTCCCAGTCCTCTTCGAGTGCCTAGCTTCCAAATAAGAAAGCTGACTGGGAGCCACGGGAGGCTGGGTGGGGAGTTTGCAAGAATCCAGAAGCTGGGAATGTAAGAAGATAACGGGTTGCCCCATGGTTCAGCTAATACGTGCTTTAGTCAACAAGACCTTCGGGAAGGAAGGGATAAGGAGACACTCTCTTCCACTCCTCAGTTGCTAAAAGGCCACTGTAACTTCTCTGACTAATGCAAAAGCTGAGAGCACAAAGAACAAGTAAATTATCAGAGTCATGAAGTCACAGCATTCCATCTCAGCTTCTTGGCCTGAGGGGGCCACCCCAAGGGGGATTTTATAGCAGGAAGCATGAGCTCATGGCAAACTTGTGGACTGAGACCCTTTATTGAGTTCTTGGGTAAGAAGTAGCCAAATAGAGGAGGGTCATTTTGTGAGGTCTCAATGGCTAGGGGCTTTTTAGGCATGCCTGTACATCCCCACTCCCTACCCAAAGTGCAGAGAACAGAGGTCCCAATGGAAGGAGAAGAAGTTTTGACCAAGGGGAACTGAGGAAGATGTGGATTCCAGAGGCTGGAGTCACCGCTGGACAGCCTGGCGAGATGAGAGGATACAGCTTACTCGCCTGCTGCAGGCACCGGCCACACTACCAACTCCTTTGCTTTTAGAGCAATCCTCATTAGGGAAGGTCTTTATGGAGAAGGCATCGTTGATCTTCACAACATCCTCATTTCTTTTTTTTTTTTTTTTTTTGAGGTACTAGGGCCAGGGATTGAACTTGGGACCTCACGTGTGGGAAGCCAGCATGCAACTGCTGAGCCACATGGGCTCCCCTGAGTTGGCCCTTTTGCTTGTTATTTCTTTTTAGGAGGCACTGGGAACTGAACCCAGGACCTCCCATGTGGGAAGCAGGCTCTTAACTGCTTGAGCCACATCTGCTCCCCACCATCCTGATTTTCATACTTCCTCTTACTCCTCAATGCCCCAATCTATCTAACAATCCAACATAGCCCCTCAGCTACCTACTTTCTATGCTCCAGGCCGCTTAGAACACTCAAAAGTTAACCATCCTGTGTCCCTTTTCCCATTCAGAGGTAATCTAATAAACTAATCTGAGCTGTTAATGACTGATAGTGGCTCTCTGTCTGGTTAGTTATTTGCACTCTAGCGAGAATAGTTTTTTAAATGAGCCATGTGGGAATCTTGGGTTCCATGGCAAGCTGCCTGAAGAACAACTGAAGCAGGGGATCTCTCCTGTTGACCTTCACACCACAAAAGCCCAAAGGCCTTGTACCAAAAGTTAAAGATTAATCCCATCCATTTTATCCATGGGATATAAGCCCCCTCTCACTTGGAGGTGGAGTGGACATCACTATCCCAGACTCCTCAGGAGTGAAGGAAGAGCTATGGACTAGAGTGGACTTACTGGTATTCTGTTG
The DNA here is from genome assembly GCA_026826555.1 of Tolypeutes matacus. Lineage (NCBI taxonomy): Eukaryota > Metazoa > Chordata > Mammalia > Cingulata > Chlamyphoridae > Tolypeutes > Tolypeutes matacus. Next base: position 2,758,046 of record JAKSZT010054011.1, read on the forward strand.
TAGACATATTGTGATTCAAGCAATGGAAGAAATTATAACATTAATGTGGAGCCAGTGGCCACTGGATGCTTTTGGGGCAGGGAGAGGGAAAAGCAGTTGTAATACAGGGGCTTTTTCAGGACTTAGGAATTATCCTGAGTGACATTGCAATGACAGATATAGGCCATTTTACATCAGCATATACCATGCAGAACTGTGCGGGAGAGGGTGTGGTCTACAATGTGAACTATGGTCCATGCTTAGTGGCAAAGCCCCAGGATGTGTATATCCATTGCAGGTGATGAGCCACACTAATGAAAGATGTTTATGTGGGAGGTTGTGGGAGGTGTGGGAAGTGGGAACATGGGAATCCCTGTAATTTTTGTGTAACATTTATGTAGTCTAAGCATCTTTTAAAATATAAAAAAAAGAAAAAACTATATATATAAAACTATATATATATATCTGTGTCCTCAAACACACACACACACACACATTAATAACCATTTTATTACATCTGGGAAAAAAAAACTTAAAGACCACTGATTCTCCTGCTACAGTCCCTCTTCCCTTCTCCTTCACCCCATATCTCATCAGCCCAGAGTCTGAAAAAGGACACCCTAACCCAGGGCTTCTCAACTTCAGCACTACTGATATTTGGGTTGGATAATTCTATTGTGGGCAGTCTGTCCTGTGCACTCTAGGAGGTTTAGAGGCACCCTTGGCCTCTGCCCACTGAATGCCAGCAGCACCTCCCTCCAGACCTTGTCACATATCCCTTAAGGGCAAATCACTCAGCAGAGGGCCATGGCTCCAATCCTACAAATTCTAACAAGCACCCCAGTAAGAAGAGCAAACACGACATACATAAGGTTCACTACCTATATGTCCACCAGTGAGGTATAGTGAAGCAAAGCAATAAAATTCCAGCTGAAAGACCAATTGAAAGGCCATTTTTAAAATGACAAAGCTTTGTGCAAAAATCCCTACTCAATAACAAATTTGAGGAAAATGCCTAACATGAAGATAGCTACAAAATAAACCCTTTATAACCTAAAATCACATTTAAAAGGTAGACTACAAAATTTGTATGCAGAGTGATTATACACTGTAAAACTTACATACCCAAATGAAAAAGGAGCAGTTAAACTTCTGATTGTGCAAGACAACAGGATTATGGATAAATCGCTACTTTTACTTTTGTTTTGTTAACCTATGGGTAGTTAACGAACAGCAAAGAAAATGTATATAGCACAATGATTATATGAATTTTAAGAGACACAGCGACCCTAAAATATTATATTTATTCATTTGGCCATTTTAGCCAGCAAAGGAGGGGCACTTAAAAAACAACAAATACACATTTTGCTTCTTCTGCTTGCTCTCTTGGTCTTCAGTCAGGGGAACCAATTCCTTCAGAGAAGGGTCCAGGACCATCATCTGTCTCTTCGGCCCCTAGAAGTAAGACCTGAATAGGGCAGGTACTCGATAGACATTTGTTGACCTGACCTTACCTCAGATTTCAGCTTGGTGGTTTGAGGGTTGCCATTTGGAGTATAGTGGGTTTCTGTATAAGCTGGCGCAAAAAGGTGCCTGCAAAGAATAAAAGCAGACATTTGTATCTTTAGTTGATGGACTCCATCCACCAGGTAAAAGCAGGCAGTGATTTAAACCGAACCAGGTAGGACCACCCCCCAAGCGTCTCCATGCAGAAGGAAGTGGGCAGCCATAGGGGCTCAGGAACAAAAAGGAAAACGGGAGAAAGCTTGTTGTTAATTTTATATTCACTCGTATCATCATTTAGTTCAGACAAAATCAGACGGGATAGACAGAACTAAAGCAATGGCTCTTAACTTTTTCTGAGTCCTAGGAAAATATAGATGCAAACACATGCACTAAATGTTCCAGGACTCATGGTACTGCTATTGATTCTGCCAAAATCATATCCACTAATTTTTAGTATCAGCAGACCAATTTTTCTTTAAGGGAGTAACCTCTTCCCTGTTCATGTGGGGACTGTCGATCAAGGTTCTGTATTTGCACTGGCCAAAGCGTGGCCCATGATCTAAGTAAGCTAAGCCCATAGAATGCTCTATGTTACAAGGGCTGAATATATAGCAAGGATTTATCTTTTCATTTGTTTCTGCTATGTGGATTCCTAGGGCTGCATTTGTCTGTTCTTTCTGAGACCTAGTAGTTCAGATTTCCTGAAACCTGGTAGTTCTGTGCATTACCCTGCCAATAAATTCTTTTTTTTTTTTTTTTTTTTCCTAAAATGGGACATTGGTGTCTCTCTTGTCACAGACCACCTGAAGCTGAGGTTAAGAATCCCTCGCCAGAGGCAAGGTGAAACCAAACAAGGTTCTTAGAATTTCTCTAAAAGTTAAAAGAAAAATAAAAGAGCCAAAGGAATGTTTCAACTAGCTCAGCCACATTAAAAGCAGAATGGAACTATGGAAAACTGAGGTCAAGGGGGCAAAAAGACTTCAAAAGTAAGGCACCATTAGAAATTGAAGTCCAACACAAAAAGAAGGATGTGAATCTACTGATATGGAAAGATGTCTAAAATAGAGTTTGATAAAAACAGTAAATTTCAAATAATATGTACTGTAAAAGTCCATTTCAATGAAAAACTATTAATGGTATATACAAACGCATGCACTGACAAGAACTGGAAGAACAAAACATCCATTTTAATGGTTACCTCGGGGCATTGCAGAAGATGTTCACTATTTAAGTTGATTTTTAAAATAATAATCACATGTTTATCTTGAAAACTGAAGAACTAGTTTTAAAGAGCTTTAAAAAAGAAGAAAATAGTGGCCGAGGCCAGCATACACAGCCAAGGAATCTGCAGGGACAACTGGGTTTCAGACGAGGTGACATTTCCCAGCAAGGGAGGGTCAGCTTAAACTTAAGAGATTTCTCTAGAATTGCCCTAGAGTCACTTCTAGCTCCAAGTTCTGGGACTTTTGATTCTCAGATTCCCATTCCTCTCCACCCCCAGTGTGTAGTCGGAAGGAACATGCCACAAGAACTGTCTCTTGCAATATGTCAAGCCCTTCAAGATCCAGGCTGGAGAAGAAGAAACCCAGCAGCGAAATGTAAAATTAAAGTAAAGCACAAAACTCGGCTTATGTTGAGAGGCTCTCATTCACATGGAAACTTTGGGTCAGTGACTAACTTGCCAGACTCTGTCTCAGCTTTTTTTTCCCCACCTCCCTAGCATCTAACCAGCCCAGGATCCAAGGGAAGAGCCACCCATTTGTCTGAGGCAGATAAACTGGAAGCCCCGTGAGAACAGAGGCTAGGCTATTTTGTTCACTGATATATATTAGTGCTTAACATTTGTTCAGTGAAAGAGCTAATCAACGAATTACTGAGTGAATGCATGAGTGGATGGATGGGTGAGATAGCCTACTATACCACTTTAGAGATGGACTGGGGTCTGATTGACAGACTGAGGTTTCAATTCAGCTCTGATATTTACTGTCTCTATGGCCATAGCAAGTTATATTACATCTCTGAACTTCTGTTTCCTCTTCTGCAAAATAAAGCTAATCTATCTACTTGATTGAGCTTTTGTAAAAGTCAAACGACATACTGCTTAACACCACATCTGGCACATGATTATACTATTGATTCTAACAGGTATTATTATAGAAGAACCTAACAAAACTGATGAAATCTACATTTCTCTCACTCTGACTCTCCCAGCCATCAACTGTCCAGTCTATCACTTGAGAGAGGTATTAAAAAGCAGCAAACTGAGGAGCGGATGTGGCTCAAGCAGTTGAGTGCCTGCCTCCCACATGGGAGGTCACAGGTTTGGTTCCTGGTGCCTCCTAAAGAAAAAAAAAACAGACAACAAGCAGACAATGAGCAAAAACAACAAGTGCAAACAACAAGCAAACAGAAGAGGGAGCCATGGGGGAGGGGCATGGGGGGAGCAAACTAGAGAGAAAGCCATGGAAGCAATAAGCTGAAATCAATGAAACCTGGAAGAGAAGGGAGAGTACAGCAGCCACCACATGTGCCTTGCCACATGATAGAGGAGCCAAGGATGGCCGCAGCCTTGATGATGCCCTGATTTGGACATTTTCCCAACCTCAAAACCATGAGCAAATAAATTCCCATTGTTTAACCCAACTCATTTCAGCCCAGGAAACTAAAACCTCTCTCCTGAAATTTTATTTATTTGTATAACTTTAATATGACAGCTGTTAAAATAAAATATTAAATGAATTATTTTTTTTAAAAAAAGCAGTGGGATGGGGAGTGGATGTAGCTCAGTGGTTGAGCGCCTGCTTTCAACATATGAGGTCCTGGGTTCAACCCCAGTATCTCAAAAAAAAAAAAAAAAAAAAAAAGGCAATAGGCTCACTCCTGCAGCCCATTTCCTGGGGTCTGCTTTCACAGTCTGCCCGAACTGCATAAAGAACAGCCAGTTGGAGTTCAGAGTTTAATGTTCATCCCCAGATGCCACTGAAGAAATGTGAATTTTTCCCTGCAGGATGGCACTCCAAATACATTCTTAGCCTCCTCTGAATCTTGGGGAAGAAATTCATTCATCCAGAGACATTAAGATGCTTCAAAGAGAACAATCCAGATTGAGCCTCAAGTTGTTCACACATTCTTGCCAGTCCTCAGCCACCTATCCTCAAAGGGATAAAGAATGTCCTTCTGCAGCTTCTTATGCTAAGGATCTATGCCCATGGTCACAAGATACCCAGAGCCTCAGCAAGGAAAGGGACCCTGGAAATCATTTAGTGAAACTCACTAGACTGAGGCTCCCTGAGGGCAGGAACCATGCCTGCCTTGTTCAAGGCTTTTCCCCAGCACTAGCAGGCAGGCAGTAACTGTTTGTTATGTGCATAAGTGAATGAATGAATGAATGAATGAATGAATGAACCTTCTACTGAGTGTAGAAATCTGCAAGATGGCTGTTCAGCATTGGACACTCTAGTGACAGGGAGCTCCTGAGATCGTCCACACCATTTCAGACCACACATAGTTAGACAAGGTTCTTACTTTGAACCAAACTGCCTCTCTATAACCAGTACCCACTGGCTCCGTTCTGTCCTTCAGGCCTACACAGGATAATCTGTTTTCTTTTCTACATGACAGCTCTTTCCAAACCAGCAGCCTCGGCAGCACTGAGAAAACAGTTACAAATTCAAATTGTTGGGCCCCATCCTAGACCCACAAAATCATACATAAACTCCATTTGGGGCCCACTGGTTGTTTTAACAGCCCTCCAGGTGATTCAGTTTCATGTTCAAGTTTGAAACCACTACCCTAGGCCTCAAGCTTTACCGCAAACTTCAGAAAGGTTTCAAGCTCCCTTCATCTTCCTTCCTCCACCACACTCTGGATCATTCTGGGCTTGGGTTAGAAAGATGACAAATATTAACAGTTAACACGTATTTACTGCGCCAAGTCCTTGCGTTATTTCATTTAACCTTCATAACACACCTTTGAGGTATGTACTTTTGTCTTCCCCATTTTGTAGTTGAGGACACTGAGGCTCAGAAAACATGTCTCTAGACCAGGTTCTCACACAGCACAGGGTCAAAGCCGGGTTTCAAGCCAAGGTAGCTTGGACCTGGCCTTGATTTTTATGCCCTGCCTCACCTAGAAGGTGAAAATTATAAAACTATGACATTGCCAGTAACCAGTGCTCCAAACAAAACTTGCTGGGTATGACAGCAGCCTTGAGGACATATATTACATCATTAAAAAGGCGACCATTAGCTCTTAGGGCACACGTGAATGCATGCAAAGAGCAACAGGGTAGGTAAGCAAAGCATAAACTAGAAAAGAAGGGTGAACATGTGACAATGTCAGGCCTAGTTCTGTTGAAATAACAACCCTTTCCCCAAAAGGCCCGCTGCTGTAGGGCCAGTAAGGTCCTTCCTCCTAGAGGCAAAGAGGAGGGTCGTGTTTCATCAGTACCATCTGTGCCAATTTACAGATAGGCAAAACACCACTTTCAAAGCTCCCCACTGCCTCAAGCTGGGCCCACAGGTGCCCACGTGCTCGGGAGGTACCCTAGTACTATTTCAGCACCAAAGACACTAACTGCCTCCTAAGAAAGGAGGGCACTGAGCAGACGCAGCCCAACCCCCTGTCCCTTCTTCCACCACATCTTGTTCTTATCTCCCTGACAAGGGGCTGGCTCAGCAGATCAGCAGGAAGCCGTCTCTCACCACTGGATGGCTGGGGCTTTCAGGAAACAAGTTGTGAGTGATGTGTATCCAGGAAGGGAGAAGGACTCTCCACTATTTCCCACCAGCCCCCTCCTTTTTCTGGCTCAATGGAAAAGTAGCTTCAGGCCTACTCTCATGCAGTAGGGAAGCGCCTCCCAGCCTGGCCTGCCCAAGCTCACAGGCCGGCAGAGATCTGTACTCTTGGCCCAGGCATGGCATCCTAAGAACAGGGGCAGCCAGCACTGGAGTGTGGCTTTGGGCTAAACCCAGGTGGCTCCAGCCCCAAAGCGCTGGAGCATCTTCTGAATCCTACCCTAGGAAAATAAGCTGCCTCCCACGACCAGAAATGTAACCTAAGGCCGGTGGCTGACTCTCCAGGAAAGAACAATGAGAATGACCCTGGCAGCCTGGAATTTATTTGTACGGGCAGCCAGACCCCAAAAAGCATACTGCAGTCTGAAAACAGTTCTGACCCACCATTCCTGAGGCTCCGAACCTTCGAACCCAGAAAAATCCCCTTAATTACTATTTATGGTCACACAAATTTCAAACGCCTTGCTAAGCTTCTGATCTCCACGTAAAACTCCCGCTGGGAAGAGAGGAGAAGCGGGACTAAAACAAATTTGCACAGTTCCCTGGGAACTAAACCTTCCTTCCCCTTAAGATAAACGACCCAGTGAAGATAAGGTGATAACATTTCCAAACTACTTTATTTTATTTTATTTTATTATTATTTTTTTTTTCCAAACTACTTTAAAAACAGCTTATACGGACATGCTCTGTGTGAGCAAACATTATTTCTCTCATCCTGGTGATTATTTTCACTGACATCTCCTTCCCCATCCAACCCCCACCCCCTCTTCTGACTCCATCTTGTCCTTTCAAGAGTATGAAGGGATTTGTACCACACATGGGGAGGTATGTCCAGCCTTATAGGGCCCTCTTATTTTATCCTGAGGGTCCTCACCCCGACCCTATTAGTGATAATGTAGTCCATTTCATTTCTTGCTCATACTCTTAATGCAGTCCTCGTGGGACTTTGTTCAGTAACTGCAAACACCCGAAAAGGCTGTGCAAACATGTAAAATCCCAGCCCTACTGAGAATCATATTCTCCAGGGAAGGGCTAAGAAATCTGTATTTTTAATAGTTTTTCCAGGTGATACTTTTTCAGGCTCTATGAATTATCCTACTTCATTTGATTGATTTGGACATTTTAATAATTGTTTTTCCCATTTCTGACATAATCTCTCCCCCCACCAAATCTAAAGATGATATCAGCGCAACATAGAGGGGAAAGCCCAGAGCTAAGAATACTTTGGTTTGAGTACCAGATCCATGATTCTCTAGATGACTGTCCTGGAAGCAAGGCAAAAGGTGACTGGTTTCTTTCAATGTCTTTACATAAGCACTGTCAAGGCTTCCAGTCTCAGGAGTCTGTCTGAGGTTCTGTGAACTCCCCGGGGGGAATGTAGCTTTGTAAGACTTAACTCTTTACAACTAATTAGGTCTGCTCTCGTACAGCCTTACAACTAATTAGGTCTGCTCTTGTACAGCCCTGTAAAATTAAAAGTTAAATTAAAAAAAAAAAAAAAAAAAAACTAAGTTACAATAGAGATGCAAATGATTTCCATCCAGTAGGAAAAAATACTCCAAAGGTTACTTTTTTATGGCCCCTAGAATATTAACGAATTATATGTCTAATTTAGCAATCTTACCTCCACATTCCTTTTTTTAAAAATCAGTTTCCCTTATCCAATTTTAAACCAGTCTTATCATCTTGCTTATTCCCTCATTAATTAGATAAATAAAACTTTGACAAGTGCTCACTATGTATTTGTATAAGAACTGTTTTAATGAGCTCCCTGAACCCCTTGGAGCCTCCATTTCCTGAGCTGCAAAAGGAAGAGAGTAATAATTACTATGTCACAGCATTGTTGAGAGGATCAAATGAGAAAACACATTCCAATCCTAGCTCTGCCACTTATAAGTCCTATGACTTTGGGCATGTCAGTTAACCTCTCTGTGCCTCAGTTTTCTCAGCTATAAAATGGGGAGAATGATAATCCTCTTGGTGCTGTAAAGTACCAAGACTATAACAAAATGAATGCAAAAAAATTATTTGTAAAGGATATAATATATGAGCTCTACAAATAGCATTTTTACCATTTTCTCCAAAACTAGCTCTATGCACATGTGGCAAAATCTTGATAATTGCTAAATTAGATAATGAGTCTCTAGTACTACTAGTACTACTCTCCCTCCTTTTGGTATGTTTTGGAAATTTTTATTTTAATATTTTTTTAACTAAGTAGGTGATACTGTGCAAGTCACAAGCTACTCAATCTCAATTTCTTTTCTATCAAATGGAAATGGTGGTGTGCCCAGGACAGGCAGGTGCTGGAAAGTGTTTTTTGAAAAGTAGAGAGTGTTATTCTAATGTAATAGTCTATGCTACCTCATAATTGGGACAAAATAAGTATTGTTTTGTTTTCTTTTGTTTTTGAAGAGGGAAAAAGAAAGGGGAGAACAGACAGCTCGAACTGTTTCAGAATCAAGATTTCCAAACCAGGACTCATTCCACTTCTGACTCCAAAGGAATGGAAACAAACCAACATGCCAAAGCATGGCCCTAAAGCCAAATAAGGGATTGAGAAGTCCAGGGGCCCAAGAGCAGAGGCATTCCTTTTTGAGGGAACAGAAAGGCCAAGGAAGGGGAAACTTAGAAAGCTATTCCTAATGTAAAGAGCCTGGACCTCCTCCTCCTCCAAGGATTCACTTGAAAAAAACACCATTACTGCCAGAGAACCAGCTTCAGAAAGAACACTGCAAAGCAAGATGGCGCCACCCACAAGCCCGGCAAAAAGCCGCGGCTAGTTGGTATGTTTTCTTTAACCTTCTGTTAAGGAAGTTTCCACACCATACATTAGGATCAACACTCCCTTTCACCAACTGCTTCCCATTGCATTTTCTCCCAATCCCCACAATATCTGGCACCCTGCCGACCAGCTACTGGTTCTGTGTTTTGCTTTTATGTTATATACCAGAGGATGTTTGGATGAAGACTGTTTATTCCTTTGGCCAGCATGGTCTTTACTTAATCCTCTTCATGCCTCCCTCTCAGCTGTATCTACAGAGATGAGTAGCTTTTCTGCACAAATAGGTCCAATTTCTTGGAATCAAGCAGCTTAAGTCGAGATGACTCACCCAAGAGCAGTTCGCTTACCAGTTTTGCAGTTTCCTGAATAGCCCATTATGGGTATTTATTGAAATTGTATAAGATCAGTTAAAGGAAATGGGGCACTATCTTTACTATTTCTGAGAAAATCAAAAAAAGTGAAAATATTGCCTGACAGCAGCCTCTCCAGCAACTTTTTTTTTTTTTTTATAACAACAGTGTTGGCTTATCAGATTACCTGGTACTTCTGGTAACCTGAAATGTCAACAGGAAACAGCATGAGGAAACAGTCATATTGTAAAGATAAACCTTATGTATAAGGCATGGGTGGAGTAAAGAAAAGGAACCTCTAAGATCCCTGGAGCTGAGAGTACACTTAGAAAGAAGTGAATAAGACCATCCCCTAAAACAAGCAAGTGAACAAACAGGTAGGGAAGCAACTTGTCCCGAATTTAGGTGCTCAGTCCCTTTTAGCCTCTGATTGAATATCCCCATAACTTTATGGACCTCCTTTTTGAGGGATGTTTCTTAGCATGCTAAAGCAAAAATCTCGACCAAAGTACAAGTCCAGAGTGTTAGAACTTGGAAAGCCCTCTTGAATGGTAGTGGACACCTGATGTCCTGGCATCCATGCCCCCTTGGGTAACAGTTGCCTCCATGTACATTCAGAGAAATCCTCCTCCTTCACTGCATGCTGACCGGATAGCCTGCCGTCAGTCAAGGTTCCTACTCTGATCCAGCCAAATGGCTGCAGGTACATGATGATCCAGGACTACCAGATTTCATCTCTCTTCTGGGCATGTGAATTTCAAGGTGAGTGACACCTAGATGAAAAATGGCTGGAGCTAAGTCATCCCAGTTGTGGCATCTCAAGAGAATTCCTGGATCCCGCCCTATCCAACCCCCTAGTTCTTCAGCTTTTCCCTTATTCTATGCATTGCCCTATACCGTTTCCATAAAGTTGGTTTTATTTGGGGGGGAGGGATGCTTTTAGTGTTTAAATGGCAGTGTCTACTGCAACCAAAGAATCTTTACACACCCCTCCCTCTGTTAACCTCCCCTCCTTTACTTTTACAGATAAAGATTTTTAAAAAGCAAAAGCAACTCACCCAACGTCATACAGTTTGTTTCAAAACCCGAAATGTAAACTAGAGCAAGCTAAATGTCAGTGGTAGATAATCCAAGAGTTTGGCCATCCAGACACCATCGGAAGGCAGACGTCTCTGTAATCTCATCAACAACCACTTATTAAGTAGCATAATGCAATACAAAGCACAGGGCACATGGCACCAGAAAGCACGAGATCCTTATGACTTGGTTTCATTACATATTTCTCTAGGTCCTTAGCCAGTTACGTGACCTCTTCTGAGACTTCGCCTCTGCATCTGTAAGCCCACCACTCACTCCACAGATAAGTCATGTGCCAGGGCAGTCATGTGCCAGCCACTGTGCCAGGGGATGGGGCTATAGCAGTGAACACACGGTGTCTTGCCCTTCACCCTGCAACTGCATCTCCCGCCAGGAAGATTAAATGAGGTTATCTGTGAAAGCCCTTTGCAAACACCAACAAGCGAAACTGATGACAGGTATTGCCATCCACTCCCTAGAAGGCAAGTCACTGTTCCACAGTCCATCTTCCTTCCTTCCTAGAACTGCTGCAAACCAGTGTAGTAACCAATTTCTAGTTTCCCCTAAGAAGCTGCCTACCTAGCTACAGAGAAGGGATATGTATGTGTGTGTACGTGTGTGTGCATGCAGTGTGCGTGTGTGTGTGTGAACATGCCTGTGTACATGTGTGTGCACGTGTATGTTGAGGGAAGGGCAATCTAGGAAACAGGCTCTAAAGAAGCTCACTCAACACTGTTGATCTCCTTTTCCAAAAGCACATTTCAATCAACACCTGCAATCCTGAGAGGCCAGTCTAATCTTTGCATTCCTACCCAAGCCTTATATCTGGCATCATTAAAGATAAAAAAGCTTCTAGAATACAAGGGGTCTGACAGCCCTCCCAACATTCCATTAGATCGCCACTTTCTCTAGCACTCCAATCTCCATCCAAAGGAATCCCTTTCCATGATTTGCCCTCTCTAGTCCCAGAAGTGTCGGGGCTGGGGGTCACAAAAAGAACCCATGCCTGATATAATGCAGCCATTATAGACTCTTGGCCCATTTGGACCTCTCTCCAGGAAGACTGATGCAAGAGGAGAAAATGTACTGGCTGCCAATTTTCTGCAAACCCAAAACCTAGGGGGAGAGAAAGGGAAGAAAGAGGGCAGTGAGAGAACATGGGGGCTATGGAATAGGCTGGAAAAAAGCCATAACGTACAGAAGTCATAAAGACCACATTGCTCCTTAAACTGGCTGGGGAAAGCCTGGCTCAGCTCCACCCACTCAATGATATCATTGTTTTCAACAAAAGCCAGCTTGAGAACCCCCACAGAGGCCCCCAGTGAGGCCTCAGCAGCTGGAATGGGCAGAGGTCTTCCTGGTTCCTGGGGGGTCAAGTGCTTAGAATTTTAGAAAAGGAGAGAAGATTATGTAAGAGGTCCAAATTACAGAGATAGCCAGGGTACAGGCGGATTTGCTTCTGCTAGGCCTAGGCAGGTCATGGAGAGAATACAGGACAAGACTTTTCACGTTGATTTCATCAGTCGAGCCCCACCACAATCTCACAGCATTGGTGACCAGGGATCATTACCTCCATCTAATCAGAAAACTAAAGACCAGAGAAAAGAAGTGGCTTGTCCCAAGTCCCACCACAGCCAAGGACAAACACAGAGGCTGGCACCACCACCCTGCTAGTTGCTCAAGCCAGGAACCTGTTTAGCCCTTGACTCCATCCTCTCTCTCATCCCAGATTCAATCACCCAGTCTCTATGGTTTCATCCTATAAACTATTTCTGAATGCATCCCCTCCTCTCCATCTCAGCTTCCCTAAATGAGAGTACCATAATTTCTCACCCAGATCGCACTAAATCTTTTGAGTGGGCCTCATGACTATTGCTAGTTTTCTCTTGCCAATCCATCCTCTACACTTCAAACTAGTCTTTCTTAAATGCAAATTGGATGTATTTTGACTTTTAAGCCAAATATGGATGCATATCTGACTTTTAAAATATTCTTCATCCTCATTGTGCCCAAGATAAACATTCAAACTCAAGTCACCAATCTCTTCTCTCACCCTTTCCTTCCTCCCACTCCGTGTTCTAAACTTAAGTATCCAAATGTTACTCGTGCCTGTGGGCCTTTGCTCCTGCTATGGGTATTGCTCAGAAAACACTTCCCACTGTGCAAGCCAAGTCTACCCCCTCCACGGCCACATCACTCCTTCCTTACTTCACTTCCTCTAAAGCACTTCCCTGATGCCCCGTCTAGGGCAAGTTCCCCTTCCCCATGCTCCCACCCTACCCTCCACTTCCTCCATCACAGCTTGCCCCACCTAATGGTTTATCTGTCTTCTCTTCGAAGCTCGAAGTCTCATACTGGCAACAACTATGCCTGTTTTGTTCACCATTGCTTGCCTGGGAACACCCAGGACCTTGTCCAGTGCCTGCTGCATAGTTGGCGCACACAGTATTTGTTGACCAAATAAAGAGAAGAAAAGAAAGACAAGAGTTATGAATTTCTCAATTCGTAGTACAGAGCACAAGCCCAGTAAATGGGAGACTTGTCAGCAAAGCCAGGGGTTCAGGGCTCCCTGACTCAATACCCACCCACCTTCCTGCCTCTGAGTTTGAGCAGGACCTACAACTTGCCCCAGGGTGCCCAGAAGCCCATGTACTTAGTAGTCAAGGAGTTGGCCAAAGGTCTGTGTATGCCGTTCGTCTAAGTAGAGAAAGAGTAAAGCTTGCTTTCTTAAAATCAAAGTATCTCCTGATTTTGTAAATGCATTTTCATTCTTGGGTCAGAGCCCACCCCAAGGCCCTGGTGTTGGCTTCCTCCTCCAATAGACTGTTCTCCAGAATAGTCATGTTCCATTGTCCGAGCACAAAGGTTGGATAGAAGGAAACATCCTCCAACTTTCCGGGAGCCTGGATGAAGAGTTTAGTCACATCTTGGAATTAGGAAAAAAAGAGTGAATTATCAAGGCTTTAGTGAGTACAAAAGCTGGACATGCAGTGTTTCTACCAAATCCATCCACCTATTGCAAACCACTCTTCATGCCCTGCTTCCCAGGAGATGTCTTCCTCCTCCCTCCACGCCCTCCTCAATTTGGTGGGAGGAAATGCTTTGTTCTCATCCAACGTGAGGAAAATACAACCTACCCTTAGAGTGCACCTCAAGCATCTTTCCTAGAAGTATCCCCACCTACCTCCCTGTTGCAGGGTGAAATGTGTCATACCCCCAAAAAGACATGTTCAAGTCCTAACCCTTGGTCCCATAAATGTGACCCAGTTTGGAAATAGGGTCTCTTTGAAGATGTGATTAGTGAAGATGAGGTCAAATGAGATTAGGGTGAGCCCTACTCCAATATGACTGGTGTCCTTATAAAAAGAGGGAAACTTGGACACAGAGATCGACAGACATGAGGGGAGGCCATGTGACAATGGAGGCAGAGACTGAAGTCCTACAGCTGCAAGCCAAGGGACACCAAAGATTGCTGGCAAACCACGAGAAGCTAAGAAGAGGTAAGGAAGGATTCTCCCCTACAGGTTCTGAGGGAGCGTGGCCCTGCTGACAACTTGATTTCAGACGTCCAGCCTCCAGAACTTCAGACAATAAATTTCTGTTGCTTGAAGCCACCAAGTTTGTGGCACTTTGTTGGCAGCCCTAGAAAACTAAGACATACCCTGACTACACGGTTTTATCTGAGGCAAGAGAGAGCCCAAATGAAAACCAAAAATGGAAAAAAAAAAACTTGAACTCAAAGCCCCTCAAATACTCCAGTAGTCCAACTGTGGAAGGAAAAGAAACCCCTCTCCCAACCTCCATATACCAATCTTCTGAGTTAAAATGATCTGGCTTCTTAGGAATACTGAATTCCAAAGAGATTAGTAGCACTACAGCTTTTGGTTCCCCTTGATCCAGACCAAATATTTATACATTTTCCCAGTGTGAATTCTTTGCTCACTCGCCCACTCACCTCTCCCCCCTCCCTTATCAGAAACCTCTTCTCTTCCTTCAAGACTGAGTTCCAAGTAGACCTCTTTGGGGACACTTTCCCTGATCCCCCAACCATAAATTCACTTTGCCCTCTTGCCTCCCCTAGCACTTTACTTTCAACTCTATTGTGTAAGTTTTAAATTCTGCACTGGATTATGTTGTTTGCATTTCTCTTTCTCTACCACAGAGTGTAAATTCCCAGAGGGCAAGGATATTGTGTTGTCATCCCTACTCCCCAGCATAAGACTTTACACACACTATAGATAAGTGCTCCATCAATATTCATTGAAATAAAACTTTTATAACGGAGAAAATTAGCTCATGCTTCAAAGGCAGGAGATCCATCAACTGATGAATTGATAAACAAATTGTGGTATAGTCATACAATGGGATACTATATAGCAATAAAAAGGAATGAGGTACTGATGCATGTTAAAATATGGATGAACCTCAATAACACTACACAAAGTGACAGAAGCCAGTCACACACACAGACACACACACAAATATATATTGTATAATCCCATTTCTATTAAATGGCCAGAATAGGCAAATGTTCACAGACAAGCAATTAGTGGTTGCCTAGGGTTGATGGGAGTGGGGCAGGGAAAGGGAAGGAAGGGAATGTGGCGTGACCACTAATGGGTACAAGGTTTCTTTGGGGAATGATAAAAATATTCTAAAATTAGATTTAAGGTGATGGTTGCACAACTCTATAAATATGCTAGAAACCATTGAATTTTACTTTTAAAGTGAATGAACCATATGGCATAAAAATTTTATCTCAGTACAGCTGTTAAAAAAATGGCAGAGAGGACTTCCAGGAAGATGGTGGACTAGTAAGACACGGGAATCTCTTCTCCAGAAAAATAGCTAGAGGACAAGCTGAAACAGCCCCGAAAAAGATCTTCCAGGGTTTAGGTCAGCAGGTGAAGGCTGCACACCACCCAGAGGAGAGAGGGACAGAAGAGGGAAATCGCGACAACAGAACTGTGAGTTACAAGTAGCAGCTTCTGCTGCTGCCGGCACCCTCCCCCACACTCTTCAGAATTCTCGGGGCCCTGGGCCTGCGACCACAGACAAAGGGGGCTTCAGGGAACTGCCACTCCCAGAAAGGGGAGAGAGAGGGACACAGCCTTAGGCTGACTCAGGTTCGGACCTGAAATTTGGGCTGCAGAGCCCCACGGACCCTTCCACACACGGCGGTTTGCCCTGGGAGCCTGGAAAGGACTGGAGAAATCCGACCCTCGCAACCTCCCTCTCTTCTAGCCTGGACTAATAGTTGAGGACACCACTGGAGAGGGGAGAGAGAGCCTGGGGCTGACCCTGCTTTGGACTCCCAGGTTTGGTCTGCCCTGTCCCGAGAGCCCTTCCAGGCTGGGTGGGGCTGCGCCATTGTTTGCCTTGGAGCATGCAAGGGGCTAAAGATATACAAACCTCCCAATCTCCTCCTCTACCAACAGGGACTGATTGTTGAGGATTCAGAAGGGAGTGGAAGGGAGGCGGCTGTGGCTCAATCAGTAGGGCTCCCGTTTACCGTGTGGGAGGCCCCGGGTTCGGTTCCCGGGCCTCCTGGTGAGGGCAGGCCCGCCTGCACGGCGTGGTTGGCTGGCCCAGCGAGCACAAGCAGCAAGGGGGGGATAGATGAATAAATAAATAAAAATCTTTAAAAAAAAAAAAAAAAAAAAAAAAAGAAGGGAGTGGAAATATTTCCTAGATGGAAAAAGGGGGACGCTGCGAGAGAAGTCTGGAGAACTGTCTCAGAAAGTTTGAATCAGAGGGCACCTAGCCCCCATACAGGAAGCTCTATCACATTGATCTGGCCTGTGTCACAAAAAATACACTCCGACCAGGCATTGAATTGAGAGATGCCAACAAGCGCCATCTCCTGGCAGACCAAGGAAGTACACATAAGAAAATTAATAAGTAAGAGAGTCTTTTCCTGGCCTCTATAGCCTCCCTGCCCAAGGCCCTAAAAAAAGACTCTACAACCAATTCCTGGGTCCAGTGCCCAGTTTTGAGCAACCAGCAGAACAATCTTAACAATCAAGGTTGAGCCAAAAATCAAAGAGCAGTGGTAACTCACAGCTGCCTGTCACTAAAACCCCATAAAAGAGAAAGAGATAGAGCATCTAAGTAAAATACAAACTAACCAGATGCCTAAGCACCAACAAAAAATTACGGACCATACTAAGAAAATAGAAGACATGGCCCAAGAAAAGGAATACAGCAAAGTCCCAGAAGAGATGCAGAATTTGAGAGAACTAATCAATGAAATGAGCACACATTTCCAAATACAAATTAATGAGATGAAAGACAATATAGTTAAAGAGATCAATTACATCAAGAAGTCATTGTGCGAACGTAAAGAAGAATTTGAAATCATGAACAGAAAAGTAACGAGTTCATGGGATTGAAAGACACAATAGGTGAAGTAAAAAATACATTTGAAGCATACAACAGCAGACTCGAAATGATAGAAGAAAGAATAAGTGATACTGAAGACAGAGCAGCTAAAATTGAAGAGAGAAATGAACAGAGAGAGAAAAGAATGGAAAAAATTGAGAGGGGCTCAGAGAGTTGAATGACAACACAAAACGCAAGAACATATGTGTCATTGGAGTTCCAGAAGGAGAAGAGAAAGGAAAAGGGGCAGAAAGAGTATTTGAGGAAATAATAGCTGAAAATTGCCCAACTGTCACGAAAGAAATGAACTTTCATGTCCAAGAACCACACCGTACCCCAATGAGAATAAATCCAAATAGATCTACGCCAAGACACATATTATTCAGAATGTCAAATGTAAAAGATAATGAGAAAATGCCCAGAGCAGTAAGAGAGAAGCAAACAATCACGTACAAAGGAGGTCCAGTAAGACTTTGTGCAGATTTCTCCTCAGAAACCATGGAGGCAAGAAGACAGTGGTATGATACAATTAGGAAACTGAAAGAGAAAAACTGCCAGCCGAGAATTCTTTATCCAGCAAAACTGTCCTTCAAATATGAAGGTGAATATAAAGTATTCACAAACAAACAGAAACTAAGAGAGTTTGCAAAAAAGAATCCACCTTTGCAGGAAATATTAAAGGAAGCCTTAGAACCTGAAAGAAAAAGACAGGAGAGAGAGGCTTGGAGGAGAGTATAGAAGAAAGAAAAGCAGAAAGGATAACCAAAAGAGTAAAAAGAAAGACAAAAATAATATGACATATGAAAACCAAACAATAAAATGGAGGAAATAAATAGTGCATTTTCAGTAATATCATTGAATGTGAATGGATTAAATTCCCTAATCAAAAGATAAAGGCTGACAGAATGGATTAAAAAACATGAGCCATCCATATGCTGCTTACAAGAAACTCATCTCAGACACGAGGATACAAGCCGGCTGAAAATAAAAGGTTGGAAAAAGATACTCCATGCGAATAGTAAACAGAAAAGAGCAGGGGTAGCTATACTAATATCAGACAAAACAAACTTCAAATGCAAAAAAGTGATAAGAGATGCGGAAGGCCATTATATATTAATAAAAGGGATGATCCTCCAGGAAGATATAACAGTCATAAATATCTATGCACCTAACCAGGGTGCCCCAAAATATATGAGACAAACTCTGGGAAAACTGAAGGGAGAAATAGACATGTCTACAATAATCGTCGGGGACTTCAACACCCCTCTCACATCATTAGATAAAACAACTAGACAGAAGATCAACAAGGACACAGAGAACTTGAACAATATGATAAACAAGTTAGACCTAACAGACATATACAGAACACTGCATCCAAACTCAGCGGGTTATACATTCTTCTCAAGTGCCCATGGATCTTTCTCCAGGATAGACCACATGTTAGGTCACAATACAGCTCTCAATAAATATAAAAAGATTGAAATTATACAAAGCACCTTCTCAGATCATAATGGAATGAAACTAGAAATCAATAACACACAGGAAAAAAGGAAATTTGCAAATGTGTGGAGACTGAACAACATACTCCTAAATATTCAGTGGGTCAAAGAAGAAATTGCAAGTGAAATCAGTAAATATATTGAGACAAATGAAAATGAGAACACAACA
>JAKSZT010054012.1:8362-107374 GCA_026826555.1 Tolypeutes matacus
GACGAGTGCAAGTCACTTGATCACTCTGTGTGTTTCTACAACTGGATGTCAAGGACTCCCAACTTTCCTATTTATTGCTCAGTGTGTATAAGAGGATAAAATAAAGGTGCTTAGAATAGTAAATGTATCATTTCAGTGTATGAGATGGTGACCTGAAAAATGGCTTCTTTCAAATTAAGCCATTTACTGGGCTTGGAGACGCAAGGCCCAGAAATATAGAGAATGCAGACAAGTTAAATAATGTATGTAACATTTTGGGCAAGTTTTTAACACTCAATTCTTTCTCTGCATATTTTTTTCATCTATCCACAATGCCTCCTTAGTTGCAGTGGCAGGCTTAGCATCAGCCCCTAAGGCTGTTGTCTACACAGCAATGAAGAGAAATTCAAATGCACAAGGTCACTGGCAGGAGGCACAGTGTTCTCTCCTTCTTGGTTCCCTCTAATGTGGCATTGAGAATTCTGGTGTTTGTCCTAGGTGCCAGACTTGCTAGATACTTGTTTTAATTATTTAAAATAAAGGTGAAAGGTTTTGAAATTGGGGCTGGGAGAGTCTTTTCCCAGGTTACCAACTAGTTCTCAAAATGTGTATGGATTGCAAACTTCCTAAATCCTAGTAGGGATTTTAGATTGGTAATTAAGCTCCTTTATAATTCCTTTCTCCTGTTTAAAAATGATTATGGCCCCAAATCTCATTACATTAACTGAATAACTCTTTCCAGATATAAACTACTTGTAGAAGCACACAGAAAATAATAATTCAGCTTAAATATATCCCCCTTTTCTCCAAGTGCTTTCAATGTATCTGGGTTGCATTTCTTACCCAAACTAGCATGCTGTTGGTTCTGAAATTGTTACTTGCCTTCTGCGGAAACATTGGCGTAGACTAGAGAGAAGTTTTCTGCTCATATCTTGTGGTTGAGACTTTTTTTTAGTGCTAGTGGGTGGTAGCAAGATATCTAAGAGAGAGGAACAAGCCACCCTTGCATTTGAGGTGCAGATTACTCTGCACCCTGCTCTTGTTGCTACTGCTGAATAACTTGCTACCTTCAAAGAGTTCCTTCCCTTTCCGGACTTCAGGTCCTTTCTTTAAAATATGGGGACCTGAGTAGATCAGAGTGGCAGCTGGGAGTCCTGAAGGCTGGGTACCTCTTGGACATGCTTTTTTGACCTGCAAAGTGTTTTGGTAATTTTGAAAATATACATAGATTCTAGAGTTTTGGCTTCTCCTGGAATATATGTGAATTTGGCAAGAGTAGGTCCCCATTCCTGCATGGGAACACTTGGCTGGTTCTGAGTTGTGGCTGACCTGTCAAGACACGGCTTTGCTCTCCAGTTCATTAAGGTCATTAAGGTTCCCACCAATAAAGCGTTTCCCTCATGTATGTTATATCCCTGGTTCTTCAATGAGAGCCACTTGGGAGTAATGATTCTAAGGTTCCCTTCAATTCTGAATTTGATGATATGTCTCTACATGACCATAAAATCTTCTATCTTTAAGCCTAATAGTGAGTATGAGTCTAACTGCACATCTGTGATAGCCCTGACTCTTCCAATTACTGTGACTTGGGGGATTTTGCTTCTGCTATGGGTCCTAACTCCAGACTGGGATTGATTTCTCTTAAGCACTGTCCAAACTTATCTGGACAGATTACATTTTGAACTAAAGTCAGAGATTTGGGGCTACTTATCTGGGGGCCATGTAAGACAGTTCTACTCAAAGTAATATAATAATAATAATAGTCTAACATTATTAAATAAAGAACAATATTGTTTTTCAATATTCTTAACTACTAACATTTATTGAACCTGAACCTAAGTCAGTAGCCTTAAGTGTAGCAGCAGTTTTGGGATTACAGTTGTCTTTGTATGCCCTACAATGACCTGGCATAGCATCTAACATGTTCCCTTGATGCTCCAAAGGAGGGAAGAACTGGGATGACTTGGAATGTGTTAAATCTTTCAGAAGAACACAAAAGTACAACGTGAAATGCATGTAACAGTTCTATTTATTCTACAACAGTGTGAAAATCACAATTTTTTTCTCTAGATAAGAATCACAATCAGAAGTACAAGGAGCAGCGGTTAATGAAGTAACTCACTGTTGTTACCTCTGAGTGACTGTCTCCTTGCCTTCCTGAAATATTCCTGCCAGCTGTCTGGTTAGGCATTTTACTTCTCAATCCTTTGTCTCACTAGAAACCTACAAAAAAATCTCATAATCTCCATTTCACAGTGGAGGGTATGGAGATTCAGAAACTTTAAGTGACTTGTGCAGTCTTAGAGCTAGAATTTGGTTCCTGACCTTGTAACTTAAAGTCCATGCTCTTGAACCCAGTACCATTCCACCACTACTGGAAATGAGAGGGTTGATTTCATGGACTTTTGGAGCCCTTCTGACTCAGACTTTTTATGACTTAAGGTTGCAGAATGATATGGTGCTGAGAATTTACCTTCTTGTCTTATTTTCTTCAACAGTAAGGAAGATTCGATATAAACCTGGCACTCTTCTTTTCACTAAGTAAATTTAAGCCATCATCATTAATATATATATCCCCAACACTCGCAAAACAATGAACACTATGGGACCAGAGACCATGTCTAGTTTTGGCCATTTGATATACCCAATGCCCAGAGAAATTCTCAGCACCTAATAGGCAATCAATAAATATTTGTTGGGAAAAAAATGAGTGTATCTATGATGAATAAATGATTTAGTAACATGAAAAATTGTGCTAGTCTAAGAGGAAGAATGTATGTCTCTGAGATTTTCACTTTGTCAAACAAGCTTACTACTGCAAGTTGCTGTAATAGCCATGTGAGTAGAAAAAGAAGGGCCTCATAAATCAGCACCATCAATCAATCCCAAGTGCCCTGTGTTCGACCTCATTTCCGAGGCTTCCTGGGAATTGCTCCTGTAGTTAACCCTCTCCTGTGGCCTCTTATGATCATGAGGGGACAGTGAATATTTACTCAAGACAAGAGCTGAGTTTGTTCTGAAGAATACCATATGACAGTCTTTGTGTGGTCTTATTACTCAGAGAGATGTTCGTGGTGATTAAAATGAGTGGGATGAAGTTCTTTTCTAACTACCTGCACAGCAAACAAATTGTGTTGTTGTTATTGCTGAATATTTAAATATTGAGGATAAGAACCAGACCCAATGCTTTAATCCGTCTGTCACTGATCTAACACCTGGTGGTAGGAAGGCAATAAATGATATGCCCTACCTATTTTATTTTATTATTTTTAATGAGATACTGGGGATTGAACTCAGGACCTCCTACATGGAAAGTAGGCACTCAACCACTGAACTACACCCACTTCCCTGCCCTACATATTTTAAGTTGTCTTTTAGATCTTACTGGAGTGAGATCCATCTATTAAAAGAAATGTTTGCTCAGACTTTATTCCATTGCTGGCCCTTAAGCAGCATCCAATTTCAGAAATTACATTTCCGTGATTATTCAAATAGAAAATAGAAGTCTAGAATCTCAGGGGTATGAAGGGTCCTTACTCTCTGTCTTTCATCCTGGTTCTTGTGGCAGCTCTTTCAGCAACTGATCTGAAAATGCTTAGCTATGGTCCAGGTACTTTGTCATGGCTCATTTCATGGACTTTTAAGACATGATGGGTGAGAAGCCAGCTCCCTTGCTGGTGAAGTGCTGGTTGCCTATTTTGGAATTGACATTGAGTAGCCTTGCAATTATTTCCATTCCTACTAAATGAGAATGATTTTACCCAGGGGCCAGAATGTTTTGGGAATTTGCATTCACAGACAGGATTTTGAAGTGGTGGTAAGTATTAACTCTGGGATGAGATCATTAGGCCTGATAGTCCAGGACCTCACTTGCAGCTTCTGGTATGGCTACTCTCTATGGTTGCTTATGCCTATTTAATTTGACTTATCTTCTCTCCCTCCTTAGAGGTCTCTTTGTATTTCTGAGTTTTCCTTATTTTGCCTGCAAATTAAAAAAAAAAAATTTATGTTCCAGTTGTTTTCTGGCCTCCTGGAAAACCAATCCTATGGGGGTCTTTGAGGATTGCCATTTTGTGCAAGTCCAGGGGCACCATTTATATCACCTTCTATGTAAACAGCATCCTTTGAGACACAGCTCCAATTGGAGGTTAATGGTACCTCCAAAGGTGGTCTGAGAAGGAGACCTTGGTTCAGATGTTATCCTGTAAGACCTTGGCAAATGGATCTCAAATTCAGACCATAAATGTTCATTGTTAAGAAGCTTTCCAGACGATTCTGATGGAGGTGGTCAATGGACCACCTTTGGGAAATGTTGTTTTTCCTAGTGTACCATCTTCACAGGATTGCTTCAAATATAAAATAAATACTACATGTCAGTGTTTTGTAAACTTCAGTAATTCACAAGCAATCTCCAGAATTTTTGTCATATTCAGGTAACACACTACTGTTATTTACTTAATATTTTGACTCACTTTTTATAAAACCTAAAATAAAATAAAATAGCAGATGAATGGTTACAATAGCTCCAGCAGTAACTTCACAGTAAATGTTGAGCATTGCAGTAAAATAGATTTTATATTTATAAAGTAGTTATTTAAATTAGAAGCTCTTTTTTCATTTTTCTTCATTTTCAAATTGGGACTTGTAATTCTTCACCTAACTTCTTTAATAAAAATCAGGATATGATCTGTAAGACCCAATACCCTAGTATGTATTTAATATCATGCCTCTTATTCAATTATTGATTTGTAATTAATAAAAATTTCAATTTTATCTCATTTTAGTTTTAAGTCAGTAAAAAACAATAATATCATACGGACTTTTGTATAGCATGGTTGATGGATTGTATGTTTCCTAGGTTGGATTAGAAGGTGAGGGAGATAGTTGCTGCATTTCACTTTCTAAGCTTGACTCAAAAGTTACATATCCAACAAGATTTCATTGAACATAGAGCACCAAAAATCTAGCAGATAAAAAAGATGTTCGTCCTTCATGCTTAAGTCTGGTAGGAGGAAGCAAGTAACTGAAAACAATATATTTGCTGTATTAGATGGTGGTAATACTTTGGGGAAAAAGAAAAGTGGGGAGAGACAGTGATAGTAGGAGTTACTTTTTCAGAGGTGTTAATCTGGAGGTAACTCTACGCAAGTTATTGTATTAGAAACTGAATAAGATGGGGTGATGACCAATGATCTCCTAGGAGAAGAGTGGTCTAGGAAAGAAAGAGTAGGTTCAAATGCCTTGAGGAGAGTGCTTAGTGTGTTTGTGAAATAGCAAAGGAGGCAGCATAGCTGGAGAAGAGAGAGCAAGATGGAGAGGGGATGTAATGGGGTCAGATCACAGAAGGGCTTATAGGCTACTTAAGGTCTTAGGCTTTTTTTACTTTGATTGGCAAGCCTTTGAAGATCTGAGCAAAGGAGTAGCATGATCTGGTATGATTTTGATGATTTTGAACCATCTGTATAGCTATTGTGTGGAAATACGACTGTAAGAGAATAAGAGTAGGATAAGGAGACTAAGTTCGGAGACTATTGCTATGGTCCAGTGAGATGATGGTGGCTTGGACTGAAGTGATAACAGTGAAGGTGATCAAACATGGTCAGATCCTGGATATATTTTGAAAGTAGAACCAGTGGTATTTGCTGAAGAAATGAGTGACATATGAAAGGGTCAAAGACAATTCCAAGGTTTCCAGCAACTGGAATAATGGAAGAAAAATTTTGATTTACTGAAATTTTCGTCTTTGCTTAATGTGCTTTTTCTTATATACAGAGGTGCTCTCACAAGACATCCTGATATACATTACTTCCCTAGATAGCAAAGGCCAGTTAAAAGTCATGCCCCCCTTATGCAAATGCCTATGCATTTGGCCAGTGACTACATTTGTTCCAATGGCTAAACCATCAGTTCAAGGCTCAAAATAAACAGGAGATAATGCTTGCTTTTGACCATTGTTCTTCTCTACTTAGCTCTCAGCTGAAATAATGTACAACTTGTATCTGCAAAGAGGAAAATTTCCCCAAAAGTTAGAATATCAAGTAAAATAATTCAACTCAGAGTTATATCTGCCTTTCTTGCCCACTTTTTGTTCCCATAAACCTAATCATTCAATATTTCTTTGCACAATTCCTGAATATCAGTCAGGACTGTCTCATCTTTCTTTTCCTCTAAATACTATTTATTTCAATTTAAATATCATTAAAAAGCATGCTAAAAGCCTGCCATCAATCCTGAGTGAGTTACATTTTTCTCTTTTAGAGTTGAGGAAACTGAAGTTGAGAGAGCTTTATATGTATTAATCAAGTACACAAATCTCAAGAGTGGTTGACCTGAGATTTGAACCCCAAGTGCCTGATGACTAGTGCCACATCATAAATGCTACCTTCTATTATTTCACAGTTACACCTTTACTATGTCACATTAGCAATAATCACTTTCTTCTAGTTTTCCTACCTCTCTCCATTAAGATGTTATCTTAAACAAACAAAAAAAAAGGGGGGTTTCTAGAGGGTGAAACCTGCCTTCACTATGTAGTCTTCCTTGAATCCTTCAATGTTTCTATGGGTCTCAATCTTCTTGAGATACTAAGATAATAAAATATTATCACTGACATACCTAAAATATCACTTCCCCTGAGGAGTCTTCCATGACTATCCCTATCAGAATATCTCCTTCCTTTCTCTTTCCTTACCATCCTCCCTACCATTTCTATTTACTTACTAAACCTGTGTCTAGTAGGTGTGATAGTACTGTAGGAGTAATAGTACTATAGGACTGGTAGGATTGTGGGACTGTAGTTTGTTTTTAATGTCTGCTCTACTATTACGCACTCTTTATAGCTGAGAATATCTTTTTCTCTTCTTCAAAGCCCAGTATTAGTACTTAATATCTTTAATTCTTTGAAGATATGAATATGGTATGTTTCTTCTATGTGTCTAGCATAAGGCTAGATACAAAGTGGGCATTAAATATATCTTGAATGAACAAGAGGAAAAGAGAGGAATTCTATTTTGCACATTTCCTCCTAAAGGAAAAAAAAAAAAAAAAGGATGGTTAGTGGCCAGCTTCTCTGTCCTTTGCAGCTTCATGAGTTTCCCCTTATATAGAAGGTTTATATTTTTTATCAAATGACTTTCTCTAGGCTGCAGACAAGGCTTGCTGAGGTTCAGCTTTCTCTTTCATGCAGCAAAGGCCAAGTCAGCAGGAAGACTCCTGCCACCCACCCCCAGCCTACTCCAAACTTCATGCAATGTTTATTTGCCTTCTTCTGGGCAGCCAACCCAGCACTGAGCCTACATAAAAATTCAACCCTCTGGCATCTGATGAATAAAATAATTCCTTGACTGGAATATGCTACTGGCAGCAGGAGGGCTCAAAAGGCATCCAGCTGTCCATGCACTCAGATTTCCTCGGTGGGATGCCATTCCATTTCAGTGCCCATTAGTAATTATGCCTTTTGTTCACCTGGTGGATCTTTGCAGTGGGAGACAGCAGAGTAACAAGAGTACTCAGACTTGGATATAGGAGATTTGGCCTCATAGTTTACTGTATCCGCAACATCTCTGAATGTTTCAGCTTCTGCAAAATGGGAATAAAAATAGCTTCCAGAAATACCTCCTGATTTTGGAATCTAATGTGAAAATGATGTGGAAAGTGTTTTCTAAATGTAAGATAATTTTATTCACAAAAATTCTGAAATGATCTCTTTTAGCAAGGTGATCAGTAATAAAATGGAAAAGAGGGGCATAGATAGGAAACAGAGGACCCATTACATATAAACACTTAGCACAGTCCCTGGTATGTGGCCAATGCTTAACACTGCTGAAGTAAGCATTGCTCTTTTGTTTGTGTTGTTGCTATAACCTAATTTCTTAGGTTTACTTATCTCTACCTTGTTGATAATATCGTTTATAAAGTAAATTGTTATTATTCCATCCCAGAGCTTATTAACATTCAGATACTATGAAAAGTGATTTGGATAGATTTTTCTGTTAGTGCTTAT
The DNA here is from genome assembly GCA_026826555.1 of Tolypeutes matacus. Classification (NCBI taxonomy): domain Eukaryota; kingdom Metazoa; phylum Chordata; class Mammalia; order Cingulata; family Chlamyphoridae; genus Tolypeutes; species Tolypeutes matacus. The sequence goes on from JAKSZT010054012.1 coordinate 16,344, forward strand.
AACCATCTTATTATTTATTTTCATTTCAATTCCCTCAAAGGGAATTGAGGCTGAGAGATGTTACAAGTAACTTGTTTTTAGTAGCATAGTTTATAAGGAATTTTCTAAGGAGTGGCACTAAGATTTGAACCCCAGACAACCTCACTCCAGAGCTGCTATACTTCTAGGTCATGAATAATTGATCACTGATGCCATATCCCTCTGCCAAAAGAAAATATAATGGAGTTGTCTGGCCAAAGAGGTTCTAGTGTTTTATATTAATATTATGCCTTTTGATCTGTGAGATAGAGAAGACATATTTTATTAAATTCATATTACATATAAGGATACTGAGGGTTAGAGGCTCGAAATGAGACACTCTGCTAGTTCATGAAATTATAGAATTCTTGGAGTTCATCTTGTTTCAACCTATCATTTCTTAGATATCTTTGCAGGGAGAATGCATTTATTCATTGTCATATACTAATCTAGTAATGACATCAGGGCTAAAACATATTCTCTCTCTTAAATCATGTACATTCATGAACAAATTGACTTGGGGCATTATCTATAATTATATATCAGATTACATTAACTGAGCAACACAATTTTGGAATGATTAAAATGCTTCTAATCTACTTTAGTTCATTGATTGTATGCAAATATGGTGGTGAATTAGTTAATGGAGTAAATGACTGTTATTATTTCCACTATGGACAACTTTAAATTATATTCAAGGAAGATATTTGAGGATTTACAAAGATTATTCATTAACATCTTGAATGAGCACTATAATACAAATGGACCTTTTTGCAAAAGTACTTGAAACCAATGATTTGTAGAGGCCAGCTGCGAAGCTGATTCCTTTCATAAAGCTAGATACACTAGAGGGAGATAGAGTATTACTCACCTTACTGGGTCTGACATTCTTGGGAGTGACTGGGAGTGCTAAGCCTTTGTGATCTGACAATTATATACCAAAATTCTATCAGAAGTATAGAAACTATGCTTTCTGGGATTAATTTCCTCCTTTTGAGGAAAATCAGGTCATCAGGAGAGCACTTATTCTCACCAAAATCCTAATAACTATTTCATCTATTATTTCTCTCTGCAATGACTCTTTAATAATGTTGATAAAACTTAAAAAAACAAAAACAGTAGCAATGACTTATTTTTAAAAAGTCTCAGTTACCAGACAAAAACTGATGCCAAGTTTGAGGTTCTTTTGAGATTTGGCAGAAATTATTTTTTCAACTTACATGCTTCATCAAAGTGTTTGCTGTATAGCTTGGTGATGGCTTAGAGAGAAATCTAATGCATGTGAAATGTGGATGCTGTGTTTAAAAATGCTACTGTATCTCTTAGTCGAAGGATTGTGACAGATGCTAGACAAAGGATACATAATACTTTTAGATAGAACTTGTATGTAGCCTATTGTGGACAAATAATAGCTGTTCATGGTGCTGGACAAAACCCAAGAATCTGTGCAAAGCCATCTGGAATATTTAGGCTTCACAATGGGGGCAATCAAATTTCCTCCAAGAGTACTGATTGCAAGTCTTGTTAACAGGGAGAAGTTAGTGATCAATGTGTTTAATCACAGCCTGACAACAACTTCTAGTAAATAAGGACCTAAGGAAGGAAAAACATTTTAGAGATGAATCAGTGTTCTATAGTGTTTGAAATATTTGCAGCTTGCTTCCTTTTTCCTAATCTTTGAACACAGGCAGCCTTTTTCCTATCTAATGTTCACCTTTGTTCCATAATAAAAACCCATAGAAAAAAGATACTAGTATCTGTAGGACACAGGGATGTTGACTTCATGGAATATGTGAGTGGGAAGCTGTAATAGTGAAGGTGACTACGGTTATTTTACGTCAGCGAATAAAAGACCATTATTAGTAGTTTCTTCTCTGGGACTGATTCAGAAGTGTATCAGACACTGTTCTAAATTAAGGCATAGCTAAAGAGCAATAATGCACAACCCATGATGTCCAGAGGATTACAGAATTAGGGGCAACAAGTGCCCTCTTACGTAATAGACCTTCATGAAAAGATGGAATAAGCTAATCTTTCACTCAGAGGTATAGGTAGTGCAATATGAATGTAAAGAAAAAAAGAGAGATCATATCTTTGGGTGAGGGAAGGTTACATGGCGAAGACAGCATTTTAGATGATCTTCAAAAAGTAGAGAAGATTTAAACCATCAGTTATGGGTCAAGGTCAACTATCACTGTATACCTCTCTAGCAATTGTTTTTAACTGTAAAATATTTGAGCAGAGCTATAATATGATGCCCCCAATGATTAAACCAAGGGATATAAACCGGTGGTTTCAAATGTTTACAGTTAATACTGGTGTTTTTTTTCTGAGCATTTTGTTACCTATCACCTCATCAGTTATAAATGGCAATGTAACTAGATTGGGTTTTGTTTGATGGCAGGACAAACTGATTATTACACATTTTATTCCCAGAAAGAATTACAGTGATTTTATTACCCTGAAGGATTTGAATTTTTGACCTCTGCCCTAAATAATAATGAGTTTACTGTATTTATTTCTTTTGGAGACAGGGATAATGGGGACAGAATGGGGAATGGGATGCTTTGTGGAAAAGAGAGAGGGTGCATTAAAAGAAAATAAATGGCTATAGAAAAAAAAATCATGAGACCTCTTCCTAAAGAAGTCATCAGATGTCCTTTTGTTTTACAGATAGTAAACTTGCAGCCCAGGGATATACTCAGAGACACATGGTTAACCCATGGCCAAACTCAGCGCTTGACCAATAGACTCTCCTCCTATTGCTTTTCTTAAACCCTGTTAGAAGTTGGGTTCAAAGACAAATAATTTCTAAACTTGAAAGTTCACCTAGAGGGAAGCTGACGTGGCTCTAGAGGTTGGGGTCCAGTCTACCATATAGGAGACCCTGGGGCCTCCTGGTGAGGGCAAGCCGGCCCGCACCTGTGGAGAGCTGATGGCCCACGCCCGTGGACAGCTGACAGCCTGTGCTCATGGAGAGCTGGCACAGCAAGATGATGCAACAAAGGGGAGACAAGCAGACACAGAGGAAATGTGCAACAAACGGACAGAGAAAGCAGACAGCAAGCACAAGCGGCAAGCCAGGGGAGAATAAATAAATAAATAATAAATCTTAAAAAAAAAAAAAAAAATTCACCTAGAGCTAATCCTGATGTGACTGGCCTATAGTGAAATTTCAGTCTAGAGACATAATTGATATTGATGGCGATGATGGTGATAACTTGAACCAAGCAAAGCCATAGAAAAATATGAGTCAATGAATGAGCTTATTGATTAAAAGATATTACTAATAGGCAGATATAAAAGCAAGTTCACTGTTTTCTTTTTTTTTAGTTGAGTGAACATTAGGAAGTCTATTTCAATTCTTGTTTCTGATGCTATCTCATACTGAAATATATTACATAGTAGTATATTTTGACCATATGTTGCTGGTCAGGACCTGGGTCCATGAAAATGGTGCCGTGGATGAGAAAGAAAGAATAAGGCAGACAGAAGAGAAACTGGGATCAGGGGACTCTCCGTCTGATATGGATAGAGTAATATATTTTTGTTTATTATTTTGTATAAACTTAAGAAAAGCACCCTCAATACCCCCTTGCTATTTGTGCTGTGTCCTCTGAATACCAATGTCTTTATTCTTTATTCTTTTTGCAGTAGTGTTTTATAATGTGTAAGAACATTCAAGTATAGGGGGAAATGTTGACATTAGAGATGATTCATTGAATAAATTGACAGAAATGTATTGCGACTATGGGTCACTGTGCTGGCATCAATTCTCTGAAACAAGATTGCTTTATCAAAATACAAATCAGTGAAGAAAAATTCCCTATCTATTTTCTTTCCCTGGAAGAAATCATTTCTGGGAAAGTATTTAGAATACTGGCTATTTCTGAAAGTAATTATCCCTCTAGGAGAATCAACTTGAATAGCTTAATGAATTGTGAAAAGAAAAATAATGATGAAGAGCATCTGCTTTTATGGCTACAAATAAGATTTTCTTCTTTCATGAGACCGAAATGTTCAGAGTGGACTAAGGCATGTACAGTTTGAGTTTAATAATTCTTGTGTGTATATGTATAGTATTTTACTTCAGTGGTTCTCAAACTTTAGCAAGTATCAGAATGACTGAGAAGGATTGTTAAAATGCATATTGTTAGGCACCACTTCAGAGTTTTTGATTCAGTAAGTCTGAGGTGGGGCCTGAGAATTTGCATTACTAATAAACTCCTAGGTAGTACCAATGCTGCTGACCCATGGACCACCTTTGAGAAAATGTTTTATACTATACTTTAAAGAGTTCTTATATATTAAGCATCAAGTTCACTTGTCAGGTAAACTTCATGAAATAGGAGAAGTTGACATAACTTGTATGCTATGTTTGGTAAAAGAAATTGCTAAAGCTAATTTGCCAAAGTTTATATGGTAAATCAGTTATGAAGTGAATATTAGAATTCAGTATTAGCTCTAATCCAGTGTTGACTTTAGTCATGCAAAATCTCTTTTAAATAGGGTCCCTATGATAAAGCCAAGAAATAGTATATGAGATGATGCTTATTGGCAGGAAATTTGGTAGGAAACAAATTAAGTTCAAACTCCTTTGCCTGCCACTTAATGTTTTTGTGAACTGTCCTCAGTCTAACTTTCTATTCCTATCTCATCATTCTATCTATCCTGGACTCATAACAAGCCAGACTTTCCTCAAATGAGTCAGGTAATTGTCTACCTTCAAACAGGAAAATGCACAAGCTATTCCCTCCATCTCATCTCATTAAAATTATATTTCTCAGTATTCAATTAATATGCCATTTCTTCCATAGAACTTTGCATGTTTCTTTTTTCTAGCTTTTCCTCCAGCCAGAAGTGGTTTCTCCTGCCTCTTCACATAGTAAGTGCTACATAGTATTCAATAAGTAAATGAACAAATGCATCACTTTGTGGGGAGGGGGTAATAGGATGAGTTTTATTTGTTTTGGGGAGAGGATAACTGGGTTTCCATATTTAGTTATCCTTTCTTGTCTTATGTTTTTTATTTTTTATTTTAATTTTTGAAGTAATATACACTAAAGTTGGCGTTTTATGTGTGTACAGTTCTATGAATTTTAATAAATGTATAGATTAACGTAACTACTACCACAGTGAGGATATAGAACAATTCTATTACTCCAAAAAATTCTCTCACATTATCCCTTTATACTCACACCTTCACTATATCCCTAGCCTTGACAACCACTGATCTGTCCTCTGTCACTAAAGTTTCATCATTTTGAGGAAAACATATAAATGGAATAATTCAGTATGAAGTCTTTTGAGACTGTCCTCTTTCACTCAGTATAATGCCTTTGTGGTTCATCCAAGTTGTTGCATGCATCAATAGTTTGTTTTATGTTATGTTTTGGTTGAGTAGTATTTCACTGTATGGATGAATCACAGTTGATCCATTTACTCATTGAAATGTACTTGGATTGTTTCTACTTTTAGGTCATTGTGCATAGAGCTGACATAAGCATTTCTGTACAGGTTTTAGTGTGAGCGTAAGTTTTCATTTCTCTAAGGTAAATACCCAGGAGTGGGATTGCTGGGGCTTCTGGTAAGTCTATGTTTAACTTTATTAGAAGCTGTCAAATTATTTTCCAGAGTGGCTGTACTGTTTTTCTTTCAATCTTCAATGCATGAAGATTGCCGTTGCTCTGTGTCCTCAGCAGCACTTGGTGTTGTCAGTATTTTTTTTTATTTTAACTATTCTAATAGGTATTAAGTGGTATCTCATTTTCCTAATGGGCAATAATCTTTCCATGTGCATATTTGCCATCCATGCTTCCTCTTTCATGAACTATCCATTCAGGCCTTTTGCCCATTTTTTAAATCGAGTTGTTTATTTTCTTATTGTTGTATTTAGAAAATTCATTTTATATTCAAAACCTTTGTTAGATATACAATCTGCAAATATTTTCTCCCAGTCCTTTAATTCCCATAAAATGAGTAGAGACTTGTTCCATTGTCTTCAATTTTCTGAAAATATTGTGCATAATTGATATTATTTCTTTTGATATTTGATAGAATTTACCTGTGAATTTATTTGGGCCTGGGAATTTATTTTCTAAAGATTTTCAACTTGAATTCAATTTCTTTGATAGTACCAAACAATTCAGATTATATAGTTCATCAATTTGGGAATTGTGTTTTTAGAGAAATTGGTTGATTTCATTCAAGTTATCAAATTTATATTGTAGAGTTCTTTATAGTATTTTGTTATCATTTTAATGTTTGCAGGGTTTTTACTGATATTTCCTCTTTCATTCCTGCTATGGTAATTTGCCTCTCCTCTTTTTTCTTTTCAGTCTTGTCAGAGGTTTATCAATTTTGAAGATCATGTCAAAGAACTAGCTTCCTATGTCATTTATTTTTTTTTCTGTTTTTATATTTTCTATTTCATTGACCTCTACTGTTATTTTTTATCATTTCTGTCTTTATATGTTGCTTTGGGTTTGTTTTGCTCTTTTTTGTTTGTTTGTTTCTGTATTAGTATGCCAAAAGGGTGCTGATGGAAAGTACCAGAAATCTGTTGGCTTTTATAAAGGGTATTTATTTGGGGTAGAAGCTTACAGTCCCAAGGCCATGGACAGTCCAACTCAAGACAAAATAAGAGGTGCTTTCTCACCAAAGTCAGCTGCCAGGTGTTGAAGCAAGATGGTGGATGATCTCTGCCTGGTCTCTCCTTCCCTTCGGGGCTTCCTGTTCCTCTTGAGCTCCTCAGGCCCAGCCTCTTGAGGCTTCATAGTCAAGTGATTCTGTAGTCCTCTCACTCCTGGTATAGGGCTTGTTTCTTTCCGGGCCTTCATATCAATCTCCGCCATCTTACTATCTTCCTGATTTCAGCTATAAGCTATCAGACAAAATGGTTCATCTCTCCCCAGGGCTTCAGCTGTTTGACCCTTCTTTCTGTCACATGGCAGGATCAAAAATGACAGAGCTCTCTCTTCCTGTGTGTCTCCTGTGAGTTTCCATTTATCTTAGACCCAACAAGGGGATGGAGATTTAAGCTGAGTCACCCCCTCTGATATGGTTGAATCAAAAAAGCCCTAAAAGCAATCTTACCATATAATCTAATCAAAGGCCTCTCAACTGAATTTAATACAATCAAAGGTATCACACAGATGACTAGATTAATTTACAAACATATTCTTTCTCTTTTTGGGATTCATAAATAATCTCAAACTGCCACAGTCCTTAAAGTAGAACCATAGATTATTGATGTGAGACTGTATCTTTTCTAATATAAACATTTAATGCTATACATTTAACCCTAAAACTGCCTTAGCTGAATTCCACAAATTTTGCCATTTTATATTCTCATTCGTGTTTGGTCTGTAACATTAATTTCCTCAGAAACTTTCTCTTTGACCTATGGATTATCTATAGGTATGCTGTTTAATTTCCAAGTGTGTGCACATTTTCCTATTATCTTTCTGTTATATAATTCAAATTTATTTCCATTTTGGTCACAGAAAATATTTCTATGATTTCAATTCCTTTAAATTTGCTAAGAATTGTTTTATAACCCAAGATTATAGTCTGTCTTGGTGAATGTTCCTCTTCTAAAATTATCAGATCCAAATAGTTGATGATGTTGCCTTGTTCTACCATATGCTGACATTTTTTGACTATTAGTTTTATCCATTACTGAGAGAGGAGTGTTGAAATCTCCAGCACTAATTGTGGATTTGTCTGTCTATCTTTTCAGTTATGTCAGCTTTTGCTCCATGAATTTTGAAGCTTTATTAGGTATATATACAATTAAGTTTATGCCGTCTTGGGGATTTGACTTTATCATTATGTAATGTCCCTCATTATCTCTGTAATTTTCTTTAATCTGAAGTTGACTTTGTTGGATATTAATAGAGCCACTCCAGTCTGCTTTTGATTAATGTTTGTATAGCATATACATTTTCATCCCTTTAATCTTAACTGTATCATAATATTTGAAGTGAGTTTTTTGTAGTAAGAGATTAGTTGACTCTTTTTATCCATCCTGACAGTCGCTGGCTTTCAAGTGATGTGATTATTCCATTTGAATTTAATGTAATTATTATATCTGTGGATTTAGGCCTACCATTTTATTTGTTTTCTGTTTGTACTCTCTGTGTTTTATTCCTCTGCTTTCCCTCTTCAGCTTTCTTTGTGGTTATAGGAACACTTTATAATGTTCCATTTTAATTTAATTTATGTGGTTTTTATTATATCTTATTTTATGATTTTGATAGTGATTTCTCTAGGGATTAAAATTTACATAATTAACTTTTATTCCAATTTATAATCAATATTCTACTACTTCAATAATAATGTTCAAGCCTCTCTATTATATGGTTTCATTTGCCTTATCACCCTTATGCCATAGTTTTCTTATATGATATACATACATTAATTGAAAACTCTGTCAGGCAATGTTATAATGTTTTACTTCTAAGTGGCAAACATATTTTGAAAAAAAAAATACTAACGTATTATGCTTATCCTTTCTTTTACTCTTTATTGATTGTTGATGTTCCACATTTCCTTCTTGTCTAATTTCCCTTTGTTTGAAGATTTTCCTTTAGAAAGTTTTTAGAGCAAGAAATTTTCTTAATTTTCCTTCATCTGAAAATGTCTTTACTTCGTTTTCATTTTTGAAGGATAATTTCAGTAATTATAGAATTTTTTTTTAAAGATTTATTTTATTTATTTATTTCTCCCTCCACCCTGCCCCATGATGTTGGTGCTTGCTTTCTGCTCTCTGTGCCTATTCACTGTGTGCTTGTCTTCTTTTTTTAGGAGGCACTGGGAGCTGAACCAGGATCTCCTATGTGGGAAGGAGGCGCCCAATGGCTTGAACCACCTCTGCTCCCTGCTGGTTGTGTCTCTCATTGTGTTTCCTTGTTTTGTCTCTTCTTTGTGTCATCTCATTGCATCATCTTGTTGCATCAGCTCGTCCCTCTAGCCCATTGCCTCAGCTCACTGTCTTATTCGTCTTCTTTAGGAGACACCGGGAACCAAACCTGGGATCTCCCATGTGGTAGGCAGGTGCCAAACTGCTTGAGCCACATCCACTTCCCTAGAATTCTTGATTGACAGTTGTTTTCTTTCATCATTAAAAAAATACTTTCTGCTCCCTTGTGGGCACCATTTAAATTATTGTTCACCAGTATGTAATGTATCATTTTCCCATGGTTGCTTTCTATATTTATTTTTGTGTTTAGTTTTCAGAAGTTTAATCATGGTACATTTTGGCATGGATTTCTTTGTTTATCCTGTTTAGGATTTTCTGAGATTATTGAATTTATAGGTTATGTTTTCTTAAATTTAGGAAGTTTTCAGCCATTAATTCTTCAAATATTTTCTTTTCTATAACAACCTTCTTGGCTTCATTGAGCGTTTAATGATACAATAACAGCATCATTTGGAATTGTTCTTCTTTTTCAATAATTTTTCCTTCTGTTTTTCAGACTGGATAATATTTATTGAGATATATTTACCTCCATGACTGTTCTGTCATCTCAATTCTCATATTTGCCCATTTAGTGGCTTCTTTTATTTCAGTTATTGTATTTTTCATCTCTAAAACTTTAAATTTTTTTTTTTTACATCTTCTATTTATTGAGAATTTTTGGCTTTCCAATCCTTTCAAGAGCAGTCACAATACTTGTTGGAGGGATTTTATAGTAGCTATTTTAAAGTCTTTATCATATAATTTTAATATGTGTCATCCCAGTATTTTTCCATGTGAATTGAGATGTTCCTGAGTATTCAAATGCTGTGGAATTTTGATTATATCCTGGACTTTTTTGAGTACTATGTTATGAGTTTTATTTCTTGTTTAAATCCTATAGAGCATGTCAGTATTATTGGGGGGGGGGGCATGTATTCAACTTGGTTGGGTTCAACTCATTAATTCTAATAGCCTTATATGGGTTGTGGTTCCAGTGTCTGTTCTATGGTCAAAGACTTTGCAATTATATTTGGTTCTATCCATCAAGTGTGCCATCATCTGTCATTTGGGCAGTGATTTATCCCATAGTTTAATCCTCAAAACCAATGTGTGCCCTTTAAGGTAGGATTCATACATGTGCAGTCAGGGTTGGGCCCAGGAATTCATAGACAACTTTAAGCAGTCTTGAGATCCTCCTTCTCTGTGATGTCTCTGGTATTTTCTGATTTCCTGGGGCTTCCTTTTCAATCATCTGGACAAAAAGCTGAGGGATTAGTTATCCTACTCTGACATGCATTTCCTGCAAAAAGCCTGGATTTAGACCAAGCAGTAGGAGAATGGAAAGAGAAAACATCAATCCATCTCAGGACCACAGCTTCTTTAATGAAAGAGGAAGGTTCCTCTTCCTCAGAGTTTTGGTTCCTATAGGTCCTATTGCTGCCACTGCTGCCACTGCCATGGGTTTCTTGGGTCTGGGGCATAAGATAATGGAGAAAAGCAAAACAAGGGAAAAAAAAAAACAGTGGGTCATCCTAATCTCCTCTCCTTTCCTCCTCTTTTTGCCTTACCTACAGATTTTCTCCTGGAGCTCTCTCTGTCCATGATGGTTCCCACTTGTAGATTTTTAGGCTACATTGGAATCAGGCTTGGAGATAACTTTGGAGGGGGGTGGGTATGATAAATTCACAGGAAGTTTGACGGTACTTGAAATTCCAGTTTTCCTTAGTCTGCCTACTGCTTTTTACTATTTTTTCCTTTATTTTTAAATAAGCTTTAGATTACATAAATGTTACATTGAAAATATCAGGGATTCCCGTATAACCCCCCTCCCCCCACACTTTCCCCCATTAACAACATCTTTCATTAGTGTGGTAGATTTGTTACAATTGATGAACAAATATTAAAGCATTGCTACTAACCATGGTCTATAGTTTAAATTATGGTTTACACTTTGCACCACACAATTTTATAGGTTTTGACAAAATGTATAATGGCCTGTATCCATCATTGCCATACCATGAAGAACAATTCCAGTGTCCCAAAAATGCCCCGGGTTACACTTATTCTTCCCTCTCCCTTCCCTTAGAACCTCTGGTGACCACTGTCTTTATATCAATGTTACAAGTTCTTCCATTACTAGAATAATAATGTCTACTTTGTCCACAGTTGTACTCCCCCTTTATGTTTGTTCATTCCTCAATCTTGAGGATTTGGGGATGGTGATGCCCACTCTGCTTTTGATTGAGAGGTAGCTTAGATCCCATGGAGCAGATGGATGGAATTATTTGCTTACGTTGTAGATACTTTCTGGTTTTGGGTTGGGGATGAGTTTTGCCTATTGTTGAAAGTTGGAAGGAACCCAAGTGTATAAAAGATGAATGGATAAGCAAAATGTGGTATATGCATAAATGGAATATTACTCAGTTGTAAGAATGAATGAAGTATTGACATACATGACAACATGGATGAATATTGAAGACCTTATGTTTAGTGAAGTAAGCCAGTCAGTAAAGGACAAATATTACATAACCTCATTGATATGACCTGAGCATATCGAGCAGAGTCACAGAGCTAGTCTGGAAGATAGGTTATCAGGAGACATAAAGGGAGTAGAGTGTGGTGAGCCAATGCTCAAAATCTGCAAAATCTATGATAAGGGATGTGAGTGGGGTCAACAGAGCTGTTTACTATTTGGAATCCTTAATAGCTGCTGCATGCATTTTGTCTAGGTTTTATAGCTATATTCAGTGAGAAAGACAGGACAGAGAGTGTGCTTATTCCAACTTACTTATAATCAGAGTCTCCTCATAGCAATATGATCATTCCTTTCTTGTGGCATATGTAATATTATTTTAAACCTTGTGGCAATTTATATATGATTCAGTTTCATCACTGATCAACAATCTTTATGATAGTAGTATATAGTGTCTTACCTAGCTTTGTACATCCACAAGGTCTTGGAGAATGCTGTGTACATCATTGGTGCTTAGAAACTATTTTTTTTTTTGCATCAATGGTTACATAAAATCAAGGAAAAGGCCCCCATGTAAGTTATATCCTGTTCTAGATAAGAGAGTGAGAAAAACTATGTATTGAGTGTTTAATGTCACTAAAAATAATGTTCAAATTGATTTCCTAATGAGAAACTGCTAAAATGCCTACTTGGGACCCTGCTGTTATTAAAATTGCATTAAATGTTTTAAGGTAAGGATTTGGTCTTGAACAGTTCCTCTTGGTAGAAGAATAATTAACATGATAAATTGAGAAACTTCAGAACTCTTTATTAATTGTTAACATTTATTTAACAAATATTTATCAAGCCTCTACACTATGTAAAGTTTTTGATAGGGTAACAGGGCTGCAGAAGTAAATGACCCAGTTAGTTCCCTTTAAGACATTTTTCCTCAAAGGTTTTGATAGTAAATACTTGAGCTTTGCAGGCCATATGGTCTCTGTTAGAACTACTCAGTTTTGCTCTTGTAATGCAAAAGCAGTCATAGGTAATATGTATAGACAGTAGGTAAATGAATGAGCATAGCTGTGTTCTAATAAGATTTTGGTTTCTAGAACAGGTGACAGGCTGTATTTGACACTGGCCTGTAGTTTGCCAACCTCTGCTCTAAAAAATGGATTATACTTGAGGAAGAAAAGATAAAGAATGACAAAATTATAATAAAATGTCTCAAAACAGTGACTAAATCATTTAGTGGGTACTATTGTTATTTAGAAGATAAGTCATTTAACCTTATCTGGCAACATTTTGATGCTTAGAGAAGTCTTCCTGGAGGAGATAATCTTTGAAAGAATTTATGAAGTGAAAATGAAGTTAGGCAAAGAATAATATGAAGTAAAGAGGAAGAATTAAAAGGACATTTCAGTGGGGGGAGGGCAACATGAACAGAGGTATGGAGGTGTGTACAGAAAATCATACATAGGTTTGGATCTTCTGAAGCTTAAAGGAGAAGGCCTAGAGAGGGCTCTTTTAAGTGGGTGTGATGCTCAAGTGAAAAATTAAGTTTAAAATAGGTCAACACTACTGCCCTAACCAGCAGGAAGTAACTACAGAAGAATAACCATCGACCCTCACACCCGCTTAAGAATAAGGGCTTGAACCTCTGAGGGGGAGTTGAGGCAGGTTAGTACAGTGAAAGGGGGAAGGTGGATGGCCTGGCAGACAATGTGATGGATGGACAACATGGCCAACAGACAACATGGCCATGAGACCCTGCCTAGATCTTGACCTCAACCTTGATTCCAGTTGGGACTCTTTCCCAGGTCGAGGGGAGGCCCTGGATATTTCAAACAGGCCTCATTTAATGTCTGGGGCCCCTCCCCTTAACATTACCATGGTGAGGAATAGTTAATAGTTTAAAAGGTAACCATAGAAGCCTAAGCCCACCCTCTCTGCCTAGAGGAGCCCACATCAAATCTCAGTGTATATTTCCATCCTTCTCTCCCATTTCTCAGCAAGCTCTGTTCTTGTCCTACATTTCCCAGTAAATTCTTTTTACTGTTATCTGGTCTACTCCAGTTCTTTTATGATTACTATTTGCATGGAATAACTTTTTTCAACCTTTCACTTTTAGGTAAATGTAAAATAACAATATCATAGTATATGAAAAATAATTAGTCCAACTAGCAAATTGTTCCTGTGATTGGAATTCTGTAAGTTTCTTCATACAAAATAAACACTTGCTTTTAATTGAGGACAACTGGAGAAGAGAGATTTTTTTTGGATACTTCATTTTTCTTTAACCCTTTCTTATGCATACTCATTTATTAAAATAATCCATCTGGATCAATAATGATTTAGCATGACTGCTGTTGAAAAAGATTTTGAGTTTTTCTGCCACATAAAATTATGAGTTGACATATTATTATGTGCTCTAATTGATTCCAAAAAGATATGAAGAATTCCCAAATAGAAATTTGATTATTCAGAAAGAATTATGGCCTAAATGGAAATTAAATAACTAAGCCAATAATTTGTTTCATTCTTAGAGATTATTATGTCCAATAGTTAAAGTTGTAATATAAAAATTAGAATTGTTATAATTAATTTTTATTAGAATTATTATTTACATTTATAAATGTTTGTTGCTATACTATTTCTTATAATTGACTATATTAAAACTAACCTGGCCTTGCACTCTCTTTTAAGATTTTAATTTCTTTCAATCTATTTTTCTATTTATTTACAGTTTTACAATAAAGGTCTTTTTAACAGCTAGACAAAAAGCCATTGATTATACACTTTGGATAGGTCATATAGTATATGAATATATCTCAATAAACCTGCTTAATAAACAAATAAATAATTGTGCAAGAATAGCCAGAAATATCTATGTACAGCAGGGGAAACAGAGAGATTGAGAGGGGAGGAATTTCCTTGTTTGTTTATCTGTTTTTTGTTTATTATTATTACTGAAATAATGAAAATGCTTTAATAATGACTTAAATGATGAGCACACAACTATGTGATTATACCATTGATTGTGCACTTTGGATAAATTGTATGCTTTATTAATATGTATCAATAAAATTGATTTGTTTAAAAAAATAGGGTGTGTTGGGGGATAAAATAAAACAAATGTAAGATATGGATTATAGTTACTAGTAATATTTTGACGATGGTCTTGCATAGTTTGTAACAAATGTATCACAACAATGTAAGGTGTTGGTGGAGGGGCGATGTATGGGACCCCTGTATGATGTTAGGTATGTTTATTTTGTAAGTTCACAACTTTTATTATACACTCATTGTTTATGTATGCTCATATATGAATGATATACTTCAATAAAAAAAATTCTTTTTACTGGCCTAACTGAAAAAATAAAAAATAAATGTAGGTCAGCAGGGAACCATCGAAGGATCATAGACAAGGCATCAATATATTCAGGTTTTCATTTTATATAAATACCTCTGGTGGCTATTTGATAAAAGGTAGGTAGGAAACAAGACTGAAGGCCATGGCATCATTAGGATGCTATCCAGAAAAAGATCAGCAATATCCAGAAATAGGGCAGCAGTGGAAGTCAAGGAGGGTGGAGGCATCAGATTCAAGAAGTATTTAAAAGCCAAAATAAATAGGACATAATGCTTGATTAGATGAATATATTGTATGTAAAGATAAAAAGTAAGCAGATCACAGCTTAGTGTTACCAACAATGGATATTGAGAATATAAGCAGACAAAAGCAATATAGAGGAGAGGATGTGAGTTTAGTTTTTGACATGTGTATAAGGCAATATGGGAGATCCAGATGAAGCTGTTCAGCCAAGAGTTGACTGTAAATTAACAAAAGGCCCAAAAGGGAATATGAATGTACAGAATTGGGAGAGCGTTCTTGAGGGAATATCAGGATATTTTATTTTCAAAGACTAAAAGAATAAAGGTGAGAATCGATGTACATATAGACACATTTACTGTTGGAGACATGCCAGGAGGTTGATACAAATTATACTTGGTGTCCTCAATTTTTTTTGATAAAATAGGCAGGGCCAGAGGAGGGAGACAGGGACAAGTAATCAACTTGAAAAGTGGTAAAAGTTTGTAAAATTCCCAAGGGAAATGGGAAAATGAACTGACCAAAAAAAAGTGTAAAGTTCATAAGCAACCTTAGCTCATGAATTGTAAGACTCCAATGTGTACTGTGAAATGGATTTCTCCAGTGATGCTGGACCATGTAGTCAGAGGAGTAAAAGAGAAGACAGAATTGATCCAAGATCATGGGCTTCTCTAAGTGGGTGCAGTCCTCAAAAAAGGTGGAAGGTATGAGAAAAAAGCGAGACAGGAGTTTGTCCCAATTACTTATTTCTCCTGACCCCTGGGCTTTCTCCTGCTCTGTTTCCTGTACTTGTCTACAGTGACATGGGATATTATCCTGTGCCTACGACAGCCCTTAGATGGTTCCTAACTTTACCTTTCTTTGTGGCTCTGAGCGAAGCACAGCCCCACTATCATGTGGTGATAAAATTTTCAATTTATAAAAGGGACCCACTTCCTCAAGTAAATTTACTGCCATATGCCTGAAAATTTCCATAATATCTCAACAAATGTACAGATTTAGGAATGCAAGTGGTGCCCTCTAGAGTTGGGAAGCAGAAAACATGTACAACAGTCAGCAGAGATCATAATAAAGCAAATAATATGGTCTTCTCCCCAGTAAACAAAACAAAGCAAACAAAGCAAAACAAAAAGTCTGAACTTCCTAATTCAGTTATGCTACTTTCTTCCAGTTTATCGCCTCTGTTTAATTCTTCCCACTCCCACATCTCTAACACTTAATCCAGAAGGCCAGGGTCCCTGGAATGAATAGATAGAATCCTTTCTGTCCATTATACTTCCCACTGGGTAAGATCTTGGTTTCCAGATATCATGGAAAAGGTTTCTACATAGCTGGCACATTTAATTCTAAGGAACCATGCTTAATCACAAACTACCAAAATGAAAAACCACATACAAAAGAGGTAAACCCGTTTTTTTCCCCTATTTTTTTCTCTTCTTTTTATGCTCAGAGCCATAAGTTCATTTTGACATTCAGGAAAAACACCTGAGTCAACAGTTATTGCCAAGAGGTATCCTAACAGAATGAAAAGATAAGTGAGTTTTAGTGTTGTATCTGGGTTCAAATCATGGCTCCAGCACGTAACTACCTGAAGCTCATTTTAGATATTTATACTTACTTTCCACATAGAATACGACTCACAAAATTATTGTCAAGATTTAAATAATGTATTGCGGGAAGCGGCTGTGGCTCAATCAGTAGGGCTCCCGTTTACCATATGGGAGGCCCCGGGTTCGGTTTCCGGGGCCTCCTGGTGAAGGCAGGCCCGCCCGAATGGTGTGGTTAGCTGACCCAGCGAGCACAAGCAGCAAGGGGGGGATAAATGAATAAATAAATAAAATCTTAAAAAAAAAAATAATAATGTATTGCTATTAACTCCTCTTTACACGTGAGGAACCTGAAGTTTAGAGAAGTTAAATATTCTGTACAGCCATACTCTATAATAACAAGTAATCTTCTTGCGCACAGAAAGTATTGTCACTCTTGTTACTTTGATACATTCTTTTTATGGGAAAAACAAAAGTTAGAGCTGATTCATAGATTCTCTTAAAAAATATTGATCTACCTAAGCTATTGAGTCAGATCAACAGAATTAGAGTGGAGTGAAATTGGCATATTATTTATTTTATAGGAATATTTATTTGGGTATATACCCAATCATTCTCTGATGTGGGAAATTTATATTCATGCAAATGTGCTAATGTGTGTGTTCACACACTTAGCAGAGATGGGCAGTTGAGCAAGAAGCTAGGCGCAATCCCAAGACTCTAGTCAGTGCTACTTCTAAATCCAGTTGCTCTGAGCTGACTTGAAACCATCTTTCTTCTTCTGGGCAGAGTCTCTATAAAGACACAGTTGCTATGAGTCTGTGGCCTCATCTGGTATAAAACTCTTCTGTAATGAAAGGCCTAGAGCCAAAGACCTTATTTCCTTTCCCCAGAGAGATCACAGACAGAAGTGAGGATTTCTATTTCACAAAGCAAAAGGGCATACGTTTGGCACTACAATCTCCTCTTCTCCACTCAATAAAGCTCATTCAAAATCTAATGTCCCCTGCTGCCGACCTTGTTACAGTGGCTGTGGTTTTTCAACTTGGTTACATACACTTTGTGTACACACTGTGTTTAACTCACTGCAGGGCCAGTCATTCACGTGCATGGGAAAGATGCTGCAAAAAGCCAGGTCCTGTTGGGAGGCATAAGAGAAAAATCTTCAGAGGTGCTGGGAGAGACTTGTGACTGCCAAAATATTCACAAGGTCTGGGAGAATACAATTTATTGCTCTGTACATTTCTTTTATGTGATCTACAGGGATCGCCGTTAGAAATCCATAGATCTACCCTCTCTCTATAAATGAGGACTCTAAGGCCCAGCAGAATAGTAACTTGCCTAATTTTATGCAAAAACTGGAAGAGGTAGAATCAAAACTTTGACCTCCAGAATCCCACCCCAGAGACTTTTTCAAGTCTCAGATTGCATCTTTCATTTTCTCATTTCTAATGCTCACTTATTTTATTATGGATCAGTGAAGATACTTTCAGAATAGAATGTCCCCAAGTATGGTACCTGAGAAATCTGCATCAGTATTTTTCTGGTATGACTATTAAAATGCCAATTCCTGGGCCCTGCTCCAGTTTTATCAGTTTCATTTTTCTGGAACTGGCCAAATTTGCATTTCAAAAATACTTTAGGTGATCCTTTCAAAAAGTAAAGGATTTTTTTGTTTGTTTGCTTGTTTTAACTTTTTATTTGGAAACAATTTAGACTTACAGAAAAGTTGCAAAGATAATACAGAGAGTTCCTATGAATGCTTCATCCAGCTTTCCTAAATGCTAGCCTTATATCTAATCATAGTACAACGTCAAAACCAAGAAATCAGCAGTATACTAAACTGTTAACTAGAGACTTTACTCAGATTTCACCAGTGTTTTTTACTAATGTCCTTTTTCTGTTCCAGGATGCAATCGAGGATCTCATGTTGCCTTTAGTTGTCATGTCCATCATGTTTTACTGCTCTAGATAATACTACCATTTTCTACACCAGAGTGGCTGAATCTTGACTTAGAAGGCAGTCAAAGGGCTAATTGAGGTAATCATGTGACTATTCTTAAACCCAGACCACATGACAGTACCGTTTAATAATGCTGCAAAGACTTAATCAGCCAGAAATAGAACTGGAGGATACCGAAGAGATCAGTCTCCATCCCTCATTTTACTGATAGGGATAGTGAGGCCCAGAGAGGGAAAGCTGGTGGAAGGATTGGAACTAAGTCCAAATCCCCTGGCTTTAACTTCCCTTGTAATTTCTTTAAATACCTTCCTCTGGTTATATTTCTTATATCTCACAGTGAGAATCAAGAACAGTTAAAAAAGAAATCACTCGTGATCTCATATGATTCTACTAGTTATCCAGTGAGGGCAAAATGAGGAGTCTCATTTTCCCCATTTTGGAGCTCAGGAAACAGGTGCAAACTGGTGAACTGACTTATCCAAAGTCCCACGGCAAGCATGCAGTTGCGCTGTATCCATACCTCCACAACCTGACTCCTGAATCAGTGCTAGTTTGCAGTACACCACACGCCTCCAGCCCTGAATTTATGCACTCTGTGCTAAAATGGATATTGTGTATTCAAATAGAACATTTGGAGGTGTGAGTATTTATAAACAAATTCAAATAGGGCACCCAAATGGGGAAACGTTGTGAACCTTGCATATTTAGCAATTATAAATGGGTGATGTGATTGTGGGAAGAGAACTGACATGAATCAGTGTGAAATTCTGCACTTGGCAGAAAGGACGAGATAATCCCAAGTTTTTTTTATTGCTATTATGTGTTTTTAAGGCACTCAGTCCATATCTTTGAGAATGAAATAAGTGACTTCTATGAATATTGCCACTTTCAGCAGTTTGGTGTGTTTTTGACAAAAACAAAATTATTCTTAGGAGAATAAATATAATTTAAGGCCCTGTCACATTCACAGAAGCAAAGTAATTTATAGGAAGGATAGAGTTCTATTCCTGTTTTACCACTAAAAATAGATTTTTCTCCATAAGCAGACATTTTTTTTTTTTTTTAACCAGGAGGTCCCAGAGATCGAGCCCCGGTCCCTCCATATGGTAGACAGACGCCGAACGTCTTGAGCCACATCCGTTTCCCCAATTTGTTTTTGATGCTCTACCTCAGTTATCCCAATGTAAAATGAGAAGATTAGAACTGGTGCTCTTTTGGGCAGAGCCATAACTAGGTTCGGCCATGGGGATTGACCATGGAGGCTGGTGGGTTGAGTACCATCTGTACTGTTGGTTGATAGAGGTATATTCACATGAAAAGATACCACCCTTTCCCTAAATTGGATTTAGATAGTCTTGCTCTGATATCTTTTCATCCAAGTCTTAACAAAAGTCATGTTCGTGAATTTCTTTATTCTTATTTCTTTCCTTAAAGGCATAACTGACAAAGTTTTTCCTACTCTTTCCAGTAGTGCCTCTGCTCTAGAGTTTTGTTCTGAATCCCTACACTTCCTAAGTTTCCAGGACTGAAGTGTCTCTCAGTGAGTAGAGTGAAAAGGCTTCATCTTCTAGAAGCCCTCAGATGACAAAGATTTAGCAGAGTGGCAGTCTTTAGGGAACACCCATCCATCACATCTAGAGGACTCAGTGAGGGAGGCACCTTTACAAATTACAGGGTAAGTGAAATGTGGCTGTCATGGCTGGCATCTAACTTTGTATTTCTACACCCCAGTCCTACCTGAAGGCATACCCCCCATCTTTCCAAAGAACAAACATAGGCTAAAGAATTTGTCTTCTCACAGGGGAAGCTAGGAGACCCAATAGCCTAAAACATGAATTTATAAATGCGAAATTTATGAAGGGTATCTGGGGTTATGCAATATGTTGTTAGTTGAGCTGGGCAGATCCCAAATCTAACCAAAAAAGAGATTTCTTTTTCACTCCATACTTAAGATTATCCTGAGGAGTTACCTTGATATTTTTCCTTACACTGGAAATGCATGACAAATAAAAGTAGCCATTGCTCCCCTATATCACTCTCCATCTTCTCAAACCAGGATCTTAGGGATATGGAAGAATAGCACCAGAATTTCTCTATTGGAGAGTCCTAGGTAGGCTAGAAACCATGACTTGAAACTGACACATTGTTTTAACTTATATTATTATTTGGGGTGACTGGAGTACGAAATCACCTTGACAAGGATGAGACTACCATAGAGATTATTTCCTCAGATCATTTTTTAATGATGAGGACACTGAGCTCATAGATGGGAAGTAAATTTCCAAGGTCACCTAAGTCAGTATCAGTGTTTGGTTTGAAAACCAAGTCTCAGATTCTTAGGAAAGCAAACCTTCCTTATAAAATGATTAATTACATCCAAAGCTTTAGTAAGAAAGAACTCTTTCTCCAAAGCCAGCTTAATACTGAGTGCACTGCAGCTGTATTGATTTTACAGAACACCCTTTGCAGTTCTCCAAGATGTGTGACAGATGTGTGTTTATTTTTTTTTGAGGTTCCAGCCAATGATATTTTACAGATATTCTTGAGTATGGGGTCGTTTCAATTTAGAGCCACAAATTTTGTGTATGTCAAAGAGAAGTGAAAGAAAAGGAATGGAGGAAAATTCTCTAAAATTATAGAATTTCAAGGTGTTATGTAAAAGAGTTTACTAGAAATAGTGGCTCAATGAAGAGTAAAAGGGAAGCAGATGTGGAGTGTTTGGGCTCCCGTCTACCATATAGGAGGTCCAGGGTTCAATTCCCAGGGCCTCCTGATGAAGGGAAGCTGGCCCACATGGAGAGCTGCCCATATGGAGAGCTGGCCTAAGCAGAGTGCTGGCTCGTGCAGGAGTACTGGCCTGCACAGAGTGCTGCCGAGTGGAGAGCTGGCGCAGCAAGATGACTCAACAATAAGAGACACAGCAGATGAGGGAGCTGAGGTGTTGCAAGAGATTGAGCACCTCTCTCCCAGTCTGGAAGGTCCCAGGATTGGTTCCCGGTGCTGCCTAAAATAGAAGACAGAAGAACACACAGTGAATGGACAAAGAGAGCAGACAGTGAGTGCAAAAACAATGGGGGTGGGGGTGGGATATAAATAAATCTTAAAAAAAAAAAAAAAAGAGTGAAAGAGCACAGTCAATTCAATTTATCTTAGAAAAGAGGATCTCAAATCAGCATGTGATAATTTCTTGCATTGCTAGAATCACACACATATATGCATATATATTTATATATCATTTTGCAAATGTTTGTATGTATTGTGAGAGTTTTGATTTTTACCCATTAAAAAAAAAAAAAAATCAGCATGTGACTTGAACGTCAAGTTTAGTTACAGTTCAGTTGGAGGCAGAGTGGGCATCACCATCCCAGAATCCTTAGGATTGGGGAATGATTGACGGACTAGAGTAGACTTACTGTTATTCTACTATAGACTTATTGTGATTGTAACAATAGAAGAACTTTTGTCATTGATGTGGTGGCAGTGGCCACTGGAGGTTCTGGGGGGAGGGAGAGGGAAAAATGGGTGTAATATAGGGGCATTTTAGGGACTTGGGAATTGTCCTGAGTGACATTGCAAAGACAGATACAGGCCATTAAATATCTTGTCATAATTTACAAAATTGTGTGGGAGTGAGTGTAAACTATAATCTATGCTTAGTGGCAATGCTCCAAAATGTGTTCATTAATTGTAACAAATGTACAACGCTAATGAAGGATGTTGTTAATGTGGGAAAGTATGGGAGTGATAGGTAGCGGGGGCTATGGGAATTCCCTATATTTTTAATGTAATATTTATATAATCTAAAGTATCTTTTTTAAAAAAGTATATTAAAAAAAAAAACACAAAACTTCCCTTGGAAATACCTTAGGCAGGTGGTAAAATACCTGAGAAGTCCAAAAGCACTAGTTTTTCCTCTAGTGACAGAACAGATACCTGTATCTTTGGATGAACACGAAGTATTTTCAGGGAACAAAATTCAGTGTTTATTTAAGCAGAAATCACATTCAGCCTTGCAAAATGTTCATTTGGTGAAGTGCAGGTGAGAATGAGACCTGCTGAGTGAACAGTCACTTTAGGTCCCTTGTCTCACACTCAATCCTGGTCACTGCTCACTGAGGGGAATAGTGTGTGGAACTGCTCACACTATTAAAATCAGGCTGTCCTGCATGTGCACTCTATCTCTCTTTCTCTCTCTCTCTCTCAATACCCCGCCCCATCCCTACTCATGGATCTGATGAATTTGCCTAAATGCATATAAGATGTAGAACTGCAGAAGAGCTTAAAACTCAGGCTTTGACTCTGGTTCTAACCTGGCTCTTCTCGACCTCTCCCTCCTTCCTCTCTTCCACAAGTCTTCATTTTGTGCTTATATGTGCCAGACACTCTACAGAGCATCAGAGATCAGAGTAAGCCAGACAGCATCCTACCTCTATGGAGTTAATAGACTTAATGGGGAAGGAAAAAAAGAAAAACAACAAATGACTGCCTGACATATTTATTAAAGTGGAGAAGAAATAGAAGTCCATAGTGTTGAGATCAGGAAAACCTAATCACATCAAGTTCAGGGGAGCAGAACTCATACTACTTGCATATCACTTAAATATCTCAACTTCATATTTCTTAACAATTGCATTAGCAGGTTGTGAGAATTCAACTAAATAGGGTATATGGGAGTGTCTGGTAGCCTATTAATTGGAACATGCTGTTATTAACTATCTATCCCATATCTACATTTGTGATGGGTTCTGCTAGAAACCAAAAGCAAGTAGATACAGTTTTTGAGATTCTTTTGAGTTCTGTAGACCAAGTGATTGCTTTTAAGCTAAAGAGCCCTACTTTATGACTACCCAATTTTTCCCTGCCAATCAAGGCAGAATTTTGGTGGTTGCTAACATGGAGACTTAGTCATACACAACTGGGCTGGTATCCCAAATTCATCCTTAATTATTATTAATTTCTTATTTTTCATAATATACATTTTCTGGGCCAAAGAATAAAACATAATAATAATCTGCATTGTATTGTATTCTAAATTATTGGCTATTTATTTTTCTAGATTCAAAGTTACTTCAGAGCCAAATACTATTGGTCTTAGTATCTCCCACTTAAAATGACTAACAGAGGTCTAGGTATATTTTTTTCATATTGTTTTTTATTGCATGACATTTTGATGAACATTTTGTTCATGTTTCTTAATTCATTAGATACCTGACAAATGATAAGTTCTTCATAAATATTGACTAAAGGAAAGGTTGAGATTGATCAAAAGACACAAAGGGGCTCAGAGTGTTATCATCCTTGATTTCTTCACATTGAGTCACAGGAAAATAGTTATTGCTTTTGGCAGTGAATTTTGTGCCTGCTCTGGAATAAGATGGTTCGAGTTTGAATCCTAGCTCCACCACTAATTATCTGTGATCTTGAGTCTCTCAAAATGTGGACAGTAATAGTACTTATGTCACAGAGTTGCTAGAATTAAATGAGGCAATGCATATAAAGTAATTTTTACATCATCAGAGCATTATTTGCACTCATTAAATGTTAAATATAATTATTTTCAAGAGCATCCTATATGAAATGTGTTGATTTTTTCCTGCTAATTTGGTAGGATTATACAAGCCATCATTGCCACAAGGCATCTCCAATCCATAATGGCCCAATTCAAACAGTTTCTCCTGACGATCACTATACTTAAGAGCAAGACCTCTGTGATCTTGATTATAACCTGACAAGCCCATGCCAGCTAAATTTGGGCATCTCAGGGAAATCACTGAAGATTCTCAGTACTATGCCTGACATGAGTGACTCACAGGAAATGGCCAGGAATTCCATGCCTTTGGGCAGCTGTCTCCTCCTTATCAATTGAGGGTTCAGTGTCCCCTTGTTTATTGCAGGATGAATCAAGAGCTCACTGACTTTGATTCTTTACTTGAAATCCAAGGTCTAATCCATCAGTCTTTGTGAACTAGGAAGTGAACCACCCATCCTTTTGGCCATGAGTGTAATTTGGTTCTTCTCCTTCAAGTCTTACCTTATCAATGGAGAAGTCCCCCAAACTTTCCACATGGAAATATTTAGACTTATCAGCTTGGGTAAGTGTTATTTTTATCTTTTTTTGGTCAAGAAACAGTGATGTCTGATATTGAAATAGCTTTGGGGTCTCTATACTCAAGAAGATATTTTGATCACAGCTGTTTCTCTTGGCAAAGTTGGTGGTTATTTGTTCACTACACAGTATTACAGGCATCCAGCCTCTCAGAAATCCTATCCAAGAACAGTGCTTTACTTTAATACCATGAGAGGTCTACCTTGGAATTTACTCTGAATCCTACCACTTCTCTCCATCTTCACAATCACCTCATCCAGGCCCCCATTATCTCTTGCCTGAAAGTACTGCAGCTGGTTCTTACCTTCTTGCCCTCAGGCAATCCATTCTCCACACAACAGCCAGAATAATCCATGAAAGAAATGATAGCGATGGCTATCCCTTAAATATTATTTACTTATGCAACTGGCCTTATTTTGCTTGAAGAGTATCATTGAGATATAATTCACGTATCATAAAATTCACCCTTTTAAAGTATACAGTTCCGTGTACTTTGGTGTATTCACGAAGTTCTGCAACCAGCACCGTTTTCTAATTTAAAAATCTTTTTTTTTCACCCAAAAAGAAAGCTCATTAGCAGTTCCTCCCTATCCCTGCCCCCACCCCTCAGTGTTTGGCAACCACGAATCTTTCTCTCTATATAAGTGTGCCTATTCTGAACATTTCATATAAATGGAACCATTCTATATGTACTCTTATGTCTAACTTCTTTCACTTAGCATAATGTTGTCAAGGTTCATCCATGTTGTTTCATTACCTTTTATAGTGGAATGATACTTTATTGTATGTATATACTATATTCTGTTTCTTCATTCATCAGTTCTCAAATTCTTGCTAATGTTTAGTTACTTTCCAGAGTTCTGAAAATGATTTGGAAAGGTTTTTGCCAGTGCTTTTATTGCTTATATGGAGGAACAGATTGTTGGAGGTCTTTATTCCACCATTCTAGAAGTACTTTGCCTCCAGACCCTGTTTTAATTGCTTTATATTTATTAATTTATTCATTTCTCACATCCAACCTATGAAATAATGCTATTTTCCTCCATTTTACTGAGGAAATTGACACACAAAGGTATTAAGGACTCAATTATATTCAAGCAGCTCGTAAGTAATATCTGGATTTAAATGTAGGCAATCTGCCTATGGTGTCTGCCCTTACCACACAACCATGCATCAAGTTATGACCCAACATTCCACATGGTTCCTACTGCAGATACACTTATATCTAAACTTATTTAAATGGCCTATAAGGG
This sequence comes from Tolypeutes matacus, assembly GCA_026826555.1. Lineage (NCBI taxonomy): Eukaryota > Metazoa > Chordata > Mammalia > Cingulata > Chlamyphoridae > Tolypeutes > Tolypeutes matacus. Next base: position 42,261 of record JAKSZT010054012.1, read on the forward strand.
CTCTCCTGATCTGGCTTCATCTCATTATTTCATATTTAGCTCACATATCCCTTTTCAGAGATATTTTTCTTTGACCATCCTATCCAATATCATTCCATGCCTTCTCCAGTCATTATCTACCATATTAGTTTTATTTTCTTAATCACTTTATCACTCTCTAAAATTATCTTATTTATTTACTTGATTTTTTTCTGTCTTTCCCACTAGAATATAATCTTCATGAGAGGAGAAACTTTGTATTGACACCTACTGTATCACCACACATATACACAAAATTGGTGCTCAATAAATACTTGTTGAATAAATGGATGAAAGGGGGCTTTACTGAGATAGAAGTAAAGTTTAGTATAGTCCTTAGTAGTCCATCAGCAGGTATCCTTGTTCTAAAGGAGATCATCAGAGAATAAGGAAAAACAGAAACTATCATGTACAAAGTAAAGACCATGTGACTGACATTTTAACAAGGGCATGAGAAGTGCATAGGTAACAATCCTATCAATGAAATGCACAGTGAGGGGTATAGGAAAAGAGACACAATGGTATAAGGGTTTGGGGTTTAAGTATGGTTCAAAGGCTTAAAAGATAAGTGATCTTGGTCAGAAGTTTGCATGTATGTGTGTGAGGGAATGTGTGCTTGTGTGTTTAAATCTTTTTCCTCATTTTTAATTGGGGTAAAATTAACATAATGCAAACATTTCGGTGCTGCGGAGGATGTGACACTGCTCCATGAACCCTAGTGTTCTGAGGGGCAACCTTCCTAGTATGCTGGCTAGAGCACATGTTAAAACCCTAAACTTTCTTTCTGCTGAGAAGTAAGGAAATACTTGTACACACCCAGCCTTACCCCACTAGCAAAAGGAACTAAGCTGCATCATGCCCCCTTGTCCTAATCTCCTAACTGGTTAGAAGACTTTTAATCTCTTTCTGACTTATTTTTTTTCCTGTCTTTAAAATGGGTATACTTACGCAATGTCAAAAAATGACTAGGAAGATTGAGTAAGATAACTCATGTACAATTCCTGATACATAGCTGGTCTTCAAGTTCACAGAGGAAGTTCAATGCTGAGAGAGACTACTTTAGAATAGACACTAAAAAATGACTGAGGAAGCCTGAAACCAGCTAATTATTATTGTATAAAATGCAGTACATGTTAAATGTCAACTTAATGGCATAGAGTATATGTATTATTGTAAAGACAGTATAGTTTATATAATTTAGACTGAAACCAGGGTTTCAATACTCTAGGTCTAGCATAACCTTTTTTTTTTTTTTTTTTTTTTTTTTTTTCAGTTTGGGGAAAAGGAAACTTCTCTCTGAGATACTGGAGTGATGGAAATGACAACACTTTCAACACACCCAGCAAAATGACTGATCCCCAATGAATGCCAGTTCATATATGTGTTCATTGGGAAAAGGGAGTATTTCATATACAAATAGCCAGGAAAGGGTTTTAGAGATAGTAGATCTTATGTAACCCTTGAACAACAATTGGACTATTGGGGTTTTCATAAGCACAGGACATTTGAGGTATAACAACTTGTTAGGGCTCCCCTACTACCTAATCCTTATCTTGGCATAATAAGTTGAACTGTCAGTGGTTGTTGTCTGATAACTGCTTGATTCTGGGAAGAGAGTGAGGCAGTGTGTATGCAGGGGTCACTAAGCAATGGTTTAGAAGGGGGCTTCATAGCAGAATGCCTGCATTTCAAGGAGGCAACACTGGGGTATGTTGAGGAAATATTACATTTATATGTATTTTTAATATATCCATTTGTATTTTTTATTTTGAGTATATTTAATATATACATAATAGGTAGTATGTGTGGATTTATAAGTAAAATATATTGAATGTGGACACTTAATGATATTCTACTGGAAAGGAGTGCATAATCAAAATTTGGGACTGTTGGTCTAGGTATCAGCCTGGTAATTCTCCTGGGAATTCATATTCCTGTTTCTAGTCGAGTGATGATAATGGAGAAAGTAAATCTTAATACAGAAAAAAGGGGAAACAAATCAGCCTGAAACTCTTTCTCAGTTTTGCAGATAGGAAACCAAGTTTCTAAGAAGCAAAATATATCTGCTAGTTGTGTAAAAGAAGGAATGTAACTGGGAGTCAGAGTTTCTTGTCAGAGTTATTTTAGGAAAAAAAAAATTGAGGTGGGGCAAATGTATGTGCCTTGGTGTTGTCATGAGTTTTGGAGGGATCATAACTTTCGTTTATTGCATTTTCTGTCTTTTTCTATTAAACGACCCTAGCAAATCTCAATTATACAAAGGCCCTCTAAATACTTGTTGGAGAAGTTAGTGTTAAGAAAATTTGTCACCTCTTCCCCTGCCAGCATTCTCTTTCATGACTCTCTTGGTGTTCTCAATTGATTCTTTTTCAAAATGTAATTTCATTGTGTGACAAATGCTCTTTGTGGTAAAGTACACTCAGTTCATGTGGCCCTGGGTACCAGAAAGGAATGGCTTTTTCTCTGTGGAATTACCTTCAGAACCACTGAAGCATCGATGAAGCCATTCTTGCCAAGTGAAGTTTCATTAATTTTTTCTCCCCCTGTAGTGGAAGGGGAGGCTGCATGTCTGGCTGGGGGAATATGTCCCCAGTGAGAATTCCTTGCATTTTAGAGAAAATCCCATGAGTCTCTCAGTCTATTAACTCATGTGGAAATGCTTATATGGCCTAGATCAGCCACTCATGGAAGACAGCCTTGATTTCATGCTTAAAAGATATAAATGGATAGTAGCAGCTTTGAACAGCAGAAATACTAGTTTATTGACTTTAAGGAAAAGGATTTCTTTTTAAAGAGAAAAAAGGAATGGTGTGTTTTACAGATCTGATTTCTAGGAGGAAGCATCGCCCCTAGGCAAACGTTGTGTTCATTTAAAATTTAAATGAATTTTCATCATTCACTCTGAGTCCTCCCAGCCTGCATTATGTGAAATCAAATGGTTTTTTATACAGTGAAGCTGGTCAACTCATGATAGGCTATTCCCTCTCTGTACACCAAGAGTTATCCTGCTCTGAATTTTCTCTAGGGCTTCCTGACAGAGAGGATGCCTGATCTGCACAGTGTAATCAGAGACAGCTCAGTAGAATGGGTACATGGGCACTGTGAAAAGACCATATCAGTATCCAGTGGTTACTGAGAGCCTTCCAGGATCTCCTTTTGAGTGAACCTAGTATGGCGAAATAGGGTGAAAAGGTCAGCAAAAAGAATGCTTTAATGAGGGTCAGATAGTTAAAAGGCAATGGATTTATCATTTCCCCCTTTTGGTCAAGGTCTTTTTCCAGATGCATTGCTAGTTGGCATTTAGTAATAATCCCTCAGTGCAAGGGAGGCTTATCCCTGGGAGTCATGTCCCACACCAGATGGAAGGTGGTGTGTTTATATGCCGAATTTGGTTTAGAGAGAGGCCACATTTGACCAACAAGGAGGCTTTCAGGAGGTAACTCTTAGGCAGTATATAATACTAGGCTAAGTTTCAATTTCACAAGAAAAGGCTCATAAGTACAATAATCAATATCAAAGGTTTGGCATAATGGTCTGTCATCCTTCAGTAGGCACTGCCCTTGCACTCGGGGGATTCTTGCTTTCCTATTAGAGAATGTAGCAGAACTCCCCAGGATGGGAATTCAATATTCTTTCGGTTATTGTGTGGCTCTCCACCTACTGACACCATGCCCCATGAACACTTGAACATATACATATGCTTTAGAGGCATGCCCCAGGTAAACCCCTTCCCATGCATTCCCCCATTACTGACACCCTGCACCAGTGATCTTCCCATCACTGTTGTAACCCTTCTGTGATCCAAAGCTACTCCAAATATCAAGCCAACAAAATAATCAAATAAAATTAATAAGAATATGAAATAATAATTTTAAAAATTACAAAAATTAAAAAAAATCAAAATAATAAAAAATTAAAAATTTTTAGACATTGTGTCTTTCATCACGTAAGATCTATTGTCCTGTATGTACAGAGATATTTTCTTCCATCTATTCCCCCAGTGTCTTATATTTTAATTTTCTCTTCAAAGAAGCTTTAGGATACAGAAAAATCACCTAGAGAATATAGGGAATTCACATATATCCAATGCCCTCACCTTTTCCTCTCTCCCCATTAATAACATTTTACATGTGGGTGGTACATTTGTTACAATTGATGTACAAGTATTGAAGCATTGCTATGAACCATGGTCAATGGTTTACATTATGGTTTACATTTTGGATCATACACTTATAGGTTATGATGAAACTTGAAGTGGCCTGGATCCATTATTACAAGATCATGCTGAACAATTCTAATGCCCTAGAAATGCCCTACATTCCATCTATTCTATTCTTCCCTTCCCCTCCCCTCAGAACCTTCAGTAACTACTGGGTTTCAATTTTTGAAGAATAAGATTCAAAGTTACTTGCAATAATATTGATGGTTTGACATATTGGTCTGTTTTCTTTCATTAGGTACTGCCTATGTTCTCAAGGAATTCTTGTCCCTCCAAATGAGAACATAGCAGGACTCCCCAGGATGGGAGTTTGTTATTTTCTTGTTTACTGTGTGGGTCTCCACCCACTGATATAACCCACTATGACAAGATGAGCCCTTACATATTCCATAGAAGCATGCCCCAGATGTGCCCTGTCCCACATACCGCACCCCGCCAAATCAACACCCTATACCAGTAACCCTCCCCTGCCATATTTGCCAAAAAAGTGTTCCCAACATTGTAGTTTTAACCACAGACCTGCAACTCCCCAGAATTTACCTGCTTCTTCCCCCGACCCTCCCTCAGTTCCATGGACAGCCAACCCAATCCCCCACACTACTCCCTGTCACAGACCAGCACTGCCGAACCCAATCACATCACTATACCACTGTCACTCTCATCCACTGTACAACTACACCCTTCCACCTTATTGTAGATTTTGCCCATATGGACATCGGCTCACCACCCTCTACTTCCTTTCTGTCTCTTTGTAAACCTATCTTCTGGAATCTAGCTCTGTGAGTCTGCTCAATTTGCTTAATTCATATCAGTGAGGTCCTTCAGTGCCTGGTTTACTTTACTCAACGTAAGGTCTTCAAGATTCATCCATGTTATCCTGCATGTTAATACTACATTCCTTCTTACAGCCGAGTAAGATTCCATTGTATGTATATACCACAGTTTCCTTATCCATTTATCTGTTGATGGATGGACATTGGGTTGCTTCCAACTTTTGACAATAGTGAATAATGCCGCTATGAACATTGGTGTGCATATATCTGTTCGTGTCTCTGCTTTCAATTCTGCTGGTTATAGACCCAGAAGTGGAATTGCTGGATCATATAACAGTTCTATAGTTGGCTTCCTGAGGAACTGCCAAACTGTCCTCCACAATGGCTGCACCATTCTACATTCCCAACAGCAGTGGATAAGTATTCTCTTTCCTCCACATCCTCTCCAACCCTTGTAGTCATCTGTTTTTTTTTAAATAGCTGCCGGTCTAATGGGTGTAAGATGATAACTCACTGTAGTTTTAATTTGCATTTCCCTAAAGCTAGTGATGTTGAGCATCTTTTCGTGTGTTTTTTAGCCATTTGTATTTCTTCTTTGGAGAATTGTCTATTCAAATCACTTGCCCATTTTTAAAATGGATTGTCTTTTTATTTTCAAGGTGTGGGATTTCTTTATATATGCTGGATATTTGGTCCCTATCAGATAGATGTTTTATGGTGTTTTCTAAGGTCTTTAATAGGTTTCCATATAATATTTGTGTTTGCATAAGATTTTCTGCTTGTCAAAGGGTTTTACTAAAACTCAACATCCGTATTTATAATCTGTGGTCTTTAAAACTAATACATGGAAGGTAGACAGGGCATGTATTACCTGAGAGCTGGAATATGTCTGAGTTGAAGCAGTGCTTCAAGGCAACGGATTAAGGAAAATACAGTACCTTAGAAGAAGGTGGTGATTAATTAGATGTCTCACCTTAGGAGGGTCCTTTAACCATTCTGAAATGCACAATGGTGATAATACTTCCCCTGTGTGAAAGCAGAGGGCATAGATAGGTTATTGTTATAGTTTCTCTGAAATATTAAATACCACCTGATAGAATGCATGATTTCTTGTTTCTGTGGAGAATTTACCTCACTAGAGGACTCTTACTTTTATTAAAGCCATCCCCACAGCCATCTTCTCAGCCCACCCAGAGATGCTGCCATGTACCTTGCCATGTGACAAATTAAGGACCAAAGATTACTAGCATGAAGAAAGCATTGCATTGATGATGCCTTGATTGGGACTTTCTTTTAGCCTCAAAACCATTCCCATTGTTTAACCTGACTCCTTTCATGATATTTGATTGAACAGCAAGGAAACTAAAAGGCTGCACCTTACTGAGCTTCAATTTCCATACTTTAGCATAGGGGCCATAATAATAGTCGCCTCATCGGATTTCATATGGCTTAACAGAAATAAAACACCTAAATTACCTATCTCAGGACCTGGTACATAGTAAGAACAAAGAAAAAAAAATGTGTCATTATTCTATTTCAGAGCCAACCTTAGGTACCACCTTCTCAATTAAAGTACTTTTTATTACTTTGACCCAGAGAGATCTATTCAGTCTCAAATGATACCAGTTAATAATTTTACAGTCTAATTTAGCTCTTGCCTATGAACTATCTTGGAATAGTCCCTAAGGGCAAAACTTCCCAATCATATAATAAGCTCCCTAGTGAAAGGACGGACCTGAAAAAAGTTAAGAGTCTTGGTCAAAGTGAAGCCACTAAAAAATGGCTCAGTCCATATTTTCTGGCTCCAAAGCCTCTTCTGCACCCCACTTTTCTCAGAACACCTCACACTCCCTAAAATAAAGCCTGGTTGAATTTCCTCATAGGTGGTATTAAGGAGAGAGAACTGCTCTAGGAGCAGGTAATTCAGGCTGGGGGCTGTCACCACTGCTATGTTGCTCAGGAAATTTGGGCACAGTGCTTCCCCTCACTGGGCCTCAGTTTCCCCAGCTTTAAAATAGGATGATAGTACTACTAAGTGATAAGAGCTCAGGTATGGGGTGAGACATAATGGGCCCCATGCTGGTTTTGTCACCAGTTGTGCAGCATTGAAAAAAATATTATCCTCTCTCAAGCTCAGTTTTTTTCATGTGAAATGAAGATATTAAGAACATATAACTTGAAGAACTGTGAAGATTAAATGAAGTAGTGTGAGTAAAATCCTTGAAAAAATTCAGGGACTATGGTAATGAGGAAAGCATTTAGCAAATGCCCGTTGTGTTTTGTTGTTATTGCTCTCCTTAATAGCAATAATATTATACATAACTATCTACTTCACCATCACTGGCATCATCAGTATCTCCCACATTGTCTTTGACAGCCCAGTGGTAAGGAACATAAGCTATGGAGGAAAACAGCATGGAATTTGTAAAACAACTCCATTTTAATTATCTTTGTGAACTTGGGCATGAGACTTTGCCTTAGTTTACTCATCTTTAGAATGTGGGTAATAATGATGCCTACTTAATAGGATTGGTGTGAGGATAAAATAAGGTGGTATTGCTAAGTGTTTTGTTTATAGCCTAGCATATAATAAGCATTCAAATATTAGCTAATGTAAATAATAATAACAATCATATTATTAAGACAAAACACTTATATCATAACTTCCATGGTCCCTGAGTCATTAATCCAAGTTTTAGAAAGAATTGGACTTATTCTGTGGAACTTGGTAAATCCATCTGTGGGTAGGCATGGAATAAATATCCTTAGAGTAGCCTGCCAGACATCTATCTAGAGCCAGTGTGATGACCTTTGAAAAAAAAAAAAAAAGGGATGTGGTGGGATTTTTTGCCTAGTTCCCAAAGCCCTGCTTCTTGGCGCTGATGCTCAGACTTCCTTAGACCAGCTGGCCAAATGAAGTGCCATTGACTTCTCTTCTCACCCCACCCCCTACATTAGCAAATGGAGTAGAACACACAAGAGGGTATTCTGGAGGAGGTGTGATAAAGCCTGAGGCTCTGCAGTAAATGATGAAGACATTCTGGAGGGGAAGGGAGTCTAGCAAGCAATAGCCAGTAGGAACAAGGATTCTTTACAAAGTTAGTTAAAAAGAACCTCTGATTAGATGTGGGTCAGATCACAGAAATATAGATTCAGGGGAAGGAGGGCCTGATGGGTAAAAGGATGGACACCCTATACTGATAAATCAGAAGCTGCTCTATTTATAGACTTTGTCATAGATTTTAGAATAAAAAGGTACCTGGGTTTAGATCCTGGCTCTACCACTTACTTGCTGTGTGATTTGGGCTACCATAAATTTCATGCTGTAGGCATCAGATTCTCCTTTAAAGATACATTACTCTTTTTCTAAACCTTTCTTTTAATTCTGCACAGTTCTTTGAGAGTAATTAATTTATCAGCCTTAAAAAAGGACATTGAAATGGGAAGTAGCTCTGTGGTCCTGTGCCAAGTAGTTATGTGAGCTGAGGCAGATGATGTAAGATCACAGATTTCTAGCTTCCCCACTGGTAAAACAAGGGACCTTAATTAGATGAATTCTAAGGTCCCTGTGAAGTTTGAGTGCAAGATTATAAACTGTATTCTTGCATTTACCATACCAAAGCCTTAGAGTGAATATGGGAAAGATCACTTTTGAAGCATTCTTTGGATTATTCATGTAACAAAAGGTTAGTAAGAGAGTTCCAGGAACTGGCATCACAGAAGGCCAGGAAGGGCACAGTGCTATTAAAAACAGGGGAGGGAGAGCAGAAGCTGTCCAAAGAGTATGCTTTGAGGATCTGAAGACCAGGAGAGTTCCAGAAGTGATGGGACAGAAAGAAGAAGAGGCTGGAAGGAAAATTGTGAGTTACTAGCCCCTGCCACTGGGAATGGCACCCATCCTCCACCCTCAAGGTGAACAGCCTCCATGAATCCCTTGGCTGATGGCTGCCAACTGAGAGGGGAATAGGCATATTCCTTGCTGGGAAAAGGGAGGGTGAGGGGGCTGAGTGTGATTTCTTTGAGTTTAAACAGCAGGGCCCTGCTCTGAATTGTGGTTCCAGTGGGTTCAGAAACTCTAGTCAGTGGAATTTTAATGAGCCAAATCTATTAAAAGGTTTGCCAAAGAGTGCCATATGTTGGCAGGCCAGGATATTGAAGGAAGAAAAAGCTTGCCTCTCTTACCCTTATTTCTAGGCCCCCATGAATCTGGTCTGTCCCCTATTAGTGAGTTCCTGGCCCTGTCTTGATAACTTAGTCAGGGAAATATTAAAGTTTTAGAAAAAGTTGAAACAAAAATCAAAGAAGAGCTGTGCAACAAAACCATTAGGCAAGAGAGAGAAATTGACCAACAGAGTAAAATCACCAACATAACCAGGTGCCTAGATATCAAGATAATATAACAAGCTATATTAAGAAAGAGAAGAGATGGCCCAGCCAAACAAACAAACAAAAATCCTGATGAAATGCAGGAGTTAAGACAACTAATCAAAGATGTCCACACAATGCCCTAAATCAATTCAAGGAGTTGAAGGAAAATAAGACTAAAGAGATAAAGGATATTAAGAAGATACTGGGTGACTATAAATAATTAGAAAGTCTGAAAAGAAAAGTACCAGAACTTATGGGAATTAAAGACACCGTGGATGAGATTAAAAATGCATTAGAGGTATATAACAGCAGATTTAAATTGACAGAGGATAGAATAAGTAAACTAGAAAACAGAGTATCTAAACTTGACAGAAGAACAGAAAGAAAATAATGGGAAAAATTGAAAATGGTCTCAAGGAATTGAATGACAGCACAAAACACACAAACACACATTATAGGTGCCCGAGAAAGAGAAGAGAACAAATAAGGAGCAGAAAGAATATTTGAGGAAATAATGATTTAAAATTTCCTAACCCTTATGAAAGGCATAAATATTAATATCCAAGGACAACACACCACAAACTGAGTAAATCTGAATGGACCTACTCTGAGACACCTATTCAGAATGTTAAGCACCAGAGATAAAGAGAGGATTCTGAAATCAGCAGGAGAAAAGCAATATATCACATCTAAGGGAAGAACAATAAGACTTAATGTGAATTTCTCTTTAGAAACCATAGAGACATGAAGGCAGTGGTATGATATATTTAAGGTACTGAAAAAGAAAAACTGCCAGCCAAGAATTATTTATACAGCTAAATGGTTCTTCAAAAATGAGGGTGAGTTTAAAGTCTTCACAGGCAAACAACAACAGAGAGTTTTTCACCAAGAGACCAGAGTTATAAGAGAAAGGGATTCTGTAGCCTGAAAGGAAAAGACAAGATCAAGAGGCTTGGAGAAGAGAGCATAAATGAAGATTATTGGTGAACATAACTAAAAGAGTAAAAAGACAGACAATGTAACATGACAACGTAAAGCCAAAGGATCAAATGGACAAAGTAAGAAATGCCTTTATAGTAATAACATTGAATGTTAATAGACTGAACTCCCCAATCAAAAGACATTGACAGACAAAGTGGATAAAAAATATGAGCTATCTATATGATCTCTACAAAAGACTCACCTTAGAGGCAAGGACACAATCAGGCTGAAAGTGAAAGGTTAAAACAGAATTCCATGCAAACAATAACCAAAAAAGATCTGGAGTAGCAATACTAATTTCAGACAAAATAGATTTTAAATGCAAAACTGATATACGAGATGAAGAAGTCATAATATTTGAGTAAAACAGGAAATTCATGAAGAAGAAAAATAATCATAAATATTTATGTATTTAACCTGGATGCCCCAAGATAAATGAGACACACTCTGGCAAAACTGAAGGGAAAAATAGGTGTCACTACAGTAACAGCTGAAGACTTCAAAAGACCACTCTCAGCATTGGATAGAACATTTGGACAGAAGATAAATAAGGAAATAAAGAGCTTGAATAATATGATAAATTAACTAGAACATATATTTATAGAGTATTATACCTCAAAACAGCATGATATACATTCTTCTCAATTGCTCATGGATCTTTCATGGATAAACCATATATTGGGTCAAAGGACAGATCTCAATAAATTTAAAAAGATTTAAATGATACAAAGTACTTCCTCTGATCACAATGGAATGAAGCTGGAAATAAGTAACAGGCAGAAAATGGGAACATTCACAAATATATGGAGATTAACCATCACAAATAATCAGTGGGTCAAAGAAGAAATTTCAAGAAAATCGATAAATATCTTGAGATAAATGAAAACATGAACACAATGTATCAAAACCTATGGGATGCAGCAAAGGCAGTGCTGAGGGTTAGTATAGCTCAAGTAGAAAAGAAGGAAAAGATAAAATTAAAGACCTGACTGCACACTTGGAGGAAGTATAAATAGAACAGCCAGCTAATCCCAAACCAAGGTGAAGGAAAGAAATAATAAAGATCAAAGCAGAAATAAATGAAATTGGGAATAATAAAACAATAAAGAGAATCACAAAATTTAACTGGTATAACTTAAAGATTCTAGTTAACAGTAATATTGTAATATTTTTGCAGCAATGGCAAAGAAAAATGAGGGTGTAAGGGTTATGGAATTTTACTTTTGGAGTAATGGAAATGTTCTAAATGGACAGAGGTGATGACAGCACAACTCTGTGATAAAACTGAGAACCACTGAGTTTACGCTATGCATGGATTTTTTAAGGCAGGGGACTGTGTAACACAGTGAACCCTGTGGCGGATCATGGACTGTTGTTATTAGTACAAATATAAGAATGTTCTCTCTTGAATGATAACAAATATATAATACTAATACATGATTTTAATAATAGGATGGTTTGTGGGAAAAATATACCAAATATAAGCAATGGACTATAGATAGTAGTAATATTATGACAATATTCTTTAATCATTTGTAACAAATGTGTCACAACAATGTTCTTTCATCGTTTGTAACAAATGTGTCACAACAATGTAAACTGTTGGTGGGTTGATGTATGGGAATCCTGTATGGTATGCATGATTGTTTTATAAACTCATAACTTCTCTAATAAAATAAAGTTACCGAGTATATGCTAAATACCAGACACTGTTCTAGTCCCTGGGAATACAAGACTAAACAAAACAGGCAAAGCTCCATTCCTTCATGGGATTGGGATTCTAGGTGGTTTGATGTAGAAGATGCATGTTCATTTTTTCTATAACAATCCTGATATCTTTAATGATGGTTGAATCGTTACTTCCCAGGGATCATGGTGGTAAAATAAGCATTTCTTTACACGTTATTAAATCACAGATATTCAGTTCTTATGGGTACTTGAATGTTCTTCTTTTGAAATGTCCAATCTCCTTAACTTACATATGTATTTCATGGATATTCTTGAATATGGTATTAGTATTTAATGTGCGATCAGGAAATTTGGGCTAAGGTCATGGCTTCGTTGTATACAAGCTGTATGATGTTGGTCAAGTCACTTAAATTTCCCTAAGCTATGTTTTTACTTACTCATCTTTACCATAGACTCTGCTAATGTAAATTCAGAAATTAAAATGTCTTCCATATCTTTTTGTGAAGATAGTACAAATTAAGCATATTAAAAATAAGTTTTATCCATCTGATTACTAATGTTCCTCCCTATCTGTTCTGGTTACCTACTGCCTCATAACAAATTACCCCAAAATTTAGTGTTGTAAAATAAACATTTGTTACATTCAAAAATTCCCTGGGTCAGGAATTCAGACGTGGAACAGCAGAGATGGTTTGTCCCTACTCTCTTCATGTTTGTGGACTCAAATGACGAGTTAAAGGCTGGAGGCTAGAATCATCTGTGGGTTCCCTTACCTTTCCTGCTGGTTGATGCTGACTTTTGGCCAGGGGCCTCAGTTCCTATCCCATTGGCCTCTCTTCATGGGCTTCGCTAGGCTTCTTCATAGTATGGGGTTGGATTTTCCCAAACAAACATTCCAAAATTAGACACCCAGGTAGAAGCTATATTCTTTTTACAACCTAGCCTCAGAAGTCACATAGCAGCACTGTCAGCATACTTTGTGGGTCAGCAGCCACAAGACAGGAGGGGAAGGAAGGAGAAATAGATATCTCGTGTTGGGGAGAGGCAGTTATGGAAGAACAGAGGGCCACAGGTGGAGAGGAATTTTGCCCTATGGTGAATTACACAGAGTTTTATTCATAATTGATTTAGATGATCTTAGTAGTAATATTTTGGACTTAAAGTTGATGTTGGACGGCTTAAGACTTTTGGGGATGTTGGGATGGGGTGAATGTATTTTGCATGAGGGAAGGAAAATTCAATACATAGCACTCCCAAATCAATTATTTTATAAGAAGCCTAGATTTCCAATTAATCTTATTGGAATTAACTCCATTAGACAAAAGCCACAACCACAAATTCCATTGAAATCATGCTTGATCTACCTTAGGTTTCCTGTAGGACTGCAAAGGGACAATGACTTAAGATGCTTACAAGTCCCACTTTTAAACAGAGAAGATCTGTGAAGAATACCCTTCAGATTTTTTTTTTTTTAGCCAGGAGGTCCCAGGGATTGAACCCGGGTCCCTCCATATGGGAGGACACCCAACCATTTGAGCCACATCCATCCCCCTACCCTTAAGACCTTTAAGTGGACTCAAACAGATAGTTTGAGACCCACCTTAAATTTTTTGAGATCTTAACAGATCATGTTTTCCTGACAATACCTTGGGTTTGATCTCTGTCCCAAAGCCATTTATTAATTGTAGTATCATTTGCCATCTGGAGATACTGGGAATGAGAAACTGTTATTTTCAAACCCAACAAGTTTTGCCTCTTTTATATTCAGCAGTTCTATCTTTAGTTGTTCTCTATTCTCTTACCTCTCCAGCAACCTAAAGTACCAGATGGCATCTTCAACACTCCTCCTGGAAGTCTCCTTAGCTCAGTTATCCACATCATTCAGTATATTTTCTAGTTTCTATGTTATCACAGGTGATACTGTTTCTAAACTTTCTACCACTACATTAAACATCTCCTTTGCTCCAGCTTCTAGTAACTGTTTTCTCTCTTTCCTTTAATTTCTAACTTATAATCTTCCTGAGGGCCATCAGGCTTTCACTAACAATTCTTTGAGACCCATTATGTTTTCACATATGTCTTTTTTGTCTCTTCTTACCCCAAGTCTCAAAGTACCTCCTCCCAATTTATGGTATTTTTTATAACTATGACACCATATTCCCAGGTATTAAAAATGTGTTCTGGGTATTTAATGCTATATAATTCTATGAGCCAGGAATTTAGACAGGGCATAGAGTCCATGGTTTATGTCCCTCCTTGTTGTCTAAGGCCTCAGCTAGAAGACTCAAAGTCTGAGGACTGGAATCATCTGAAGGCTTGTTTACTCACATGCTTGGTGGTTGGTGCAGGGTGTTGGCTGGGGCTAAATTTTTTTCCACATGGGCCTCTCCATGGGATCCTTTTGTGTCGGTGAGTGTTCTATTCTTCACAGCATCATGACTGGTTTCCCATAACAAGGATTCCAAAAAGATAGAACCAGTATTCTTAAGACATAGCCCCAAAGGTCATATAGCATCACTTCCATTCCACTTGGTTTGTTGGAAAGGCCAAAGCTTTCCCAGATTCCAGGGGAAGGGAAATAGACTTCACCTCCTCATGGAGTGTAGCAAGGTTCTAGATGAACATATGAGCCAGAAGTATTTTGTGGCCATTTTGGGGAATTTTATTTACACATTCCTGGTTTTGAAGCATTAAACTAATATATTACTATAGTAAAAATTAAAATCAGCCTAAAAGGACAGTGTGAAAATTAAAAGACCCTTCTGTTTTTTTTTTTCCTAATCACAGTTATGCATTCCTATTTAATCATTAAATAGTGATTAAATTTAGTTACTGTTTAATATATCAGGCAAACATTAAAAATATCCTATGCATAATATACCAACACATGCATATAAATACTATTGTATTCTATTGATCATATGTATTTAAGTCATAAAATCTTGTTTTTCAGACTACTCTGGTTAAAAATAAGAGTACTCAAATTTGGCAGAGTTTTTCTCTTGAAAAGGTTTATGAGCCTTTTTCCTGTACACATCTGCTATACATATGATTTACTTAAGCTAAAATATACCTGTATTTCCAACTGCACACTGATGACAGGAGGCAGAGCAGGGACTGATCTTATGCTGAGATGGCAGAGCAGCCATTTAGGAGGCAAACAGTTGGCACTTGATAGCCAAGAATGAGTTTTGTTTCTTTCTCTTATGATTCATGTGTTTGAAAATCTGGTAGGGCAGAGAAGAAACTCATGCAGGGATTTTTGCTTGATAAGTATAATAGTCTCAGGACACCTCAAGTTTTAGTGACTAAGACATGAAGGTGGGAATCTGCTTTGCATTTCTGATATAAGCTACGTAGTAGAAAGGATATCAGTTTGGGATTTTAGAATCTCTAGGTCTGGTCCTGATCTTCCTACTGGAAAGCTTCACAGTCATGAGTAAGTCTCCTTTCCTTCCTTAGCCCTTGATTTCTTCATTTGTAACTTTAGCTTTTCTATTCAAGGTATGGTCCATGGGACAGCAGCAGGCACATCACCTGAGAGCTTGTTAGAATCTCAGGCCTCATTCCTAATCTGCTGAATCAAATTCGGAAGCTTAACTAAACCCTCTGGTGGATCACCTTAAAGGATGAAAAGCACTGGACTACAAAATCTCTACAGTCCCTTTCTGTCTTTTTTTACTATTATTTTTATTTTAACTAAAAGCATTTGGAGGAGAAATATAAGAAAAACAAAAACAAAACAAAAATTCAGTGATATTGGCATTTTATTCTCTTGGAGAAAAAAGCTTGATTCTATTTTGTGATATAGACTGCAATGTTCCCCACCGACATAGTCAAAAGATTGTCATTTTTCTTAGTTGACAATGAGAGAGGCACAAAAACGCCATGGAATACAAGGTTTTTATTGTATTTAGTGATCTTGTAGCCCTGTCATAGTTTCCAGCCATACCCTTTTCCGTTTCACTGGCTCTTCTTGTCAGAGTGCTTCACAAGGTTGCTTTCAAGAATTATATTAGAAACAAGCTAGGAAAAGTAAAGTGACCCACCAAGCTCATACTGCAAGGCAAGTGGTGAAAATGAACTAATAATAGTATTCCAGAAAGAGCAACAAAAAGATATAAAGGATTTAGTTAAATGAATCCTAGAACAGTAAGCAGTGTTCCAGATGATTTAGCAGGTGGTTGAATAAGTAAAGGAAAGGGAATTTATTCATATTTTAAAACACTTCTCTCTCCTTCATTGCAGTCAATACCTGGAAAGAATAAGAACTTATTACTTGTGGATTTATTTTTTCTTTAATTTTTCCAATAACTATTTACTACCTATTAGGTATCAAGCATTGTGCTGTGAAAATGGACATGAACCTAACTCTTAAAGAAAAGAGAAGGAGTTGAATAGGTGTGGGGTGTTTGCCAATATGTAGTCTCTCTATTACCTCATCCATTACATTCTTCCGACTTCCATCTGTGTAGGCTTTCTAGAACATTTCTGACAAAATGTTATTTCCCTGCTCAAAAACCTACTATGGAAAACCATTGCTGGGTAGTATCATACCTTATCAGGTATTCAAGATTCCTCATATAATGACATAAGCAAAGCACAATGTTTTGGACATAGAATTAAGCATCAAATAACCATAAGCTTGAATTTGACTTTGGAAATTTATGAGCTTTATGTCCTCAGTGGCATAAATAATTTCTCTCTGCCTTAGTTTCCTTGTTTCTCAAATAAATTCCTGTAAATATTCAAGTAGAAAATATTTAATATAGTTTCTGGCACATTATAGGCATTCAGTGGTAATGATTGACAGAAGTCACTATAAAATAATCAGCACACTTCTCTATACTAACTGCAAACATTTGACAAATGAAATTCAAATATACATTGACAATAGCATAAAAACCCATAAAAATATCTAGGGATATATTTAGTAAAAGAATGTGTGAGAACACTTTCCTAAGAATTCTAAATATTCTCAGGAATTTTTAAGAAGACCTAAATTGACGAAGAGAGATAAAATATTAATGCAGGGGAGCAGATGTGGCTCTCAAGTGGTTGAGCGCCTACTTCCCACATGGGAGGTCTGGAGTTCCATCCTTGGGGCCTCCTAAGAAAATAAAAAAAAGGAAATAAATGAAGAAACCAACTCAGGGGAGCTGATGTGGCTCAGCGTTGAGTGCTGGCTTCCCACATACGAGGTCCAGGTCTCAATCCCCGGCCACAGTACCTAAAAAAAAAAAAAATGTTCATGCACTAGAAGAATGAATATTGTTTTAACTAAACACAATCTCAATGCTTTTTTTGTGTGTTGAAACAGACCACCTTATTAGAAAGTTTATATGAACATGCAAAGAATTTAAAACATCCAAAACCATCTTGAAAAACCACAAAGTCAGAAGACTTATGTTATTTGATATCAAGATTTACTATAAAGCAACAACAATCAAGAGAGTGTTTATTAGCTTAAGGATACCCAAGTTGATGAATGAACAAGACAGATTTCAGAAATAGATCAACACATACAGTCAGTTATTTTCAGTAGGCTTAAAGACTTACTGAGAAAAGTTTAATCCAACAAATGGTGTTGGAATAACTGGATAAACAAATGGAAAAAAAAATCACCTCAACTACAACCTCACACCATACACAGGATTTAATTTAAATTAATTACAGACCCAATTATAAAAGCTAAAAATAAAGGTTTTTTGAGGAAGACATAGAAGAATAAAAAATGATTTTGAGGTAGGCAAAGGATGCTTAGAGATGAAAAAAGAGCACTAACAATGATACAAAGTGATAAATTGGATTTCATCAAAATTAAAAATCTCTACTCATCAGAAAATAGAAAGGTTAGCTAAAACTTGGGGGAATATTTACAAATTATATTTGAGAAAGGACTTGATCCAGGATCAATGAAATCCAAACAAATAATGAAAAGACATCCATTTTTTTTTTTACACCTAGGTAAAATGTTTGGACACTTCACAAAAAAAGTTCTATGAATGACAAAAGATGTACAAAAATGTGCTTGGCATCACTAGTCATTGGAGAAATGCATATAATATATTACATCGTTGTAGCAACCAGAAATTTTGGTGAGGGTATGGAGCACCTGGAACTGTTAAACATTGTTCATCAAAGTATACAATGGTATATCCACTCTGGAAAACATTTTGGTAGTTTCTCATAAAGATAACCAAACACTGAAACTATGACCCAGTATTTCCACTCCCAGGTATGCACCCAAGAGAAATGAAAATATTGTCCACAGAAACACTTAAACACAAATGCTTATAGCAACTTTATAATAGCCAAAGCACTTTACTCATAATAGCTTAATGCTCTTCAATAGGAGAATGGAGAAACAAATTGTGGGGTATTCATATAATAGAATACTCCTCAAAATATATAAAGGCAACAAACTACCTGTTTTAGTTTCCTTGACTGCTAAAGCAAATGCCATGCAATGAGTTGACTTAAACAATGGGGATTTAGTAGCTCATGGTTTTGAGACAAAAAGAAAGTGATGATCAAAGCATGATCAAGGAAATTCTTTCTTCCTGAAGGCTAGAAAACAGAGTTCACAGGTTCAAAACAATTCTAAAACCCAGTAGGGTATACTCCATTAGATTTCAAGGTCCAAGACTCATCTATGAATCAGTGTTTTATCCGCTGGTCCTGATGAAGTGGCAGCTTTACTCCTTCTAAGTGCTTGCACAGTGGCCATGTTCTCCCTGAACATTGGGATGAAACCTCCACCCTCTCCAAGCACCAGGATAGTGGCCAGACTCTCTGCAGTCTCTGTGGGCACAGGCTCCATGCTCTCTGAGCCCTGGGATGGTGGCATTCTTCCTGAACAATGGGGCAGAAGGCATGTCCTCTCTAAGAGACTTTCCACACACATTAGTAGGCCCACTCTCTTGACCCAAGAAGATGTCTTTGGTCCAGACCTCAGTTTCCATGAGGAAAATTTTTCTTTACCCTTAAAGTGATTTTTCTTTCAATTTGACCCTTCTCTGTCTCTTTTACTCCATGTTGGCCGTGGTTCCATTCATAAAAATTATGCAAAAATCTTGTCAGTTTTATGTGTATTTCACAGGGGTCCAAACCATCAGAAGAGAGAACTTTCCATGGATCCTTCCTGGATAACTGTATTTCTAATCCTAACTTCTATAGATACGGCTGACTGGTTCCATGTTCACCTGCTAAACCATCAAATGGAGTGCTATTCTCTGGGGACTTGTGTTTTATTTTTTTTTTTTTTGTTATTTTATTTTTTTTTTTTGTTTTTTTTTTTTTTTTTTTTACTCTTTTTTTATATAATAACTATTTTTTTATTTTTTAAAAGATACTTAGATTACATAAATGTTCCACAAAAATTACAGGGATTCCCATATACCCCACTTCCCACTCCTCCCACAACCTCCCACATAAACATCCTTCATTAGTGTGGCACATCACCTGCAATGGATATACACATCTTGGGGCTTTGCCACTAAGCCTGGACCATAGTTCACATTGTAGACCACACTCTCTCCCACACAGTTCTGCATATTATATGATGATATAAAATGGCCTGTATCTGTCATTGCAATGTCACTCAGGATAATTCCCAAGTCCTGAAAAAGCCCCTGTATTACAACTGCATCTGGTGGCCACTGGCTCCACATTAATGTTGTAATTACTTCCATTGCTTGAATCACAATATGTCTGCAACAGAATACCAGTAAGTCCACTCTAGTCCATAGCTCTTCCCCCAATCCTGAGGAGTCTGAGATGGTGATGTCCACTCCACCTCCAAGTGAGAGGGGGCTTATATTTCATGGATAAGATGGATAGGATTATCCTGCCTGCAGCTGCAGACTCTCTCCATTCCCTGGGATGGCTGTTATCCATCATCATCTCCCCACCAGGTAGGACTTGTGTTTTAGAAACTAAGAATTTTCTAAACCATCAAGATTATAATTATATATAAATTATAAATTAAATTACAAAGCTAATTTCCAAGGACAGATTTAAATCTACATATATGAAAATTTATATACATGAAATGCATAGATTTTAAGTGTACAACTCCATGAGTTTAGCAAATGTGTACTCCTATATAACCAACACTACAATAAATAAGAAATAGAAAATTTCCATTACCCTAGAATGTTCCCTCATATATTGGCAATATAATTTATATCTTTGTGTATCATTGCCTTTATCTCTTAGTGGATTTTTGTGGGATTTAAAGAGAGAAATGCATGTTAAATGTTTAGTGTACAGAGTGTTAACAGTCTGAAGTTGTATCTGATCATTAATTCAATTAAATCTCCAATCTGGCAAATATTTGCTATAATTAAATAAAAATTTTGACTGATCTTGCATATTCTCCTTTTATTACTTCCTCCAGGCAATTGCTTATGGGTATCTTCTAACTAGGAATCTGAGAAGTTAACCATTGATAATCAAGAGATGGTTTTGCTGGCTACCAAGCTGCTATTGCCATCTTGAACAAGTCCCTTCACTTCTTTCAGCCTTGGTTTCATCCTCTTCTTTTTTGATCCCTAGCCATACATTAGAATCACCTGGTATGATTTTAAAAATACCTTATACTTTATTTCCACCCCCCAGAAATACTAATTTAATAGTAGTAAAAATGCCTGGATGTGGGACCCAGGCATTAGTATTTTTTGAAAACTGTCCAGAGATTTGAGAATGGAGTCAGCGTTGGAAAACACTGGACCAGGTGATCTTTAAAGATACTTCCAGCTCAAAAGGCAATCTTCAAGCTGAAATCATTCAGTGGAAGTATATGGTAAAGCCTCGTGTTTTCTTATTGTTTTTATTGGTGTTTTTGAATTTCAACATGCTTAGGTAGAGCACAACCAGTTTCTAACTGGTTGCCAATCATATATTCTCTATTGCTTCATATCTAGCCATTCTACATATTTATCTAACCCCCTTAGACCTTTAAAACAGTAGAGTTTCTGATCCCTTATTTGTGGTCTTCATTCTAAATAAATTCAAGTCAGCATCACCTACTATATGGAAAGACTGTTTTCTTAATGCATTGTAATTTTTGTTGTACTCTTCTGTGACTGGAAACTATGATCTTACTCATCTAGAAAGACAGGATTGTGAAACTGAATTTTGAATGCAGTCATCCTTACTTGGTTTTAGCAAATTGGCTAGAAAATTGCCCCTACAGCTACTGTATCTACTGCTGCATCAGCAAAGCAAGCAAAATCTGATATAAAACCTTCTGAAAATGTAGTGAGATTTCTTTTCATTTTTAATCTGGAAATTGCAAAGCTGCTGGAAAATAGCTTCTTTTTTTCTTTACATATATAACAATGTATTCAGCTGGGATGGGGGTGGAGAGGTCACTAACTGCATTACAAATAGCTTCATCAGGAGCGCTGAATCTTAAATGGGTAATGACTTGGCAGAATTCATAAAGAAAGAAAATAATGGAATACTAGGATTGTTCCTGGAGCCCTTTTCAGTTGAAAGGAGCTAGACTAGTGCTTCCAACCAGTGATAAATTATTTGCTATTGTCAAATCTTCCTGAATGGTTGACAGTAAAATCTATAGCTCAGAAGCTCAAAAATCAGTATGGATGGTGTATTGACTAGCTGTTGGGGCAATTTGATGTAATTATGAATTCCAACAATATAATTGAATTATGCTTATAAACTGGTATGCTAATCTGGGCATGATTAAGTTATGATTAGCGTATTAACTGGGCCATGTCAGTAGGGCATTGAGCCTCACCCCTTGGTGGGTGGGGGAATGAAATATAAAAGGCAAGGCAAAAGACAGAGCAGTTTTGATGTTGGAGTTTTGATGTTGGAGAGAAGGCCCCGGGATAGAGATGAGCCATTCGTCTGAGAGTTCACAGCTGGCCTTGTGGAGAGAAGCAAAGCCTAGAGAGCCTAATAGTCTACAGCTGACCTTGTGGGGAAACAGAGGAGCTAAGCCTGGAGAGAAATGCAGCCCCTGGAAGAGAGGAACCCAAGAAGCCTGAACCCTGGCAAACGTCGGCAGTTGTCTTGCTCCAACACGTGGCAATGGACTTTGGTAAGGGAAGAAACTTATGCTTTATGGCCTGGTAACTGTGGACTTCTAGAAGCTTATAGTCACAAGGCCATAAAATGTAAGTTACTTCCCTCACCAAAGTCTGTTGCCACATATTGGAGCAAGATGGCTGCTGGTCTCTGTGAGGGTTCAGCCTCCCTCTTCCTCCTAAGACTCTGTGGTCCCAGTTCCTTTGGGCTTTTTCTCTCTCCCTGGCGCTCGATTCTTTCCAGACTCACCTGCTCTGTTCTCTCCACAAGGTCAGCTGTAGACTATCAGGCTCTCTCTCTTCCTGGGGCCTCTGCCGTGTCTATAGAGCCATCTCTATTCTTCTGTATTCTTCTCCTGTGTTTACTTCCTGGGGCTCCAGCATCAAAATTCCCAATTAACTCCTCTGCCATCTTGTTTTTTTGTGAGTCCCTGTCCACCAAGTGGGTGGGGACTCAATGTCCTACTGATGTGGTCCAATCAAATCCTTAATCATTATTTAATCAAGTAAAAGTGAGACCTCTGAATTTAATACATTCTAATACACCCAGAGGAACAGACCAGTTTACGAACATAATCTAATATCTATTTTTGGAAATTCACAAATAATATCAAACTGTTACAGATGGGGAATTTTTTGTTGCTATTTTGGGGAAAAATAAAAAGAGTAAGTCCTAACCTGATTAAAGTAGATAGTATCTCATCCAACAGCCCTGTCCTTAATATTGATCAGATATTCAGTGGCTTTTTATAGAGAAACACTAACTCCTCTTACTAGCCCAAGTTCTTTGTACTTAGCAAAGAGAACATACAAAGGTCTTTCACACAAGTGCCTAATAAAGATGAAAGTATAGATTATGAGTTAGTTAAATGCATGATTTTTTAAAGTCCCTCTAACCACCTGACATTAGGCATGTTATAGAGATTTGCAAATGTGCTTCTTCTTGAATAGCTCTCATATTAGTGGAATTCACTAGTTTAGAGCCATACTTTTTCATTTTTGGACAGGTTTTGAAATTTCCATCTATCAATTTTATTCTGTTTTCTAAAACCACATAAAATGTCTAATCCTCTTTCAATATGACAAAAGTTTTAAGTATTAGGTGAAACATAACTGTTTTCAAGATCTTTTTGTTAAAATATTCTCAGGTTCTTTAGTTAGTCACCACATGCCATGATTCTGTATCTCACCACCACCCTGACCACACTAACTGGAGGTGCTCTAGCTTCTCAAAGGACATCTGGAAGTACTTTTATGGAACTTAGGACTCTTTTCAATATGTGGTATGACAGCCCAAAGTGGAGTGAGATTTTCTTCTACTTGTTTCTGTACATTATTATTTATTGCCCCCTTAAATCTTTCTTGAAGCAGGGCAGGGAATAAATAGATGCCTGTTGTTCTGTTTAACAGAGTCTTAGATTGCATTATCTTTCTTTCTTTCTTTTCTTTTCTTTTCTTGGCAGCCTCATTTTTCCTGTTCAGTGAACTCAATCTCTGTGGCTGGTTAATTCTGTCACTTGAGAATGTGAGTCAAATGAAGCCAGGCTGAGTGCCAAGCCATCCTATGGACACAGTCCGGCCCTTTTTAGTACCAGACACCAGCCATACATAGATCCTTGGTTATAAGAAAGATCAAGAAATTCTGTGTTCATCCCATCACCCAAAGGGCAAACTTGAGACCATAGAAGAAATAAGCCAAGTATTAGAAGCTTAGAGTAGTAGTTCTGAATGTGCTCATAATGACTGTGCAAACTTAGACAAGTTCTCTAACAGAAGTTATTGCAAAGATTAATTTGTGGTGATCTTAACTTGGCTTGGAACACTCTCATCATCCATATTAGTATTCAGTACTTGATATGCTTACATCATATTCTTTTAGGAAGGTGAGCACATTATTATATTATTTGTTTGGTTGAGGTACCAAACCTATTGAGCTTTTGTTTAAGTGTTAGAATTTCACGTGCCCTTCCTCTCCTCCCCCCGCCCCACTGAATCACTTTAGGAAGGGAAAATCACTTTCTTTAACTGTCATACAATTTTTTGATGTGTATTTAAATACTTCCAGTATTATAAGCATAGTAGGAGATTTATTGTTGACTAAATTTTGTCATCCTTAGTAATAGAAGTGGGAATGGGTGGAGTTTAAAAACCAAAGACTGCAATAGTGAAATCATGTTAAACTAGAGGACAGTGGCTTAATATCTAAGGCCATTAATCTCTTCTAGCCATCCTCATGTAGCAATGTTACCAAGTTAGTGAAATTGTCTTTGATTCCTTCACTTCTCACCTTTTATATTTGGGCAAGGTCACATATATGTGATTAGTGGTTGCTCAGTCTCTGGAACCCTAACCAGTGTTGCAAATAATTTCTGTGCATGTCTCCACTCACCATCTACCTTTGGCAGACTTGATCTACTGATTATTGAATTCCTTCTTGTCGAGCTTAGATATAAAGATGCTCAACTTTATAGAAGTTTTTCTTCAGAGAAATGTTAATCAAAACCACAATGAGATACGACTTCACACCCACTATGATGGCTATTATTAAAAACAAACAGACAAACAAAGAGAAAATAACAAGTGCTGGTGAGGATGCAGAGGAATTGGAGCCATTTTACTTTGTTGGTGGGATTGTAAAATGGTGCAGCCACTATGGAAACTGATGCATGGATAAACAAAATGTGGTATTACATATGATGGACTGTTATTCAGGCACAAACACGAATGAGTTCTGATACATGGACAACATGGATGAGCCTTGAAGATATCATGTTGAGTGAAATAAGCCAGGCACAAAAAGACAAATATTGTATGATTTCACTTAGGTAAAATACCTAGAATAAGCATATTCATAGAAACAGAAAATAGAAGGTTACTTGGGTCCAGGGGTAGGGGAGAAGAATGTGGAGTTAATGTTTAATGTGTCCAAAATTTCTGTTTGTGGTAATAGAATAATTTTGGTAGGAGATGGCAATGATGGTAGCACAACACTGAGAATGAAATTAATACCACCAAATTGTCACTTGAATGTATTTAAAATGGCTAATTTTGAGTTGTATATATGTTACCACAATAAAATGTTAACTTATTATAGAAAATAAGATAAAATTTAAAAAGTACTTTGCATATAGCAGTATAGTCACTACCAATTGATAGTTGATACGAGAATGAAATCTCTTCCTTTTAGCATAATGCTCTAGCTTCAAATTCCAGCTCTGCCACTTTCTCTACATCTTATTTAACTTCTCTGTATCTAAATTTCCTCATCTAAAAAAATGGGTATTATAATAATAGTATCTACTTCATAGAGTTGTTGAAGGCCTACACAATAAATGTTCATTCTCAAGTGAACTCAATTACCCTTTCCTTTATGTGGTACCACTTTCAGATATACAATTAAAAGTGTATTTAATAATTACTCAAAACTAGATATGAGTCTTAGGAGTGATTTATTTGATAATGATAAATGTTCAAATGTGTGTGTGTGTGTGTGTGTGTATGTTTGCATTTTAGTTTATTCCTATGCCAAATTTGTAAGGGGTTTGATCTAAAAGGACTGTAATTTGTGTTTTTACATCTTTCTATTTCAGTTTAGCATTTAAAAAGGTCTACTTGATAAACATATAACTAAAATATCCTTCTCAAAGTGGGCACTGATCTGGATGACAGTGCTCAGCCATTAACCTGAGAGAATCTGCCATAGTTGATTCTATTTACAGAAAAACAGAACAATTACCAGTTGCTTTAGGAACCAAGAGTTGGTCATGCTGACCTTTCCTTTGGCATTTGGATAGGTCTTTCTGTCTTTTTGATTGATTCTCTCTCTCTGTCAGACAGTCTGTCTCTGTCTTTAAAGTACTTGTGTACTCCTTTGCTGCACTTGTTCTAGATAGCTTTACTGAGATGCTATTGCTACTCTTACAGAGGATGGGAAATATGCAGAAGGAAAGTGTGTGTGTGTATGTTATTTGTAGAAGCATGTTTGTTTGTGTTTGCAAGTGTATGTGTGAGTACATATGTGTTTTATATATGGAGGTTTGTGAGGAGATTGTGTATGTATGTATGGGGTGCATGTGGGTGAAAGCAATGTGTAACTGTTTGTGTCTGCGTATGGTTGCACTCATGTATGTATATGTGTGTGTATGTATGTGTGTAAGGAACAGCCACTCCTAGAGGCAATATTTTCTTTACACTTAGCCTGGTCAAGGTTTTCCTTTCTTTTCTTTCTCCCACTGTTTCCCCACTTCCTAGTTCCTTTCAATCACTCTTCCTTCTTCATCTCCACAAGTTTCATTCTCTCACATTGTATCATCACTCAGTAGTCTATAATTTGCTCTCTTCTTCTTAGACCTGAGAGCCTCATTGTATTTACCTGCTAAAGGCTTCTTATGATGACTCTACCTAGTCTCTCAGTGGTGCTTTACGGTAGCTGCTGTTTCCCAGTAAATGTATCACTTTAGGATTTCTTGGCTAAAACATGCATGAAAAATTGACTTTCAATTCTTCTCTGCTGCTCCTTGATAAGTATTCATTCTCTACCAGCTCCAGCTAGTCAAGGCATATATTATAATTATGTCCCTCTCCATGACAAGGAATTCAAGGGACATAAATTATAGGATCAGAACTAGATCCTAGAACTCTTCTCTCCAAATAATTTCTATAGAGGGATGGGGAGGAGGAAGTGTGCAGATCAGACATATATATAAAAGGAGTCTATCAGTAAAATACTTCCAGAGTATTCTTTTGCATTCTATCCTTTTCCTATCACCACAAACTGTTAAATCCTTATACACCACAGGCCTAAGTGCAGGCCTAAGTTGATTGATTATTATCTGAGGGATTCAGTGAGTTTTGCATCTTTTATTTTTAGAGTGGCATTCCTTAGAAAATTTTCTGGATAAAGGAATCTTCCTTGCTTCATACTTAGTAACCAAGCTGACAACATGCCCTGGCAAAATTAATAGTAATATTAATAATCATTGCAGGTTATGAACAAAATTTGTCACTATCACTGAATATTCATTTTTTTCAGCACCCCTTATATTCTGTTTACAGTTCTAGTAATTAAGTACCTAGGAGCTCAGTTAGAGAAATAAAAACTGATTTTATTAATGATTACAAGTATTAATAATTGAAATTTTACAAGGTACCATTTACATAATGAAAATAAGAGAATTAATTACAAACCTACAAAGGGAGAAGGTTTCGGCCTGTCAGTGAATTCTAAGCACACAGCATTTGCAGTGAGAAAGCTTTTTCTTTTGTCTGGCAATGATGTTGACATACCAAGTATTAGTACAAGGAGTTTTACACCCTGGTGATCTGGAGGATGTGGGCTTAAATATGATGACTTATACCTGACACACAGGGTAACAAGTGTGGAGCTAGTGGCTGAAATATGTAAATACTTTTTTCATTCCACAAAGGTTTTTTTTCTTCTTTTTTTATGTACAGGGTCTTCTTTAAGACTCATAACCAAATGAAAGAAAAGAGACCAGATTTTACTGTTGAAGAAATAAAGTTAGAAGAACAAATGGATACCTTTGAAAATATTGTCTTGGCTCATAAATTGTCTTCCTGCAGTGGAAGCTAGTCTGCCTTTTATTGGGTCATAGCAATGGGCCTCAAACAGGGTATAGATAATTCATATATACTCTGCTGATAGAAGATGGGGCCAAGAGCCAACATCTGAGAGTAGCTAGGCCAAAACAGACCTTCTGCTGTGGATTTTGACATAGAAGTGGCTATAGGAATCAGTCTTTCCATGTGGTTGGAACTATAATATGAATACATGGGTTATCTTCTCTTCTAGTAGGCAGGCTGGGAAGGTGATTGGCAGAAAGAGAAGAGAAAGAAGCAGATAACAGGAAGAATCAAAAATGAAAGAAGGGGTGAGTCCCCTGCCTAGGCCTACATACAATGCGTTGCTAGCTCCCCAATTAGTCCTTCTGTGACTCCTTGAAATAAACTACTTTTTACTTGTTTTTGCTCTAGTGTATATTTATTATTAATAAACAGAATCTTAATTAATATAAGCAGCATGCCTAAGTTACAAAGCCAACAGCACTGAATGAGAGAGAACTCAGGTTTCCTAACCACTTGTCTGCAGTTCTTTCAGTAGCTCTGCAGCTGTCTCTTACATCTCCATGTCCTCATCCTCTATTCAGGACTCATCCAGCCCTATCATGAGGGTGGGGCCCACTTCAGGGCTCTCAGATCATAGAGTTTGTGATGAAACATTTGCCTTGCTTCCAGTATGTACAGATGTACTCTATCAGGATGCTCCTTGATTCATTAAAATTCCACAAGAAGGGAATGCAGCCAGCTGCCATTCTCCTTGCTCATCATCTTTCCTGGTGTCAGTCACACCTCATTGCATTTGGCGAGGCTCTTGACGTGAGTGACATTAGCCAGAGCACGAATCAGGTAGCATCTGGTGAGGAGTGGGGGACAAAACACAAACACATTTATAAAAGAGAAAACAAAATCAGGGTGACATCCGGCTTGTCTTTTTGATGGTACCTTTTTCTACTTTTGCATTTATGATAAACTCCATTTTTTTTTTTTTTTTTGGTGTTCCAATGTTCCTGTTTCAAAGCCTGTTCCTGACCTTTATGTCAGAAGAACCTCATGACATTGAATGACTAGAGCAGAACGGGGTTATAATTAGGGCAATTAATGTTCCAGTTTGCCCAAGATGGTCCTGGTTTACAGCTGTTGTCTTAGATTAATTACTAATAAGTTCCACTTTCCTTCTCAAACATGCCCTAATATAGATGATAAATTATTTGATCACTCTAGTTATAATCCCCTTTTGAGAAATAACCCACCAAAAATATTGACTGAACACCTACTATGCACAATTAAAGGCAGGGTGAGGGGTGTGTATTTACGTATTTCATAGTCTCTGTTCTTAATGAACTTCCAATTTAAGGTCACAACAACACATAAAACTATAACTGCAAGTGGAGGAGGTCTTAATAGTGGAACAAGGAGGGTACAAGTTGAATGGTCCCTAGTTAACTATTCTCATGGAGCCAGTATGTGAGTGATTAAGGACAGAGTCTGAATGTAGACAACTTGGGTTCACACACCACCTTGGCCATTTAATGGGTGAATGACTATGAGAAGGCTAACTTACTTACCCAAACCATTAGTTTCTCAACTCTACTAGTAGGCAATATTAGTATCTCCCTTGTTGGGATTTTATAAGGATGAATGTTACTTTGTGGGGAAGGAGATTAACATAGTGCCTGGTCAGTTCTAAGAACTCAGTGAATGACAACTAAGGTAGTATCAGTACCAACAGGTCTTTACTGGATTGAAAGTTTTTGGAATCAGTCCTCATTTCTCATTCTTATCCCAAGGCATATTAAGGATTATCATAGAATCCCAGTGTTGGAAGGGCCTGTACTATTTTCCAATCCAAACCCCCTACCACTTAGCAGTGGATGGCTGATAGGTAAACAACATTTTTCAGAACTGTTCATCACATTCATTCTTGACATTTTCAAATAGAGTTATGACAGAAAGGCAAACTGTGTTCTGTGGGCTTGGGAGAACAGATGGTGTCAGAAAAATCTAGCATGTGATGGAAAAAATATGGTACATTCCCATCCAGCATGGGGAGAGGCAGGAACAGTGTGTACTGAATTGCTTCTCCTTCCAGGCAAAGGAGGTGGAGAGGGAAGGGAGGTAGTGGAGGACCAACAGCAAAACTCATTCATGGATGAGGTCCAAACTGCTGCTTTTATGGAATTTCCTTTCTGGGCCTAAAAAGATACTAAATTTTCCTAATTGCTTTTTAAAACCTGTGTGTTTTGGAAATATACTAGGAACTCTTTTCATGAGTTGACTGAGTCATCTTGGGGCCTTGGCCAAAAGAGCATGGGTTCTTGGGAGTGGGAAAGAGAGATAAAGCCAAATAGTTATTTACTTACATTACTATTATTCATTATTAAAATTAGTGCTTTTTATTGAGCAAATGTGTCAGACCATTGAAAGCCTTACAAGCATTCTCATTAAATGTTTACAATGGCACTCTGACATAGTGCCATGACCATTCCCATTTGTAGATCAGAAAACTGATTTGAAGAGGCCTAAAGAGTCCACAGTCAGAATGAGATGAGGCCTTTAACCTATACCTATCTGACTCTGCAGGTTAGGCTTTCGACCATGATAGTGTATGTTATGATAGATTGTAGAACTAGGTAATCAAAACACCTTTGATTATCATTGTATTAAAGGATGAGTAATTGTGAATAGAAGAGGAGGAATTTGAAACTCAAGGACTAGAGGGACATTTCTAGTTTGGTAGAACCTTCTTCCTGTTCTCAAACTGAATCATACAGATTTTGGCTTTCTTGTTGGGTGGCTAGCCTTTCTTCACAGGGAAGATCTTTGGTCTAGAGCATATTCCAACATTTTAACAATACTAAAATACTAGAAAGTTTTCCTGGTTTTAAAACCAATGTGGTCTATGTTAATCTAACTGGAAGATAGGAATTAGGAATAGGAACACAAGTTCTTTTGGGTAACATGTTGATATTGTTGGTTCCTTCTTTTGATCTTGTTGCTTCCATATTTTTCTTTATTTTCATTCTTCTATAATTGTGGCTTGAATTCTATATGCCATGCCTGTACAGGCACACAGAAGACACAAAGGTAAGGAAAATAGACACAGTGACTATACTTATTAAGTTTATTATCTTGGTTTTTCCTAAGAAAACGAAACTATTATGAAATCCTGCCATGTTAAATAGCATAGTATATTAATTGTATTTTATCAATCATCTCTATTTAAAATAGAGTTACTTTCTTATCTCTCTAAACATATCAGATCTTACATCGCCTTGTAATAAAGCCACAGAAACTTCAGGAAAGAAGTGTTTAATGACTGATTGTCTTCATTTAGAAATATAAAAGGGTCAGAGCTTTATGAGTGACCCAGAATAAGTTGTTACATATCTCCAAGCTTATTTACTAGTTTAGAAAATGACCCTCTGACCTCTCTTCTCTGCAGGCAAGCCATAGTTATCAAGTCATTTTCCATGTGAAGATGCATCTGTCCCAGAGTTGAGCAAGTGCTTGGATTCGGAGGACCCATTTTTGAAGAATAAGTCTACCTCTTTTCCCTATTTACTTTTGGGTGAGTCACTTTTTTTCTATTAAGTGTGAATGCCATTCTGTATTAGGGCTATTCACAGAAATAGAACCAACAGGATATACATGTACATAAGTAATATAAGATTTATTAAAGGAATTGGTTCACATGACCATGGGGATTGGCAAATTCAAATTCCATATGACAGGTGATAATTTGGGAATTCTTATGAAAGTTTTGATGAATTCTCCAGGAGAAACTGTCTGGCTGAAATAGAGATAGAAACACTATTTTCTGATTGTTGAAATCATCAGTTCTCCCTTTAAGGCCTTCAACAGATTAGATGAGACTTCTCTCATTGTAGAAGTCATTCTCTTTGTTGATTGTAGATGTAATCAGCCATAGATACAGTCAATTGACTTAACATTTAAATCTGTTAAATACCCTCATAGTAACAGTTAACTTAGGGCTTACTTGACTCAAAAACTGGACACTATAACCTAGCCAAGTTGACACACCAAACTTAACCATCACACATTCCATGATCTGCCTATCTTGGTGATACAATGTTAGGATCCAATGAGATAGATGTGAAAATTCTCTATGGATTTGAAAGTTTATAGTTGAATGGAGTATTTAAATTTGAACCACATAGTTGATAGGTATGAAATAATCCCAACTTTATGGTTTTATACTTTATAATGTGAGAGAATTATAATGTGGGTTGTATGGGACTAGTAGACAGTAATGTGAATTACTCTTTGAATTCAGATTCCACTGTAACAAAATACCTCCTGTAATATAATTTCTGGTGTTTAACCAAGAGGAAATGTATGCATAGTCATGTCTCAATGCAGGAAATAGTACATGCATTAAAACAAGCTGATCCTCAAATTTCCATCTCTCCTCTCTCTTTAGGAAAGCTGTTCATAGGTCCTGGTAACTAGTTTCCAACACTGTCCCTAGATTATAGAGAATGCTCAGTAGGGAGTTGTTCCCTTGTCAACAATGAGCATTAGTACAGCAGTTGGACTGGAAGGAAAAGCCTTTGTCTATTAAGAAGCCTGCAGAGTTTGGTTGCTAGGCAACCCAGTCTGAAGGCAGCAACCAGTGTGTACCATGAAGGAATCCAGGGAGGTAGGCCTGAAGAACAAGGAGAAGCAAATTCCTTTCTCAGAATCAGCTGAGGCAGGAGAGAAAAAGCTAGTTGCACTGCCCACTATCCAGATAAAAAAGTGATGCATACATTGATGTATGTTGAAGTATATTGTCCTTTGGAAAACCTTGGATAGTTAACTTTTCCCAGGCTCAGTTTCTCTAGAAATAACAGAAAGCCAAGGAGACAGGTAAAAACCAACCTCTGCCCACCACTGTAACCACATCACCTATATAAGCCCCCTCAATCAGAACAGTGCTGATTTTATTTTATATACCATATTTTCAAGATGGAGAAATAAAGACTATATTACTAAAAAACTACCAGAGTAAAGATCTTTGGGTTTTTTAAAATCTAAGGTTCTAATTTAATGGACTATTTATTATTCCCAAATACAACTAATGCCAAAACCCAGGAAACGGAGGAAGTTAAAATCTTTTGTGTGGCCAGGCTTTTTATATTTTCTCTATCCCAAACTATTTTCCCCACTAGCCTGCCAGAAGATCTTAAAGACTCAGTATTGATACTCTTTAGGGTTAAGGCTTTGAATACTCCTGAGTCACCTGGAAACAAGTGTACATCCACTGTTTCTCAGTTTAACCCTGACAGTGAATTTGAACTTGAAGGAATGAGACACCTCCCAGTGAAGTCCTCTCAGTTCTGAAATTTGGGCTGAGTTTGTGATGTCCCATGTAGGCTGAGACATCACAGGGAGAAGGAAATAGATTATAATCATTGGATACAGGATGGTAGAGATTAAAAGCAGGGCTTCTTCAAATTTTTATGCTGTTAACCTTGGGTGTATTATTTCCTTGATACTCAGTTTACTCACTAGTACAATGGGGAAAATAATATTAATTACCTTCAAGGGATATTGTGAGTGCTAAATGAATAAAAGATAGTACTCATGGTTCAGGGTACAGGATGTTGGCATGGAAAAGTGGTTTAGTAGGAGTTGGGAGGTCAGGTTTCTGTGAGAGGCTGGGTTACCACTAAGCAATCAAAACCCAGCTTTGCAGTGGTTAGAGCTCAGAGGTTGCACAAGCAGAGCAGGCATGAGCAAAGACCACCTTCCCAAGTACCACAGAGATCTACTCCAGTTAGGGTTCAGGAAACCAGCTCTAACTCCAGAATACCTCCAGCCTAAAATCTTTCATTTGTAGATAGCACTTCTCTTTGGATACTTTTAGAGCTTTTTCTAACTTAGATCTGGGACCTTTACTCTCTGATTGTCTACTTTACAGGAAACCACAATTATAGATTCTTTTCCAATTGTATAGGCCTTGGTCTAAATCAGGGGTTCTTAACAAGGGGTCCGTGAGCTTGAATTGAAATTCCAAAAAACATTATTCTTGTGGGGACATGTTGGTGAGTGTGTGATATATTTATTAAATAATACACAGTAGAGTGTGGACTTAGTAAGGGGTCTGTGGTTCACCAAACAAATTTTACTACAAGTACCAAACACTGCCCTAGGCACTGAAGATAAGTATAGTGGTCAAGAAGCTTTGAGTGAAAAATTTCTGTGGCAGGAGATGGACAATAATCAGATAAACAAGAATGTCTGTTTATTTTAGATGATGATAAATGCAATGAAGTACATGAAAAGAAAAAAGAACTTTCAGTTTTAAATTACAGCGTTAAACCATCCCAAAATATAGTCTTTAAACAATTTATTAATTCTCCTGGTTCTGTGGGTTGTTCACAGAACAACTGGTTCACAGGGGTTCCCTAGGCCATGAAGTTTCTCATGCAGCTGTACTCAGCCAGAAGTGTCCACTATCCAAGATGGCCTCCCATTCTTCAGGGTGTCTCCACCTTTCTATCCTTCTGAATGCCTCCCAAGTTTCATTACAGCATGGCAGCTGGATTCCAAAAGGTAGTGTTGCGAGATCAAAAGCCCCTATGTGTAAGTGTTTAAGCATCTATGCTTGTCATGTCTTATGATGTGCCATAGGCCAAAACAAATCACATGCTGAAGCCCAGAGTTAATGTGGGAGGGCACTACACCAGGGTGTGAATACAGGGCCAAGCTTCATTGGGAGTCACCAAAGTAGGGAAGATATTTTTTAATGGAAGTTGGAGAAAAGCCTCTCAGAAGCAGTGCCATTTGAACTAAAATGTGAAGGCTGTGAGAAGGCCACACAGAAGAGGAAAGAACAAGTCCGAAGTCCCTGACGTGAGAAAAATCTTGGAGTTTTTGAGGATGTGAGAGAAGGCTTGTATTAATGGAGCTTCATGAACAAGGTTAGTAGATGAATTCAGTGAGATGGTCAGAGGCCCAGTCAGGCAGGACCTTGTAGGCTGTGCTAGAGGTTTGGATTTTATTTTCAGTACAGTGAGAAGCTATTAACATATTTGAGAAAGAGAGTGAACGGATCTGTTTTATATTATAGAAAAAAAAGTAGGACAGACTTCTGTGTGAAGAAAAGATGCTAAGAAAATTGGCATTCTTTGTAAGTCAGGAACATAAAACAGACTGTTATATTAAGAGAATTAAGTGACATAACTATACGCAATGTATGATTCCGAGATAAGGAAAATACAGCTTTATAAATATTTGAGGATAATTGAAAAAAATTACAAAATGGAGCAGTGGCATTTTGACTGGAAACAAATTACAAGACAGTAGGGACACTGTAATGGTTAGGCTAATGTGTCAACTCGGTCAGGTAACTGTGTCCATGTGTTAGGTCCAGCAAGCACTGGGCTAATTGTAATACAAGAGCATTTATGGACTTTCGATCACCAGTGAGTTTACTGCCTGGATGTCTGATTACATCTGCATCAATCAGGGAGATTGCATCAGCAATGGGTGACGCTTTTATCCAATCAGTTGAATGCCTTAAAAGGGGAAGTGATTTCAACATTCAGAGAGAATTTTCCAGCTTGTCTTTGTTTTTTTTTTTATTTTTTTATTTAACCGGGATGTCCCGGGGATCAAACCCAGGTCCCTCCATATGGCAGACGGATACCCAACCATTTGAGCCATGGACGCCCAACCCAGCTTGTCTTTGGACAGCCAACTTCTCCCAGAAACTCATCAAGGGCCTTTAATTGGACTTTCATTGGAGCCCCTGGTCTGCAGCCTGCCTGAGGAACCTGGACTTGTACATCCCCATGGTCACGTGAGAGACTCTTATAAAATCTCATATTATTGACAGATATCTCCTGTTGATTCTGTTTCCCGAGAGAACCCTGACTAATACAGCTGTTGAGGAAGGAGAGAAAGCCCCAGGATAGAGACGAGCCATTCACCTGAGAGTTCACATCTGGCCTTGTGGAGAGATGCAAAGCCTAGAAAGCCTCATAGTCTACAGCTGACCTTGTGGAAGAAACAGAGGAGCTAAGCCCTGAAAGAAACCCAGCCCTAGGAAGAGAGGAACCCAAGAAGCCTGAACCGTGGCAAATGTCAGCAGCTGTCTTGCTCCAACACATGGCAATGGACTTTAGTGAGGGAAGAAACTTATGCTTAATGGCCTGGTAACTGTGACTTCTACCCCAAATAAATACCCTTTATAAAGACCAACTGATTTCTGGTACTTTGCATCAGTACCCCTTTGGCTGACGAATACAGACACTATCATTTCACTTTGGTTTAAAAAATTCCACATTTGAATATGTATACATATATAGAAAAAGATGGACATACCAAGGTGTCAATAGTGCTGATCCATGCCTGTAAGGTTATTATACTTTATTCGCTTAAAAACCATAGATGCAATGAGGCAAGAAACCAGAGAGAAAGCTGTTGTAGGTGAGTAACAATGACTGATTTTAAAGGCTGGCAAGAATAGAGTTTGTGATAAGTAAATATATTGGAAGTAGCTTTTGGATGCAGAGGGGTTTGGCCTTGCAGATGAATTGGCTGTTCTGAGAGAGGTAGAATGTAATTAAAAAAAAAAAATGGTTCCTAGGGTTTTGGTTTGAGAAAATGAAAGTGGTAACATTTCTGAATGGAGACGACCAGATGACCATCCAAGTCTGGTTTAGGTGTCTTCCTCAAAGAAAGACTCAGGTGCAAGTAGATACTGTGTGGATGGGTCATTTATAAGGAGATGTATCGTTCTAGGATCCTATTCTTGACTGAGTTCCTTTCAGTTCCCAGAGTTCTCTTCAGGCCAAACCTTGTCAAGTAGATACCAAAATAATCTTAAGAAAAGGTTGAATGAATGAGGCCATATTTTGTCTTCAAAAAGTCCATTGGGCTGCTAGGTAATGGTTGCCTTCTTAAGCCTCTTCATTTTAGGAAATCAGTGTCAACACTTGAAGTGGGCCAGGAATAAACAATCCAATTACTTACCACAGATAAAAATGAGACAGTTGAAGAACAGACAGAGAAGTAAATGTTGCCATGTCCAAAAAGTAAAATCAAACATTTTGGGGAGAGATCAACAACATAAATAATCATTGATAGGATGAAGGTTTTCTAGGCAGCTATTATTTATTTGAAGAGCCTTGTTAAACCAACTCAGATTACCTATGTAATCATGGTTTTATTATAATAATTTCATAATTTTGCAGGATTATCTGTAAAAGACTTCCTTCTCACTGCCGGATTTAAACAAAGCAATACAGCTTTTTGTTAATTGTAGCATGAAAAATGATTGCTTAGGTGTAAATAAGCATTTCCTGAAGTCAGGATTGGGATATGTGACTGTTTTTCTGAAAGAGTTTCTGCCCTATGTGGCTATTTCCAGATTTATGAATTTATGGCCAAGTCTGTAAAACAAAAATAACCATACTTTTGAAAGGCAACTCCAGTGTATTTTTTTTCAACCTGGCCCATAACCAATCTATGCAGATGCACCACAGATGAATCAATCCAGATGGTTCTTTGAAACAGCCAAAGTGAGCATTTCAGATGTGCCACAAATTTGAATACTGGAGAGCTCAGACTTTTCACTGAATTGGAAATCTGAGATGCCAATTACAGAAGGTCAGGGGCCAGAAGAAATAAGAGGATAGGGGTAAAATACTCAGCAGTAAGCAGGTGTGGGTTGTAATGGAAAGGGAAAAAAACAAAAAAAACTAACCTTTATTCAAGTTCAGGTATTCAGCATAGTTTCTTCACTAATTTTAAAAACTGAAATTTAACATTGTCTGAACAGTATGTTGTCAGTGTTCTTACTTAAGAATCAATTTCCCAATAGAAAGAAGAGAGTGTATACAAATTTTGGTTGTCTTAACAACTTGTAAGAATTGTGTTGATCTACAATGGAAAGGTTTGCTTTCTTTATCATAACTGGATTATTAAAGCTAAATAGAAGTTCTAAATATTTGCTCTTAAATATGTACCCAAATAAAATAACAATTTTCCCAATTATCTCATTTATAAAGCACTTATCCAAATGAGATGGACATTGCATTCCACAGTTAGGAAATAGAGGTTTGGAGACAGCTGTGAAACTAGAATGACACTGTCATTCTTCAGATCGATGCACATAGTCTATTGATAATGAGATCTTACTTAGTGACTTGAAAAATCCCCCAATAAGTGAGTTAATACATGAAAAGCTTAAGAAATAGGACAAATAAAATAGGAAGATGTTTAGCAGGTTGAGGAAGTAAGGAGAAGTCAAATTAACCACTGGGCTTAAGATGCCTGTAGTTGGTTTCCATGGTGAGAGGAAGAGCAGAAAATGTGCCAGAATGTATTAGAGGTTGTAAACAATCCAGATGTGACTCAAGATACCCAGTGAGGAAACCCAGAGATAGGCCACAGTCACCCTACTTAAGCTCTCCTTTCTGGTAGAAGTTTTACTCCTCTAGAAGGGAAGTGAAATGCCAGAGACAAAATGACTCAGATTACAAAAACTCTCTTAACAGTATCATACTGGGTTCAAATCCTCACTCTGTCAGTTATTAACTCTGACTTTTGGCATGGACTTCATTTCTCTAAGCTTCAATTTTCCCATATGTAAAAGGATGGGATGTATTTTTAAAAGATACTGCTATGTAAAGATTTTGAACAGTGTTAACGTCTAATAAGCCTCATTAATATTAGCTATTTTAATATAATCAAATGGAAATGAAGACTGGGTTATCTAAAAATAAAGGAAAAAGTCTAAGAAAACAAATATTAGTGATGTTTCAATTATATAACAAATTTACCTTGTAATTTATTTTTTACTTGAAAAAAATCAGTATTTGTAAGAATGCTATATTTTCTTCAGGTGGTGTACGGAATCAAATTTTATTGAAATCCACTTATTACTAGGAAAGGTGTGGACCTTTGAACACTTACCAGTCTTCAACTTATTTTTGAGTAGCTCTTGATGTTTTTAATCATTGCACTGAATCTGACAACAAAAAACCAAAACAGCAACAACAACAAAAAAAACCCACTTGTCTTAAAGTTTCATGGAGCCCACAGAGATAAGAAGCCTAAGTCCCATGGTGGATTCAGCCTAAGTTACCTGAATTTCTTCACTTTGTCTGAAAGGTTTCAGTTGAGGATCACCAAGTTCAGGCTAGTGTACGAAGAGAAAAAGACCATAAACAGTTTTTGCCCTGAAGGCTGAGCTCAACCCTGTTCTTGTTTCCCATCACTGCACAAACTCTCAGATTTGCATTTTTCTCTGCATATCTGGAATATGTCTTTCTCTCACATGGATTTGAACACATCGAACATGTTTGCTCTATTCCTTTAACTTAACTGGTTTTCTGGCCAAAGTCCTTCCCTGACAGGCCAATCAAGTTTTAACCACATATACTGAAAACAATAAGATAATGACAAGGCAATACTCATATCATATTATAGCTCTAAACAGCCCATTGACTCATATATATATATATATAAAACACTCCATTTAACCGGAGACATCTGAGGTCCAGAAATGGGTAAATGTCTTTACTAGGTCACAAAGGGAAATAGGAAGGGAATTATGCTTCAAGCTCTGGTGTCATGGCTAAAATTTCACTTATGTCTGTTATACCATTCTGCTGTTGGCATGATTTGGACCTGAGGAATTGGGGATACAAAAAATGGCATTATTGTGATGAAATTAATTAGGAAAACTTCTAGGCAGAAATAAATTGAAGGCAGTACTAGATAAGGGATGAGCCAGGGATGGGCATGAGGGCATTTACAACAAGGCTGAACCATGCCTATCCTACTTTGAGGAAGAAAACTCAGACCTTGCATTTTGGAGAAGAAAATCCTAAGCTTCTCATCTGAAATTCTTTTTATCCTTATGATGGTAATGTTATTTTCTGGCATGGAATGCTTTCCTGCACAGAGGGTAGTCTAGCCACGGTGCCTAATTTAATCTTTCACTGAATATATTCCCTCAAATACAGTATCTCAGTTGACAGTTATTAAACGCCTGGTTGACACCAGACATCAAAGAATTGGGGAACACACATTAGGTGCCACAGATTCATTTAGCAATCAAAGATAACTGCTGGGTAAATAACAAACAGAGTAGATTTATTTTCAGGATGAATGGCTAGTTGCTATGTGAATTGCAATTCCTGAATTTATCCTCTTTATCAGTCTGCCAGAACACTCCAGAGGCACTTGTTTGAGGCCTTTCAGAGATTGGCTTTTAAATTCTTACTGCTGCTTAACGATCAGTCCTTTTGGATGCCAAAATGTATTTTCCCGTTTCACATCTTTCCTCTTCCATTGTGCATTTGGTTTCTCGTGTCATCCTTGCAGGTGTAGCATCTGTTACTTGAGAAATTCCTGGGTGCTGGCAATTCCTGTAAAGCGGGAATTTGTCAATGGTATAATCCTTTCCCCACCTCCCTTTTGAATGTCGGTGGCATCGTTTAAAGGACTAGAGAGTGGCAGCTGCTCTGGAACACCATTATGTTTTGCAGACACAGTTTCATAAAGACACATTTTTTGCTCTGCTGCTCTTTGCCTTCTGAATTGAAAGTGAGGCTGGGAGGTTTGCTTTCCCAACTCTCCACCTCCTCAATTTATAAGGTAGACTTTCTGAACAATCAACATTTTACAGAATGTTGTCAAACTAGTGACAAGGTGAAGTTCATGTTATACACTCTCGATCATAAAGGATGGTTAGTATTTAGTACCAGAGCAAACACAAATGCCTGTAAAGGCCAGACAGATAGCAAAAGTATAGAGTACAGGACTAGTAGAGTCAGTGGTGAACCCAGGAATGCATGTCCTGCCTAAAGGCATTCGCAATCTTCTTCTTCTTTATTATTATTATCGTTATTGTTATTATTTAATTTTATTGTTTTAAAGAGCACTCTTGAAGACCAAATTTAAAACATCTGTGTGGCAGTATGGCCCCAGGCCTCTAGTTTATAAATTCTTACATGATGATATACAGTTTGCAAAGAAGTTCATTTTATTACCAATACAACTCATAGAGAAAATTAGGATTATTTCTCTTAAGCAAGTGAGAAAATTCAGATCAGAGATGTAAACAGGATTCAGTTAAGGTTTTCGGCTACAACTTCAGAGCTCTTTACTTTACACTAAGCTATATCTCTTTTCTTCATCTCTACTTTTTTTTTTCCTACACAATCTTCTCCTTCAATTCACATTTTCTGTCTAGGGAACCAGGGCCCTTTCCTTCCCCCAGTCATCGTGGGATACTACTATGCTAACAAGTCTGGGGACAGTTTGTCAGAGTCCTCAGCAGTTTCTTCTTCCTTATTCAAGATCTTTAATTTCTGCTGTGACATTCTAAAATACCTGCTGATGTGTTTCCACATCAGTAAGTGACTCTAGATGAGTGATCAGATATGCCAAGAGTTTCAGGCATCACTTTGCAGGAGATACTATATAAGTGTTTTGTTTTGTTTGGTTTTGGAAAGGAATAGTAGGAATTAATGTTTTTGTGTGAACAATTCTGTATTAGTCAGGGTTCTCTAGGGAAACAGAACTAACAGGAGATATCTGTAAATAGCATGAGATTTTATAAAATTGTCTCAGGTGACTGTGAGGATGCATGAGTCCAAATTCTGTAGGGCAGGGTGCAAGCCAGGAACACCAATGAAGGTTCTCCCTGAGTTCCCAGAAGATGCTGAAGTAGAGATGGGAATTCTCTCTCTGAATGCTGAAATCACTTCTCCTATTAAGGCCTTCAACTAATTGGATGAGACTTCACTCATTACTGATGGCAATCTCCTCAGTTGATTGTAGGATGCAATCAGTCATAGACGCCATCAGCTCACTGATGATGAAAGTCCATGAAATGCCCTTGTATTTAGTCCAGTACTTGCCTGACCAAACAACTAGGCACTGTTACCTGGCCAAGTTTACACATTAGCCTAACCAACATAGATCACCCCTTGTCAACTTGGCAGCTATACACATTACCTTAAACCATACTTAATCTCTAAATAAAAACAATAACAGATATATACATTTTTTTTCACCTAATAATATCCAACTGTCCTGGGTTCAACCAGAAATTTACTAAATCTCACCAGAATAGGGTGCCCATCCTTGGGTAATATTCACTCTAAAACTTCCTTAAATACTACTACAAGAAACTAATGCAACTTATATCATACGATAAGAGGAAAAGATAGGGAATAAAACAAAGATATTCATTTTATGTATATCTACAAACATACTCATAACAAAACAAGTTACAGTCCTTATTTCTATAAATGCTCATATGGTTGAAGTTCATATTTATCACTACCTTCTTCCATTACCATTCCATGTTTCCTTCACCCTCAGCAAGCACCTCAGCTAGGCTGTTTTGCCTGGGTGGGTGACCCAAACATTCATGCTTGAAGTTTCTGGGCCATTGTTCGTCCTGCCTGGATTGGGTTGTTGTAGTTTTCTATTGACTTTAATCATGTGGCATGTTAGTAATAAGAGATACCCCAGGGGATCTCCTGTATTGCAGGCAAATTCTTCTTTACTTCCATTGTATAGTTGCAGTCCTATTAACTTTGATAGTCAGGATCAATAACCCCAGCCAGTACAGTAATACCTTTCTATGCTTATTGATTCAGAGGCATGAGGAGCACAAAATGGCAGGTGGCAGTCTTAATTTCCAGTTCAATGGTATTGTTGCTGCATTTCTTAAGGGAAGCAGTCCTACTTTTGGAATTTAGACCTGTCCACTATCAGAGCTTAAGGTTTAAAGGACAGGACGTAAATATTTCCTGATAGATCACTAGGGGTAATAGTGAGTGGTGCCACTCCCATTTCCACCCCTTGATTCCTGAACCCATGAATCCTGGCTATGGGAGGAATAGCATGATGGTGTGGACAATGATTTAGAGTAGATACATTCTTTTGGAGAATATTGCCCCAAACCTGCTAGGTTGGTACTGTAATTGAGTCTTCAATAGGCCATTCCACTGTTCTATCAATCCAGCTGCTTCAGGATTATGGGAAACAGGGTAAGACCAGTGAATTCCATAAGCATGTGCCCATTCCCCCACATTATTTGCTGTGAAGTGGATTCTTTGATCAAAAGCAATGCTGCGTGGAGTAGCATGGTGGTGGATAAGACAGCATTTCTTGAAGTTCTTCCCACTGTGAAGATTTCTCTTCACCACTGTCCTTCAGGGACTTCCCAGAAGGGCTACTGCTGTCCACTTTCAGGTGGAACCTGCATATCGTGCAGAACTATTTATAAACCAGTCCCAAGTTTTCTCTTCCTCAGTCAACTGAATGTAAGGAACTCCCCAGGTAGACACAGCTGAGGGCTGGGAAAAAGATGGTAATGTAGCAGGAGAGGTGGCCATGGGCATTTGGGCCACTTACTCATGTAACTTACTTGTGCCTTAAGGACCTGCTTGAGCCCTATCTCAAATATACCATTTCCACTTTCTGATGGAGTGCTGCTGGGCATGTCCAACTTTATGATTCATTGGGTCAGACAATAACCAGCTCATGATAGGTAACTCAGGTCTCATGGTAACTTGGTAGCCCATGGATAAGCGTTCAGTCTCTACTAACACCCAGTAGCAGGCCAAAAGCTGTTTCTCAAAAGAAGACTAGTGCCCTGCAGAGGACTGCAGGGCTTTGCTTCAAAATCTTAAGGAACTGCATTGTGATTCTCCTATAGAGGCCTGCCAAAGGTTCCAGATGGCATCTCTACTTGCCATTGACATTTCCAGCACCATTGGATCTGCTGGTTCATATGGTCCAAATGACTGTGCAGCTTGCACAGCAGCCTGGACTTGTCACAATGCCTCCTCTTGTTCCAGCCCCACTCAAAAGAAGCAGCTTTTCTGGTCACTCAGTAAATGGGCCAGAGTAGCACACCCAAATGAAGAATGTATTGTCTCCAAAATCCGAAGAGACCTACTAAGTGTTGTGCCTCTTTTTTCTGGTCGTAGGAGGGACCAGATGCAACAGCTTATCCTTCACTTTAAAAGAGATATCTTGATATGCCCCACACCACCGAACACCTAGAAATTTCACTGAGGTGGAAGGTCTCTGTATTTTGTTGGGTTTACCTCCTATCCTTTCTCACACAAATGTCTTACCAATAAGTGTGGCAAATAGTTGCTACTTCTTGCTCACTAGGTCCAATCAGCATGCTATCATCAATATAATGGACCAGTGTGATGTCATGTGGGAGGGAGAGATGATCAAGGTCCCTGTGGACAATA
This sequence comes from Tolypeutes matacus, assembly GCA_026826555.1. NCBI lineage: Eukaryota > Metazoa > Chordata > Mammalia > Cingulata > Chlamyphoridae > Tolypeutes > Tolypeutes matacus. The sequence goes on from JAKSZT010054012.1 coordinate 86,191, forward strand.
GTATGACATAGGGTTGGAGAGTTGATATACCCCTGAGTCAGGACAGTGAAGGTGTATTGCTGGCCTTGCCAGCTGAAAGCAAACTGTTTCTGGTGTTCCTTACTAATGGCAATTCAGAAAAACGCATTTGCCAGATGAATAGCTTCATACCAGGTGCCAGGGGATGCGTTGATTTGTTCAAGCAATGATACCACATCTGGAACAGCAGCCACAATTGGAATTGTCAACTGGTTAAGTTTATGGCACTCCAATGTCATCCTCTAAGATCCATCTGTTTTCTGCACAGGGTAAAAAGGAGATTTGAATGGGGATGTGGTGGGAATCACCATCTCTGCATCTTTCTAGTCCTTGATGGTGGCATTAATTTCTGCAATCCTTCCAAGAATCTGATATTTGATTTACTATTTTGCTAGGTAGAGTCAGTTCTAGTGATTTCCACTTTGCCTTTCCTACTGTAATAGCTCTCACTTCACAAGTTATGGAACCAATGTGGGGATTCTGCCAGTTGCTGAGTATGTCTATTCCAAATATACATTCTGGAACTGGGAAAATAACCATAGAATGGATCCTGGGAACCACTGGACCCCCTGTAAGGTGAATCTAAGCTAAAACCCCATTGATCACCTGAACTCCATAAGCCCCTACTCCAATTTGTGGACCACAGTGACATTTTGTGTCTCCTGGTATTAATGTCATTTCTGAATCAGTGTCTAATAATCTCCAAAATGTCTGATTAATTCATTTTCCCCAATGCACATTTACCCTGATAAATGGACATAGGTTTCTTTGGGGAAGGCTGGGAGGAAGATTAACAGTATAATGTTTTGGCAATGTAACAGGGTCCTTCTCCAAGGGAATTCAGCCTTTCCCTCATTCAAGGGGCTCTGGGTTTGTATACTGTCTCAAGTCTGAGAATTGATTAAGGGGTCATGACACTCTGTTTCTATAATTCAAGTTAGGTTTTTGTTCACTAAACCTGGAACCTTTCTGCTTATAGAGATCAAGTAGGTATTTAGTAGACTGCCCATCTATTTTACTTCTAGGTACCCCTTGATCTATTAGCCAATACCATAGGTCTATGTGACTCAGATTATTTTGATTGCTGCTTTGAGTCTTCTTTCCCTTGTGGTGGACATCCCACACTGTCTTTGGTGATTAAATGTTGCTACTTGGCTTCTGCTGACCCAGGAACTGATCATTCCCATAGTGTTTAAGGATCTAGTTCCATAACAATAGTCCCCATGGTAATATCTGTCCTATAGAGAAGAGCAGCCACATAGCTCTTCAGGGAAGGTGGATTTAGACTCACATATTTATTCCTCACATTCCTGTTTAAAAAGTGTGTCCTCTGGACATTCCTGATGTGGGTGGGCAGGTCTTATGGTAAATCCATTCTAACACTCCAATCTCTCTAAGCCTATGGATCCCTTAATTTATTTTATTTTTTAAAAAGAAACTTAGATTACATAAATCCTACATAAAAAATATAGGGGATTCCAATATGCTCCTAGCCCTTCCACATTTACCCACATCAGCAACATCCTTCATTAGTGTGGTACATTTGTCACAATTTATGAACACATTTGGAGCATTGTCACTAAGTGATGATTATAGTTTACATTGTAGTTTACACTCCCTCCTGCACATTTTTACAAGTTATTACATGATATACAATGACCTGTATCTGTCATTGAAATGTCATTAGGGATAATTCCCAAGTCCAAAAATGTTCCCAAATTACACCTACTTTTTCCTCTCCCTTCCCACAGAACCTCCAGTGGCCACTGCTTCCACATCCATGATAAAATTTCTTTCCATTGCTAGGATCACAAGTTTACAGTAAAACAACTTTAAGTCTACTCTAGTCCATCGTCCATTCTCCATTCCTGAGGATTCTATGATGGTGATGCCCTCTCTAACTCTAATTGAGCGGGGGCTTAGGTCTCATGGGACAGATGGATGGGACTTTTTTGCTTGCAGTTGCAGACTCTCTCTGTTCCTTGAGATGGTCATTGTCAGTCATCTTCTCACTCTCCTGGGTGAGTCCAATGAACTGCAGAGTAGGTATTGCAAGTCTGTTGAAATTCAGGGCCCAAGTGGCACATGGACAGCCCCAAAGATTTAAGACTCTTGGACACATACAACTATCAACTCTATTACTAACTATAGGTTCAAATAGAGGGGCAGCAGAGCCATGTGTAGGGAAACCACAACTGAGTCCAACTCTATCACACTGGGAGGCATAAATTCCAAAGTAGAGCCCACAGAAAGTGTACAAATCTCCTAAGCTGTCTGACCTACCTATAGTGTCTGAATGTCTCCTGAGTCCTCAGGAGCCCCACTATTTGAGGTAATATTTACTTTGGCAGTCTATGAGTTCCTACTGAGATGTGCATAAGTGTAACCTCTGGAATGACCTTCTGACTCACTTTGAAGCCTCTTAGCCATATAAAGTCATTTGTCTTTATCTTTTCCCACTTTTGATAAAGGTCTTTTTCCAGATGCATTGCTAGTTGGTACTTAGTAGTAATCCCTCAGTGCCAGGGAGGATCATCCCTGGGAGTCATGTCCATGTTAGGGGGAAGGTAATGCATTTATATACTGAGTTTTGGCTTAGAGAGAGGCCACATTTGAGAAACAAGGAGGCTCTCAGGAGGTAATGCTTAGGCACCCTATAATACTATGCTAAGTTTCAATTTCAAAAGTAAAGGTTCATAAGTCCAGTCATCACAATCAAGGGACCTGTCAGTGGTCCATCCTCCTTCACTAGTCTCTGCCCCTGTAGTCAGGGGATTCTTGCTGTCCCATTAGAGAATGTGGCAGAGCTCTGCAGGATGGGAATTTGATATTTCTTTGGTTATTGTGTGGATCTCTTCCCACTCTGACAATGCCCCATGAACACTTGAACACATTCATATGTCCTTATAGGTATGCCCCAGGTCAACTTCTTCCCATGAATTCCCCCTCTCTGACACTCCACACCAATGATCCTCCCCTGCTACATTTGTAACCCTTCTGTGATCCAAAACTTCTTCAAAATAGGAGCAAAGAAAATAAATGAATACAGTTAATAGGAAAATGATATAATAATGATGATTTTAAAAATAATGAATAAAATACAAAAAAATGTAAAATTTGAAATAATGAAAAAAAATAAATAAAAATTTAACATTTGTCTTTCATCACTATAGGATCTGCTGTCTTGTATGTATAGTGACATTTGTTTCCATTTATTCACCCAGTCTAATTTTTTTACTTTGTTGAAAGACGTTTTAGTTTACAGAAAAGTCATGTACAGAATATAGGTGATTCCCAAATACCCAATGTCCTCTACCTTTTCACCTTTACCCTATTAATAACATTTTACATGTGGATGGCATATTTGTTATAATTGATATACAAATATTGAAACATTGCTACTAACCATGGTCAATAATTTACATTTTGGACCATATATTTTATAGATTTTGATGAAGTTTGACATCATTTGTGTCCATCCTTGCAAGATCATGTAGAACAATTCCATCATCCCCAAAATGTCCTGTGTTCCATCTATTCTATTCCTCCCTCCCTCTCCCCTTGGGACCCACAGTCCCAAAGTTGTAATTTCAACCACATACCTGCAAATCCCCAGAGTTCACCTGCTCCCTCTCATAACCCTCCCCCCAATTCCATGGACAATTTAACCCACCCTTCCCCCACTTATAGACCAGCACCACCCAGTCCAATAGCATCACTGTACCACTGTCATGACCATCCACTGCACAACTACACCCTTCCACCTTATCATAGATTTTGCCCATATGAGCATTAACTCAAAACCTTCTTCTCCCTTTCTGTCTCCTCTAAACTTGTCTTCCAGACTCTAGCTCTGCTCAATTTGCTTAATTCATATCAATGACACCATGTAATATTTGTCCTTCAGTGCCTGGCTTGCTTCACTCAACATAAGGTCTTCAAGATTCATTCATCCATATTATCCATGTTTTAATACTGCATTCCTTCTTACAGCTCGGTAATATTCCATTGTATGTATGTACCACAATTTTTTTATCCATTCATCTGTTGCTGGACATTTGGGTGGTTTCCAACTTTTGGCAATAGTGAATAATGCCACTATGAACATTGGTGTGCATATATCTGTTCATGTCCCTGCTTTCAATTCTTCTGTGTATATAGCCAGTAGTGGGATTGCTGGATCATATAGTTGTTCTATAGTTAGCTTCCTGAGGAACTGCCAAACTGTCCTCCACAATGGTTGCATCATTCTACATTCCCACCAGCAGTGGATAAGTGTTCCCTATTCTCCACATCCTTTCCAACACTTGTAGTCCTCTGTTTTTTAGTAGCTGCCAGTCTAATGGGTGTAAGATGATATCTTATTGTAGCTTTGATTTGCATTTCCCTAATAGCTAGTGATGTTGAGCATCTTTTCATGTGCTTTTTAGCCATTTGTATTTCTTCTTTGGAGAAGTGTCTATTCAAACTTCTTGTCTATTTTTTATTGTTCCTTTTTTAATTAAAAACTTTTTTTATCATTAGGTCGGTAATTTATCAAGGAATGGTGAGAAGAGAAATGGGAGAAAATAACAGATCATGGGTCCGAGGTAGAGAGGAAGGGCTGAAGAGTGATAAAGAGGGCTGATTTACAGACTACAATTCCCCATTATAGGTTATAAATCCCCAGGTCTACTTGTATGTTCAACATGGTGGGGGGTGGGGGAAGGTGAGAGCAGGGTTCAAGAGGCAAGAGAGGGGCTCTTGCCTATTTTTTAAATGGGTTGTTTGTCTTTTTATTTTCAAGGTGTAGGATTTCTTTATATATGCTGAATATTAGGCCCCTATCAGATATATGGTTACCAAATATTTTCTCCCATTGAAGAGGCTGGCTTTTCACTTTCTTGACAACCTCCTTTGAGGTGCAAAAGTTTTTAATTTTGAGGAGATCCCATTTGTCTATGTTTACTTTCATTGTTCATGCTTTGGGTGTGAAGTTCATGAAACCATTTCCTAATACAAGCTCCTGTAGATGCTTCCCTACATTATCTTCTAGGAGCTTTATGGTCTTGGCTTTTATATTTATATCTTTGATCCATCTTGAGTTAATTTTTGCATTCCTTTCTCATTCTTTTTGATATGGATATCCAGTTCTCCAACTTCTCCAGTTCTCCAAGCACCATTTGTTGAAGAGGCTGTTCTCTTAGTGGGTTTGGTGGCCTTGTCAAATATCAGGTGACTGTATATGTGGGGATCTATATCAAAACTCTCAATTTGATTCTGTTGGTCAGTATGTCTATCCTTGTACCAATACCATGCAGTTTTTACCACTGTAGCTTTGTAGTATGTTTTAAAGTCAGGTATATGATTATTCCAATTTCATTTTTCTTTTTCAATATATCTTTGGCTATTCAAGGTCCCTTGCCCTTCCAAATAAATTTCATAGATAGCTTGTCCAATTTAGTAAAAAATGCTGTGGTTATTTTTATTGGGATTGCATTGAATCTGTAAATCAGTTTGGGTAAGATAGACATCTTAATGATGTTTAGTCTTCCTATCTATGAACAGGGAATGTTCTTCCACTTATTTAAGTCTTTTTAAATTTCCTTTAACAGTGTTGTGTAATTTTCTGCATGTAAGTCATTTACATCCTTAGTCAAATTTATTCCTAAGTATTTGATTCTTTTTGTTGCTATTGTAAATGGGATTTCTTTTCTTGATTTCCTCCTCAGATTGCTCATTATTGGTTTATCAAAATGCTACTGATTTTTGCACATTGATCTTATAACCTGCCTTTTCACTGAACTCATTTATAAGCTCTAGAAGCTTTGTTGTAGATTTCTAAGGGCTTTATCTATGTATAGGATCATGTAGTCTGAAAATAGTAAACTTATTACTTCTTCTTTTCCAATTTGGATGTCTTTTAAATCTTTTTCTTGCCTAAGTGCTCAAGCAAGTACTTCTAATACAATGTTAAATAAGAGTGATGAAAGTGGGCATCCTTGTCTTGTTCCCGATATTAGAGGGAAAGCTTTTAAGATTTCACCATTGAATATGATCTTAGCTGTGGGTTTTTTATATATACTCTTTAGCAAGTTGAGGAAGTTTCCTTCTATTCCTATCTTTTGCAGTGTTTTTATCAGGAAAAGGTGCTGTGTATTGTCGAATGCTTTTTCTGCATCTATAGAGATGATCATGTGATATTTTTTCTTTCGATCTGTTTATGTGGTGTATTACATTGATTGATTTTCTTATGTTGAACCATCCTTGCATACTGGAAATGGAATCCACTTGTTCATGGTGTATAATTTGTTTGATGTGTTGTTGAATATGATTAGCAAGTATTTTGTTGAGGATTTTAGCATCTAGGTTCATTAGAGAGATTGGTCTATAGTTTTCCTTTCTTGTGGTGTCTTAGTTTGGCTTTTGTGTTAGCGTGATGTTGGCATCATAGAATGAGTTAGGCAATGTTCCCTCTACTTCTATTTTTTTGGGAAGAGTTTAAGAAGAATAGGTGTTAGTTCTTTCTCTACAGAACATTTGGTAGAATTCACTTGTGAAGCTGTCTGGTCTGGGCTCTTAGCTGGGAGGTTTTTGATGACTAATTCTATTTCTCTGCTTGAGATTGGTTTGTTGAGTCCATCAATTTCTTCTTTCATCAATGTAGGCTGTTTTTGTGTTTCTAGGAATTTGTCCATTCCCTCTAACTTATCTATCTTGTTGGCATAAAATCTTTCAAAGTATCCTCTTATGATACTCTTTATTTCTCTGGGGTCAGTGGTGATATCCCCTTCCTTGTTTCTTATTTTATGTATTTGCATCTTCTCTCTCTCTCTTTTTTTTGGTATAGCTAAGGCTTTGTCAATTTTATTAATCTTCTCAAACAGGCAGTTTTTTATTTTATTTATTTTTTCTAGGGTTTTCTTATTTTCAATTTCATTTAGCTCTGCTCTAATCTGTTATTTCTTTCTTTCTACTTCCTTTTGGGTTAGTTTCTTGATCTTTTTCTAATTCCTCCAGGTGTGCAGTTATGTCTTTGATTTTAGCTCTTTCTTCTTTTTTAATATTGACATTTATGGCTATGAATTTCCCCCTCAGTACAGCTTTTGCTGCATCCCATAGGTTTTGATACATTGGGTTGTCATTTTCATTTGTTTCAAGGTAGTTACTAATTTCTTTTGTGATTTCCTCCTTGACCCACTGTCTAAGAGTGTGTTCTTTAACTTCCATATCTTTGTGCCTAATATGGTTTTCCACCCCTTACTGATTTCTAGCTTCATTCCATTGTGGTCAGAGAATTTACTTTGTATAATTTCAATCTTTCTGAATTCATTGAGAGTTTTTTTGTGGCTGAGCATGTGGTCTATCCTGGGGAATGATCCATGTGCACTCAAGAAGAATGTATATCTCACTGTATTTGGGTATAATATTCTGTATATGTCTATTAGTTCTAGATCTTCTAATGTATTTTTCAATGTCTCTGTTTCTTTATTGATTTTCTGTCGAGATGTTCAGTTCTAATAGTGGTATTGGTCTATTAAAGTCCCCCACTATAATTGTAGAGACATCTATTTCTCCAATTAGTTTTTTCAGTGTTTGCCTCATGTATTTTGAGGCACCCTGGTGAGGTGCATAAATGTTTATGATTGTTCTTTCTTCTTGATAGATTATCCCTTTTATTAATACATAGTGTTCTTCTTTGTCTCTTATAGTAGATTTGCATTTAAAGTCTATTTTGTCCGGTATTAGTATAACTACTCCCACCCTTTTTTGGTTATCGTTTTCTTGTAATATTGTTTTCCAACCATTCACTTTCAGCCTCTTTGCATCCCTGGTTCTAAGGTTGGTTTCTTGTAAACAGCATATAGATGGGTCATATTTCATTATCTATTCTGCCAATCTGTCTCTTGACTAGTGAGTTTAATCCATTAACTTTCAATGTTAATCCTGCCAAGGAATTACTTACATTAGCCAAATTTGCTTTAGGTTTATGTATGTCATACGCTGTTTTTATTTCTCTTTTTATCTTTTTGGTTCTTACACCCTCCTTCAACTCTCCTCTCTCTCCTGCTTTTTTCCTTTCAACCTCTAGAACTCCCTTTCCTAATTCTTGAAGGGCAGGTATCTTATTGTCATACTCTCTTAATTTCTGCTTAACTGCGAATATTTTGAACTCTCCCTCATTTTTGAATGCCAGCTTTGCTGGATAGAGAATTCTTGGCTGGAAGTGTTTTTTTTTTTTTATTTTTATTTTCTTTCTTTCTTTTTTTTTAGGACCTTAACTATGTCATATCACTGCCTTCTTGCCTTCATGGTTTCAGATGATAAATCAGCACTTAATCTTATTGACCTTCCCTTGTATGTGATGGAGAGAAACAGAGAAAAAAGGAGACAGAGAAGTAAAAACAAGAAAAATTGAAGACCAAACAAAAAAAGCTGGAATGATGAACAACACCAGAATACAGAAGATAGAAAAATGAAGGAGAGAAAAGGAATAGCATAGGTAGAAAAAATTGGTAAATGAAAGAAAAACAAACAGATAAACAAAGGAAGGTGAAACAACAAACAAGAAATAATACAGCAGTAACTCATTTAAATAAAGGGAGAAAGAAAGAAAGAAAGAAAAAGAAAAAAAATAAACACAGAAAAAATAGCCTTCCCTCCTAGACCACAAAGCATCTTCTCAGGCTGCTGGTGTTCATCAATCAATCACCCTGCAGCCTGCCCTCTGCAGGTTTTGAACTGGTTTTTAGTGAGTAAAATAAGGAAAATATTTAAAAGGAAACTTTTTGGAAAAAAAAAAAAAGATCCAAGAAAAGCTAATATAAAAAGAATGTCTATATGTTCTCTGTCATAAAGTTTCACTGGGTACTCGATAACCCAGTGGATCACTTCTTTAAGAAGAGCTGGGAATTGAACCAGGACCTGGTATATGTAAGGACAAAATTCTTTCACTGAGCTAAACTTTCTCCTTAAGTTAGTTAGCCTTTCAGAAGGCTTTCTTCCCCCTTTCTCTGGGGCAGGTTAGATTCCTTGCAATTTGCCAGAGTCCTGCTGATTAGGCGCCTGTCCCTGCCTCCTCTCTAATCATATTCCTCCATTTACCTGGGTGGCTAGGTGTGACAGCCTGCCTGAGGAGATCCCCCTCCCTTCTCCCTGTCGAGCTGGGGTCCCTTCTGATATTCAAAGGAGGCTCAACTGGCCAAACTCACTGTGAAGGAATCAATCTCCACCCTCCCAGACCCCTCTTGCTCCCAGGGAATCTGCCCTCACATCCCTCAGAGCAGGGAGTCAGCAGCTCCACCTGGGCCATTTGCTGTGAGGGAGAGGTATATGTACCACTTCCAGCCACAGGGGTGAGCAACTCAGTTTTCCTTTGGCTTCTTTATCTTTCCAGTACCCTCTTAGATGACTCAGAGCACCTTCCCATTCTATATATATCCAAAGCAGCTGGCAGGGAGGAAGAAGTCTGCTCTCCTCTTAGAGGCAGTTTGCCAGGAGTTTTACCCTTTCTTAATACCTCCGGGGTGGGGGAGGGGAGCCCTTCCCGGTGGCCAAGAGGTTTAATACTTGTTCACTATTTGCTGTTTTGGCTTCTTCGTTTCTCTGTCCCTCACTCTCCTGGGCATTGTGAAGCAGTGTCCTGGTCTGCTGTACCCCAATGCAGGTCCTCAAGGCCTATGGATTCCTTCATCTACAGTATACCAGGCCAATTCCAGCATCTCGACCTCAGGCCATGTTGGCCATCCTTTGGTCCATATTTCAGCCAGTCCCCCGCACAACCTGTTAAAGCCCTTTTTTTAACCCCTTGAGCTACTACAGTAAATCCAGAGTCTCTGCTTAGTGGGCCATATCAATAAATCAGCCTAATCCAACTTCATATTCCTTCCACCATTATCCCACATTCTGTCTATTAGTCAGCCAAAGTGGTACTGATGCAAAGTACTAGAAATCTGTTGGCTTTTATAAAGGGTATTTATTTGGGGTAAACACTTACAGTTATAAGGTCCTAAAGAGTTCAACTCAAGGCTGCTTTCTCACCAAAGTCTGTTTGCCACATGTTGAAGCAAGATGGCGGGCCATCTCTTCTGGGTCTCTCCTTCCTTCTTCCACTTAATACCCCATGGGCCCAGCTTCTTCTGATCTCAGCTGTAGGCTGGCATAGATCTTGTCTCTCAGGGCTTCCTATATCAGTCTGGCATAGGGATCATTTCTTTCCAGGCCTTATCAGCTGCTCAGCTGCTCTGTTCTCTTCAGCTGCAAATTATCAGGTAAATGCCTCATCTCTCTCCTGGCTTTAGCTGTTTGCGCCTTCTCTCCTCTGGCATCTATGGAGCTCTCTCTATTCTAATAGTGTCTTCTTCTGTGTGTCACCTTGAGTGAGTGTCCATTTATATCAGCCCACCAAGGGTGTGGGAACTCAACCCTGAGTGGTCAAGTCAAAGCCCTAATCTTAACAGATAATTTAATCAAGACATGTCAGCTGAATCTAATGCAGTCAAAGGATTTCACACCCAGAGGAACAGACAAATTTACAAATGTAATCTCTCTTTTGGGCATTCCTAAATAGTCTCAAACTGCCACACTCTTAATATCCATTCCCACATATATTCAACTGATTTATATAAATTGGAAAATTCATGCAGTTCTTTTGGAGTATAGCTTACTTCCTCATGGATCAAACTTTTACTTCACCTTTGGGGGCTTGTTGTGACTTTAGACTAGTTACAGGTCTGGAAAGAAAAGAGGGTTGGTGGGGGTGGATAAGAAGATGCATTAAAAGTGTCTTGAGAGCCAATTACCTCATGGAATTCCATTGCAGTTTCCTCTGGTGACACATGATTAATCTTTTCAGGTGGAGGTTGGATGTCAGATTCCTTATGATAGGATGGAGTTTGGGTGACCTTCTCCTCAGGGCAGGGGGAGGTTGGAACTCCTGGGGGAAGGCTAGAAGTTGGTTGGTGAAAGCTTGAGGTTGGGTGGTTGTCTTCTCCAGATGGGAAGGAAGCCAAGTGGCTGTCTCCTCAGGGCAGACCATTACAGGTTTCTCTGGCAATGTCTCAGCAGAATTCAGGATTTCAGTATCTCCATGGCCATCATCCTCAACTCATATGTCTCCATCCCAGTCCTCAGGATTCCACTCCTTTCCAATTAATGCCTCACTTTAACAACAGACACTCTGGAAAGTTAAGATTTTAGTTTCTGTTGTAACTCTGCTTTTTGCACAATGAGACTCTGAGTCTGTTTTTTAGATCTCTCAAGTCTGCAGCTGCACGAAACAAGATTTTATTTCAGGGCATACATAGAAACTTTGACATCACTCATGTGTCACTTAAGTGGAAATTTGAAGCCTTCAACTCATCCTTTTCTTTCATAACTGTGTCCATTGTTTTTAGGAACAACCTCCAACCTTATTTTAGCAGTTTGATATTGTTTATGAATTCCAAAAATAGATATTGGATTATATTTGTAAACTGGTCAGTTCCTCTGATAACCCTTTGATTGTATTAAATTCAGCTGAGACATCTGATTAAATTATGATAAGATTAGGGCTCTAATCCAACCACATCATTAGAGTATGACTCAGTGTTGAGTCCCAGGCCCCTTGGGGATAAAACAGATGCTCAGATGGAAGTAAACACACAGAGAAGAAGAACACAGAGGAAGAGAGATAGCTTATTAGATACAGCAGAGGCCCCAGGAAGAGAGATGAGTCTGCTAGTCTATAGCTGACCTTGTGAAGAGACCTGAGCAGCTAAGCCCAGAAAGAAATGAGCCCCAGGAAGAGAGATGAGACTTATACCAGCCTACAGCTGAGATTGGAAGAAACTGGGACCATGGAGCCTTAAGAAGAAGAAAGAAGGGTGGACCCTCACAGATATAGTCCACCATTTTGCTCCAACATGTGACCAATGACTTAGATGAGAAAGCTCTTCTTATGGTACCTTGAGATGGGCTCTTTCGGGCCTTGTGACAGTAAGCTTCTACACCAAATAAATGCCCTTTATAAAAGCCAACAGTGTTCTGGTACTTTGCATCAGCATGCCTTTGGCTGACTAATACACTCATTATAACTTTAACTCCACAAAACTCTGTTAAGGTGTTAAAAACACTGTCAGCTAGAGACTTGCCTTTTATAAGCATGAAAACAGCAATATCCAGTGGTGATATTTTGCATATCTCTATTGCCAACTCATGCCATGGACTATCGATGGCATCTTGATTATTGGAAATAGGATCATTAGTGCCTTTGAATCTAATCAGAGTAGAGAGCTAATTGCAGAAAACCCAGACCCAATTCAGAAATCCCATTTTTAAGATTCTGTTTCTCAAGAATCATTTCCAGTATTAACCTATATTGTTTAGGATTCCCTGGGGAAACAGAACTGACAGGAGAGATCTTTGAAAATGTGATTTTATAAATTTTCTCATGTGTCTGTGGGAGTGCACAAGTCTAAATTCCCTAGGGCAGGCTGCAAGCCAGGAACTCCAAAGAAGGTCCTCAATGAATTCCCCAGGAAAAGCTGGCTGGCTGAAGTAGAGTTGAAAATTCTGTCTTCTGACTGCTGAAATCATCACTTCGTTTTTTAAGGCCTTCAACTGATTGGATTAGATGTCTCTTGTTTCTGAAGGCAATCTCCTCAGTTGAATTTAGATGTAATTGGCCATACATGCACTCAGCTCACTGATTATTAAAGTCCATGAAATGCCCTCATATTACAGTTACGTCAGTGCTTGCTTGACCAAACAACCTGGACAAGTTGAAACATTAGCCTAACCATCCCAAATACATAGCGTATCACATATGTAATCTTAAAAAAAAAGAAGTCTAAATCTCTCAGCCTTCTTCATTTAAAAATTGAAAGTAAAAAGTATAGAAGACAAATTTTGTGGGCTGATAGATTTTTGGATTGAATTGTAGTACTACAACTTTCAAGCTGTGGGACTTTGAGAAAGCCCTTCAACTGCTTACACCTCAGTTTCCTCAACCATAAAATGGATAATATTATCTAGCTTATTATCTTAAGGTTAAATGAGATAATACATGTAGAACACTTCATAAGTCATCAGTAGAGGGTAATAATATACCCTAGGAAGAAGATGACAGAATGGAGATTCAAGGTCACGTATATCCAACTACAAGTCTGCCATCTTTCTTTTACTCCATTACTTTTCCCCAAGCCAAGTTCTGAAGCAATGAGGAATCTAAAGAAGTAATATACATAAATCAATCTTACACATACCTAATTTTTTTATAAGGATAATGCCCTGATAATGTCACTTGGTCCAGTTTGGAAAACAAACCCCCTTCAATTTTATTTATTAAATAGCTAAGCATCTTTAGTGAGTACAATCCTAGGCAATGCCAGTTTTTTTGTTTCTTTTTTTTGAGGGAGCTGTTTGGAGTAGGGAAGTGAGGAAAAACGTTGCAATGATATATAGGAAGACTCCAGGTTCTTATACAGGTTCTTATAATCCCTTGTAGAAGTCACAGATTAGAGGCCCATAGGTACCACAACATAGCCTAGATGTGTTTTGTTTGATCCACTCAGGGTTTGCTTATAATTGATATAGCTGCTGCCATTTAAAAATCGACAGAGATCACATTAAAATATGAACATTTCATTTCTTGGATTCTTTGAAAGGTCTGAAGATCTGACAACACTGGAATCCCACTCTCACATGGGGTAGAAGCATTCTACCTGTCCACCACAGTCTACAACTAACTCAGCATAACTCATTGTTTTCTCTCTGCCTACTGCCTCCAGCATTATCTGATAATATGAATAAACAATTGTTAATAGTGTAAGCAAGACCCAGGTGATGTTTATGGTATGATATTTTTCTTTTAACCCCGGGGGTTCAAAGGCTAGAAAACTAAATACATACAGTTCAGTTTTCTAGTGTGATTCTTTTCTAAAATTTAAATCAGAGTCTCTTTTTTTCCTTCACTCTTTGGCTTATTCCTCTAGTTTGTGGTGAGAAAGCTGTAAAGTTATATGAAAAGTTAAAAGTAATGTAAATCATAACTGAGAGGGAAACAGCTGAGAAAGGAAGGTGTGGGAGGAATATTGATTAAAGTCAATTTTTTTTTCCCAGCAGAATAATAATAAACATAATGGTGTAGTGACAGTAAGAAATTACACAGGTAATGGACATTTTGTTATGTGACCTCCTCTGATAGTAAAGAAATATGTTAAATCAATCAGTTGACAAATAAATAAGTACAGGATTATGATTCCAGGAGTGGGTAATGGTTTCCTGGATAGCTGGCAAGGTCATCATTCCCTTTGTGAATAAAATCAATACAATCAAGGCTAAATGGCTTTGAGCTGAAATGTAGAGGGCTGGCATACCCAGGGCAAATCCTGGAGGATGCTTCTGTCTTAGAGCATGCCCTTCCAACACCCTCCCCCAAAGCCCTGTCCCACAAATCCCTCTTAGATTTCCAATACACGTTTCAAAATCCTCCAAAGGGAATTTCCACCTCACTGATGCTTTCTTTCAAGCCAAATGCCTTATTCTCAGATAGTTATTTTTCAAGGCATCATAGTATTATAGTGTATTAGTCAGCCAAAGGGGTGCTGATGCAAAAGACCAGAAATCTGTTGGCTTTTATAAAGGGTATTTATTTGGGGTAGATGCTTACAGTTACCAGGCCATAAAGCGTAAGTTATATTCCTAACCAGAGTTTGTTGCCACTTGTTGGAGCAAGATGGCTGCTGACATCTGTAAGGGTTCAGGCTTCCTCTTCCTCTTAAGGCTCTGTGGTCCCAGCTTCTTCCAATATCAGCTGTAGGCTGGAATAAGTCTTATCTCTCTCCTGGGGCTCATTTCTCTCTAGGTTCAGCTGCTCTGCTTGCTCCACAAGACCAGCTGTAGGCTATCAGGCTAATGGCTCATCTCTTGTGCCTCGGCCTCTGCGATGTCTGTTGGAGCCTTCACGTATCTGCTTCTCTGTGCTTTTACTTCCCAGGGTTCCAGCATAAAAACTCCAAATTCCTCCTCTGTCATGTCATTTTCTTTTTGAGTCCCCAGGCACCAAGGGGGCAGGGACTCGGGATCCTACTGATGTGGCCCAAAGTTCTAATCATAATTTAATCAAGTAGAAGTGAAACCTCTGAAGTTAATACAATCTAATACACCGGGAGGAACAGGCCAGTTTACAAACATCCAGTATCTATTTTTGGAATTCATAAATAATACTTAACTGCTACACATAGTTTTCCCTGTTTTTTTTTTTTTTTTTTCTTTTTCTTTTTTAATCAAGTTAACTCAAAGGAAGTGACACATCTCCCACCTCCTGCCATTGTGTAGCTATCACCTGGAAGACCAGTTTGATTGGTCCCTCATCCCTACCCATAGTTAGGAAGTTCAGTCATTCAGATCTGAGATTGGCACATAATTGTCCACTTTACTTGCTGCAGGACATCTGGCAAGATATTTAACATCTCTAAGCCTCAGTTTCATGATTTACAAAATGCTTAAATCCCAAGTATTAGATAAGTAAGCCTTTGTGAAATACTTACCACTGGTTAGTATACTATTAGTGCTGAACCTATAGATTATTCCTTCAAACCTAGTTATGAAAAATCTTTTAGGAGTTTGGGTTTGACCCTTTAAAGGCATATTATATCATTTGAGAATGAAAAGCTTACTAAATTTAAGTTGAGCAATAACTTAGAACCTGTTGCAAGGTCCTTGGCATTATGAGAGGAATAGTGAACAAGGAAAACAATGAAGTTCGTGACATTAAAATGAGAGAAATATATATGCCCCCATGGGGTATTAGACTAATGATAAATTGTCCACCTTTGTAGTTAGAAAACTTGAAAACTGGATAATTTTAAAGGTTGTATCATCACAATTTTTTTCCCAGTGGTCCAGAACTGGAAAAATCTGTATCAATGATACTGTTAGTAAGAAGAGTTTTAAGAGTAATCTTGTCTAATCCAAATCCAGCCCTCTTTCTATTTCTGCTTAAATACCTCAAAGAGTAGGGAAGCTGCTACCTTTTGAGGTTGGTTGTTCTCATTTGGACTTGGACAGTTTGAACTGTTGTATTTAAATGCAACATAATGAAGATATTTCTGACTCTTTGAAACTTCCATAAATTCAATTCTTATTGTCACAAAGTGCATGATGAATCTTCTTAAAAGGGCAGTCCACCCGGTTGATTCAGAGAGGACATCACAGAATTTAGAATCTTTTCTTTTCCAGTTCAACAACCTTGGATTATTCAAATATTCTCCATGGGACATAGTTTTAAGAACTTTTTTCCTCTTGGCAAAATTCCTCTCAAAACACTGATTTTGTGATGCAGTGTCCTCCTCAAAGAATGGTATGCAGAAAATTCATACACTCTTCTAATTTGAATTCTTCATCTCATAATCCTAACAATTTCAACTGAATGTCAAATTGTCTCAAACTTTGATTCCACATAAACTGCTGGCAGACCATATCTTTCTCTCCTATGTGTACATTTGTTTTAGTCTTGTATTTAAGATAAATGTTTCTTTCTGTTAATTTGTGTGGAGATATTTTTTACCTGTTTTATTCCAGTCAGAAAAATATTTTTCCATTTCAAAGGAGAATATCCTTGCAGTATGGAAAGAATTTGAACTTCGTTATTTTGGGTGAGGTACTTAAACTCACTTAAACTCCCGGAACTGTTATATAAAATGGGCCTAATGCTAAGGACTACCAAATTATCAAAAAGCATTGTTGGGAGAATGTAAAGAATTATATAAAGAGCCAAGAACAATGTCAAGTCCATAGCTAGTATGAAGGAATGGTCCAAATTGTATAATAATATGGTAGGCAATGACTCTCAGAGAAGCCAAATTCACAACTCCTCTAGTAAGTCATTTTCCTTTTTCATAACCAACATACTCCAGAAGTGCTTCGTGTCTAGCCATTTGGCCTCATTTTCTCTGGTTTCATTCTTGGGGGAGAATTGGTTACCAACCTCTGCAAAATAACCCTAGTCTGATACGGCAAGCCTTCACCATCCTGCAGAAGTTAAAATAATTCTGGTACCTGCCTTGACATTTATTCTTTGACCTCACAGTACTCAAGGCATGTGAATTTCCAAGAGAAAGGGAAAAGGAATGTGTTATTGAACATTCAGTGTATATTTAAATACTTTTTAATGTATGTTATCTCATTTAAATTTCAACAATACTTTGAGGTTGTTGTGCTGAAAATAAAACAAACAAACTTAACAAGAGGGAGGAGGGTGAAGAGCAAGTTTATTGAGCTAAAGTTGCATTAATACAGGAGCAGCACCGAATAGGTTTCTACTTGAAGGGTTGAGCTAGGGGAGCAGCTTATATGGTTGTTTGAGACAAAGGGAAGGTGTGGGGGAATGAGAAGGGAGAAAGGGGACAGGATTTATGCTAAGGGGGATACAGGGGCTATTTGGGCAGGGTGTTCTTGAAGGCCAGCTCATTAATTAAGCAAGCAGGATGTTGATGTAAGATTGTGGCCATCTGGTAAAGATCAGCAGACGTTGCTGGTGTCAGCTTGAACTCTTTGTAACAATCCTTCCTCCCAGCCTGGGGCAGGGGTTTTTATTAGCACCGCAAAGGATTGTTGGTATGTCAGCCTGTTTCAGTTAACTTCCGTTTCTTCTTTATAATTTCCTGTATAAAATGGAAGCTCAAGCAAATCAAAATGGTTAGGAAAATAATTTTCATTACAATTTCACAAGGTACATATTATTAGAGTAGAGGAATCTGAAAGTTAGAGATGTTAAGTACCTTGCTCAAGGTGACAAAGTTGGTAACTGGTAGAGCTAGGATTTTAACCAATGCAGTACGACTTCTTCCCAAATTACTTTATCGGTAAATACTCATAATTTGGATCATAGATTATGGGTCCAAAACATTCTTACCTGAATATTCCTGTAGGTAGGTTAGGAAATACTCATATATGAAACATGAGTGAAATATTAAATTAACCAAGTCATGTCTTTAGCAAAAAAGGAAGCCCACTCTTTAGTTCCAAGTGAAATAGAAAGCTAAAGGAGGCTTCTAGGAAGGAAATAAAGCAAAGTGAGTCATGAAACTTTCTCCTAAAGGATTCCATGCCCAAGAGAAGAATCATAGAAGAATGACTGGATATAGTTTGTTATGCTAAACTAGAGTCTCTTCCAGAAAGGCCCGAGGATTAATCAGTTAATCATTTGGTGACATTTAATCAAGAGCCAAGAGTCTAATGAATGGCTGACCCATTGTAAAGCTGGGGTACTGGTCTGGCTTCTTGTCTGGACTGCCCAATCTTAATTAGCAATTATCTCAGCTAGGTAACCTTTTGCCCCTGGGAAATTTCAACAAGGAACAGCAATTTCGAAGTGGAAATTTCACCTTTTGCCTCCATCACTTCTTGTTAAACATTGTGTTTATTCAGTTTCTAGTGTTTCAATGGGCCCATTTAATGGAGAGATCTGGCATTCAGCCAACAATTATTTTAATGAAAAGAAATAATGAAGCTGCCCTAAAGGTAGGTCCAAGATTTAAAATTTCCATCACTTTCATCTCTTTCATAACTTTTTCCCTTTGTCTCACTCAGAAATGTGGCCTTTCAAATAAAATTAATATTAGTTCTTTCTAAGTAGAGAAAGAAACCCAACCGAAAGTCAAGAAGAAATTTGTTTCACCTTGAAACTGAAAGTTTTCAATTTATACTGTTTTCTTGGGACAAAGATAAAGGTCTATTCTGATTCTTTCAATATTTTCTTTTGACCCCCATTTTAGAAGGTCTTAGATTCAAATTAGTGTTTTGCCTCTTTGTATACTTGGGCAAGTTACTTAAACCTTTTTGAGCCTATTTCAGCAAGGACAGTCAGGAATAGCCTTTCTTTGAAGATATCATATGAGCTAGGTGCAAATGGAGCCACCCCACGAGGACATTCCAGAAAAAAAAAAAAAAAAAAAAAAAAGACAGAAAAGGCAAAAACTCTGAGACAGCATGGCTGGATCACAGGAAGGCACAGGAAGACTCGTGCACCCAAACTGAGAAAGACAGATAGCAAACAGAGGACACATCCTTGCAGAGAGGGCATGGTACAGAGGATTTTAATACCTTCCGAGGTTTTAAACACTAAAGTGGCATGTTCTGATTTACATAACTAAAAAAAAAAACGCTTTTATTTCTATGGAAAAGAAATATTAGGAGAAAATTCAGTAGAGTATTTCCCTGACTTGTAATATTGAGAATTTTAGCTGTTATCCTCATTATCATTATTATAGTTCTCAGTGAGGAGCCTACTCCCTTGGAGGGCATGCCAGAATCTTCTGTTGGAGGTTATTGAGCTTCAATCCACTAATCCTCTAATTCCCAAAGCATTTAGTCAAATCCTATGGGAGGATGTGCTCTTTCCACCACCTCCTGCCTCCTCTCAACTTATGGAGTGTCACCTATGGCCATGGTGAGCTGTGAATCCCAGGGGTCTTGGGGGTGGGAATAATAATGAGAACTTCCACATTTATAACTAATCTCCCTCTGCAGAATTATACTGCCTCTGGGACCATATCAAATTCAAGCATGGTATGCAGCTCCTTAAAGAACCCATTTTTGTACCAAATGTAGAAACATAATATTTGCAGATAAAGCACTTTTCAAGGAATTCATTATAAACTCATTTTTAAAATCTGCACCACTGAGAGTAAGTTAATTTCTCCAACTTGTATATTTGCTGCTGTTAATAATACCAAGAAGTGGCCTTGAATCACATTGAATGCATGTGAAAGCATATTGAAAACTTCATCTCATTTGACCTTCACAACAATCTGGTGAGGTAGGTAAAGTTGGTGTGATGACTCCCAGTTTTGGGATAAATGCAATAGGATGAAGAGTATACTTAAGGCCACATATGAGACAGCTCCAAAGTGGGAACCAAATTTCTGAATCATAGCATGGCACTCTTCTTATTTTTTCCCCAAATAACTGCTAATGCCACTTGCCCTTTGTTCACTTCTGCAAGATCTAGTGTCATGGAAGACAAGAACATTTTAAAGATGGGATTTTAAAAGACTGGGATTCTAAAATATCATTGTGGAAAGCATTTGAATGTTAATTCTATGGTACTCCAAGAGGGGGCATATTCTGAGTGGACAACCTTAAGAAACAACCAAAAAAAAAAGTAACCCTTCATAATATAGGAAAAGACTGGCAAATTTTACTTGAAAACCAAATTGACTTGGAACTGATTGTATCTCTCTGGCACATGACAAAGCCCACTAGGGTTTGGAGAATGAGGTGGTCAGGTTTTCTGTTTGCTTTGCTTGTTTGTTTTTAACCTATGATTGTCATCAATTGTTTTGTTAAAGGTCCTAAAATAAAAATCAGAGCTGATAGTTTGAGGGAGTTCCCAGAACAGACCACAATAGGATTCTCTTATTTTAAATGGGTCACAGTTTTTGTTTGTGTTTTCACATATATTTTTTAAATATTTTATGAATTGTTTGTTAATGTATAATACACTTAGAGGATAGTGCATACCTTTTAAGTCAACCATTTGATTAATTGTTACAAAGTGAATATATTCATCTAATCACCAGCCAGATCAAGAACTAGAACTTTACTAGCATCCCAGAAACTTTCCTCCAGACCCTCCCAGTCAACACCATCATGTTCAGAAAACCATTCTGATTCTTTCAACATAAATTAATTTTGCTTAATTTTAACTGGTAGGTGTGATTTATTATCACATTTTGTGGGGCTTTTCTTTTTACAGCTTTCTTGAGGTATAATTTATATGCCAAAAAATTCAACCACTGTAAGTATTCAGTTAATGGCTTATAGAAAATTTATAGAGTTGTGCAACTATCACCATAAGCCAACTTCAGAATATATCCACCACCCTAAAAAGTTCCATTCTGCCTATTTGCAGTTAATTTCTACTCCTGCACCCATAATGTGTTTTAGGTGCATTCTAGCTCAGATGTCATCCTGTTAGTAACATCTTATAACATTAACATACACTTATTCTGCTTCATTGAAGAACATTCTTAAATTTGTACTATTAATCAAACTCATCATTTGCAACAGGGTTCACTCTGCTATACAGTCCCTCGTTTCATTTTTTTTTTTTTTTTTTTTTTTTTTGTTTTTACTGTATGTAATAAAAGCATATGTATTGAAAATTATTATTTTTCCAGAAATACCAGAGTGGAAGAAAAGG